>HG738137.1:24479672-24592201 GCA_000499405.2 Onchocerca volvulus | reverse complement strand
AAAAATATTTAGAAAAAAGTATAAAAAAAAGAAAAAAGCCTAAGAACATCAATCTCACATATATACGGCGAGAAATTAATGACTACGTAATGTTTTTTAACCAATCCTAAAAACTGTATTGGAAAGATTGGATGGAAACAGATGAATGTTAAGTTCAGCTGAACTTTCTCAGTAGTTGTATATATATATATATATATTTTTTCTCCTGTAAATAGATGGATCTTTTCCATTTCTTATGAAGATTAAGTAAACTAATAAATGACGTCAAAGAAACTATCTCTACCTGATTAATCGATTGGAGTGTTAATGATGAAAAAATTTAATAAATATGATCACTCTATTTATGAAATGAATATTCGCAAATCATCTTATGTTCTAAAAAAAATATATCGTCCTGTCCATTACAATGCTCTATGTTGTCAATAATTATAAATCATTGATATTTGTAAGATTTTGAAACTTCACTTCGTATTTCAATAATTTCTAATGTAATTATTTGAACACACATAAAAAAAAAAACTTCATATACACTTCTATATATATAAAAAAGTCCCATATTTCTTTCTGCACATTTCATATCATTTAAGAAATCCATTTTTATTCACAATAATAGCAATGAGATTTCTCGTTAACATTATAATAACTTCCTCCTGCCTTAGTCATTTCATCCTTTCTCCTTCATCGTCAAAAATACTCTAATTCCAAGCATAGAATATGGTAAAAAGAAAAAGAAAAGAACGAATTTCATAAAGGAAACTAACTAGCTTTAAGTGTCATAGCATCTTTCTGGGTTCTGATGGCAGTGGTTGGAATATAAACATGGGGAAGAGCAAGATGATGAAAATGGCAATTCAGTGGTACTGCATCGGATCGAGATGGAATTGCAAGTCTTACTCGATTCTTTGCTTTATGAGGAAATTTAATAGACGACAAATCACTCAATGGAACTTGCAATTAATATTCCTTGATTTTATTAAATTCTTGCAAATGTTTCATATAATGATTTTTCACATATCAGAGTAACTAAACATAAACACATAATTCTCGAAAATATCAATCAATAATTTACTTTGTCTAATAAATGTTGGTCACTTTAACGATATATTTCATTCTTGTCGGCCTCATCCATTGATGATAATTTTATATGAAGACCACCTAAAGAAAGCATAACGAAATTCAATGGATGGTATCAACCTGACTGATAATCGTAGAAGAAATCAAAAGGAAATCTAAAAAATCATTATGAATAATCGTAACCGAAATAAATGCTTGCCCGAAATATTCTATTTCGCAGTGATACGCAAAGACGTTAGAATTAACTACAATTATGCGTGTACAGCTTCAAAACGATCGATCAACTGGGATATTCTCAATCAATTGCTGAGAATTCAGAACGAAAAGGTGCCGGTTGATCTGACCATAGAACGAATTTTATTGTCTCACAACTTCTGCAATTAAGTAATGTCAAAAGAAGAGTTGTTTGAAAAAGTATTTCCCAATATTCAAACTAATTAAAAGAATCATGATTGGCTGAGCGTATGAGCTATTCTTGCGACCAAGAACAAAGACGAAAAACAACAATCGTCCCACACTACCTCAAGGAACTACGTCAAGCCCATTCAAGCAATCTTCTTAACATTATTCCAAAGGAAAACTCTCAACAATTCTCGACAAGTATATGAATTTTTTTTAATTTCTGAAGCCATTACAGGTAATAAATCTTCTTTTTCCTCTCTGTTTTCAATCATTTTTCAATGATTTTGCTTCACTTTTCAACTATGATCTGTAAAATTGATATGTGAAATTATTAGTTGCAATTATATCTCATCAAAATTTGAAAAAGAAAAAAATTAGCAAATTGTCAAAGTTTTGATTTATGGAAAAAGATCGATTTTGGCCAGTGAAAAAGTTGAGTTTACAATCAAATTTTTAAGTAAATGTTATAAAATGAAGAAGCCGTTCTTTTCCTAATGATAAATGATAAATGATGATCATTTCCAGATATCAAAATTTTTGATGATTGTCTCAGCTGTTCGAAATTGAAAGAAAATTTTTATCTTTTGCCAATTATTCCGCTTCGAATGACAATTTCTATGCTTCTCATTTGAGATTGCTTGAACATAATTTTTAGTTTTGTAATTTTTATTAAATTCAGCAATTTTAACTAATTTGTAACTTAAAAAAGTGAAATACGAAAGAAGATTATAGAAAGTCTCGTCCGAGGAAAATTAAGATTGCTTCATTTTCGTCACTGCTCATTAAGCATTAAGCACGATGCAATAATATGCACTTTGAACTTTGAAATTCGCAAGTGACTTAGAATGCAATAATTGCAATTTGAACTTTGAAATTCGCAAGTGACATACAAAATGTAAAACAATATTTAAAGGAAAAAAAGAAAAAAAAATTACTGACGATGAAAATGATCAACTGATTTATTGAAAATGATCAAATTCACATGTAAAATCTTTTTATCATTAAAGAAGACTCATATTATCATCTTAAGTTTAGTTAATTAAACTTGAGGATGATGAAGCGATTTATTTAAGATGATCAATTTTACATGTAAAATCATTTTATCACTGATTTTTTCACAAATAATTTGCATAAATTATTATTATGTTTATTAAAACATTGTAAAATCGATTCTATCATACAACTTAATATATTTTTGCTACGATGACATGACATTTAAACGTTAAAATTAGATCGCAAAATGTTGGAAATTTTATTCAATCAATAATTAGTCCGATAAACTTAATCGTTCTCAATTTCACTCAGCCAATATAAACCATAAAGAAATTTAATCCAAATTTATTTTCCAAAAACTAAGGAGAAGATCCAATCTTATTAGTGTTAAGATTATTGATAGGTGTATTGTCGATAAGTTTACAGCAGACTATTTAAGTATAAAATAATATCCGATTTACTGATAACAATACATTTCTTATCACAAACAAATAAATATCTATTGACTTACTTTAATAAGATTATTGATAATTTAAGAAAGCAGGATTTAAGCATAATATAATAATCCGATTTACTGATAACAATAAATTTCTTATTATAATCAAATAGAGAAAGAAAATATTGTTTAGATGTAAACAATTTAAAATTTATGGTACCAAATTTCATATATAATGATTGATAGGAAATAACAAAAGAAATTTGAAATTATTTGAATATGAAAATAATATCATAATTTACTGATAACAATACATTTCTTATCATTAACAAATAAATTTTTTTGAAAAATCGAAAAATGATTTTATCATTGATTGTTTAATTTTACATTTGGTAATTAGGGACTTGAAGTATTGAATTATTATTATGAATTTATTGATAACGATGAATTTCTTAATATAAACAATGAGATATTTGTTTGTTGAAAACAAAAAAAAAAAAAGAAGAAAAAATTTGTTGAAATATAAACAATCATAGAATTAAAATGCATAATTTTAAAATTTCATAATTTGGAGCAAAATTGTTATAATTTAATTTTTAAATTATCATTTTCATACAACAGTAGGCTTCATCGTAAAATTTTCACCATTCACAAATGAAATGAATTCGTCGTCGGCATTTCTTTGATCCATTTTTTGTTTGATATGCTTGTAACCGGCATGTAAAATTGCGCCTTCCATTATCAGTATTGTTAAACATATCGTCATTGCAATACTTTGCAATTCGAAATATGCTAATGTCGACAATCCTTCTGCAACAAAATTAATTGAAATTTAATTTTTTGTGAAAATTTTGCAGAAAAAAATTTCTAAAAAAAAATCGTGTTAATTATCAAAATTACGGAAAAAAAAAGTTCCAAAAAAGGAGTGAATTTTGTATTATTTTAAATAATAATTATTCGATAAATTAAAAAAAAATTTTTGAAGATTCGAAAATGCCAAAATTACTGTGTCTCATTTGAAATCTTAATTAATTCAGAAGCTCAAATTAATGAAATTAGTAATCAAATTACTAATTAAACTGTTTATTATTGAAATTAAAAAAAGCATATAATTTTTTTCAAAAAAAAATATTTTATAAAGTCCTGCGAAAAATTGTAATTTCAACTATCACAGACATTGCTGTTAAGCAATTTAGTGAAGAAGACTCTATCAATTTGAATGATAATTCTTAGAAATTTAATCATTTTTAGAATTAAGAAAAAAGTTTAAATTAACAAATTTTTAAAAAGAAGAAATATATGAAAATACTTACTAATTGGACTTTCAAGATGAATAAGTACAAATAGCGATAGTACAAATGCAATCCATGTTAAGATTGTCACGGTAGCAATTATTAATACCATTATAACCTGAAAATTCTAAAAATTTTTTTCTGATATGAAAAATGTCATTAGTGATTGTGACTGATTATCGTTATCAGCTTTGATATAAGAAAAGGATAAGAAATTATTGTAAGAATCATATTCGAATCATTCATTTCCGATTAGCATTAAGTTATCTTTCAGAATTCAGGTTTAAATTTGCAAAAATTTGGATGTATAGGACAAACTTTTGAACTAAGTTTAAAATTAAATAAGCAATTCTCTTTCAAACTTTTATCTTCAAGCTTTAATAAAAGCTTATCAATGTTATCAAAATCAGCTTGATAAAAACTTATCAAAGTTATCAATTGTCTTCAACTTTTTCTAATCACTGGTAGTACAATTTTTTCTGTTGCTTTCATTTGCTCATTGAAAATTATGTCGAAAAAAAAATTTAATCAATTTAGATGATGTGTAATCGGATGGTCTTTTAAATAATAATTGAAATCCCTCAGGATTAGCACAAAAAAAAAAAAAAAAAAAAAAGGATGTCTGCTTTTTTGGTTCGAAATTAAGCCAAGTTCTCTTCCAGAATTCTGATCCTTAGGTTTCAAATTTAAAGAGAAATTACTTTCGTTAAATCTAAAACAAATATTTATAATTCTAAAATTTATTATAAAATATTCAAGTTATCATATTTATAATTGAATTTTTTCTTTTGTTAATTTCAAATTTTCATTTTAATAAGAATTTGTAAAATATTCAAGTTATCATAATTTGGAATCAAATTTCTTTTTATTTTCAATTTTCATCAGACCTTTTCATATTTTTTATATAAATTTCAGTAAAAATAATTTAACAAACAAGTGGTTTACTTTAGCAACGATCATCGGTATCATTAGCTTATCTGATTCTTTCACAATTCCAAGATAAAATAATAGTGATAAGATTGTTAACATCAGTTGTGTGACAGCAAATGGTATAAAGATCATTTCAGATGTTGCTAATTTGATTAAAAATCCACAAATGAGCAAATGAAGCAAAATATCACCAGCAACAACTAATTTGCAACAAATCTACAAATTGGCGTTGTCTAATTAATTAGTTAATGTAGTAATTTATTAATTAATTTATAATATTGATGATAAGGAGTAATCAATAAATTTTAGTTTTGCAACATATGCTAATTAATTAATTAATTAATTAATTGGAAGTTCTGATAGTCCATGTGAAAAATTAAATCATTCATTTAGCATGCTAAAAATTAATTTTATGTTGCATGACATCAATCACGACTTAAAAAAACTTTGTTACAAATGCAATTTTTTCTAATGTTAATGACGTCAATCTTAATTTTAAACTTCGTCAAAATTTCTATGCTAATGACATTAATCTTGAATTTTGTTAAATTTCAACACAAATGTAATATTTTCAATCATTTACTTAAGTTAATTTATCTAAATTGTCATATTAAACAAATCTTCATTTTTTTCAAAATAATTTTAGGTTAACTTATCTAACTATTTTATACTTACCCAAATTTTACTCTAGAGATAGGTATATTTTAGAGAAATAATGTTTTAAGCAAAGAAATCTATTTGATGGAAAACTTTTTCAGTAATTTTAAGTTATTTTAGTGGCTTACCTCTAATGGTACCAATCGAAAACAATATCGTGGTTCATCATCAGCATCCATTATTGCAACAAAAAAATAATTCAATTTCAGATATTCGATATAAAAAAATATATTTCGATATAAGGTTGTAACCGATGCAAAAGTTCTTTGGGGATTCAATCTAAGAGAAGTGAATGAGAATTAGTAATTTTTTTTCTGTCGAATTTATTCGAAATCGATCAGGAAAAATAGATCAAAGAAATAAAGTAGCAATTGGAAGAAATCGATCAAGAAATATTTCAGTAATCGTTTTAATAATTTTAAGTTTACATTTACTAATTATTTGAATGTAAGCCAAGTTTAACGCATCGAAATGAGCCCAGAAATATCGATCAATTAAACTATTTATGATAATGAAAAATGAAATACTACTATTGTTAGCAGCTAATGCATGCTGATGAGATTATTATGAAGTTTATTTGATGCTTAGGGCTTATTTGAATGCATTCTTTTCGTAAACAATCACAATTTTGCGACAAAATATTTGCGAATTATAGTTTAAAAAAAAAATTCGAATATTAAAAAGCTATGATATTTTTAAAAAACGATAAAAATTAAAAAAAAAAAAAGGAAGAAAAAGATACAATTTTTTCTTTTTAGATAATATATTCGAATCAAATAAACTTTTTTTTCGAAAAAAATTTGATTACATTTGAAATAATAAGATAATTATAAAAATGAAAAAGAATATTTATATCATAGCAGATAATGATGATAATTTTTGACTTTTTAGTTTACCTGTGAAAAAATCACATCACCGAAATTTATATAATAATTTGAAATGAATTTAAAAAATGGAAAGTTTGGAAAAGTTCAATTAACTATTGATTATCATCAGCAATTATATCATCATCAAAACTATCATTGATATAACATTGAAATCAATAGGAAAAAGGAAAAGCTAAAATTTCAAAAAGTTTATTTTAAAATAATAAAAAAACTAGCTATAGTGATGCAAGCTTGCAAGTTTGCAAGTGCAAGTGCAGGTGCAGGTGCAGTTTAAGGATATATGATTGCTGCAAGTAGCAAGTATGAAATGGCAGCATAGCATCTTCCAGAAGATTTATCATCATATATATGTGAACGAAGAAAAAAAAAAATTTTTCTAAAAAAAAAAAAAAATGAAAAATTTGTTTTAAATAAAACTCAAAGCGTAGATTAGCTAAGATTTGATTTTTAATGAAAAAATATCATTGTTCAAGTTAAATGTATCAAACATTTTTCCTAAAAATTTGTTCGGCCAAAAAAGACGAAAAAAAAGCTGTAAAAAAAGAAAAAAGTCATGAAATCATTGAAAAAATTGAAAATCGTAAAATTTCATTTTATTTTTTAAATCATTTTTGTAATGTTCAATTTATTTCTTAATTTTTATTTACTAAATTTGCAAAAATTTCTTTCTATTGTTTACCTAAATGTAGTCTTCGTAACTTTCATTATCTTTTTATCCCATAAACTTAAATTTTTACCTGATTTTTCGAAGCTAACTTATCAGTCCATAAACATGAATTATCATAAATGCCTAAAAGAGTTGTATAAGTTGGCTGGCATAAAAAAAAGATTAGAAAAGCGAACATGACATCATAAATTAAATATTAATTAACTAATTTGCTTTATTGAAGAGATTGGATGAGGTGAGTAATTTCTAGAAGTAAAAAAACCAGGAAAAAAGATATAAATTTTTTTTAATATACTTTTGCATATTAATTTAAATTTTTTTTAAAATTTAATTACTAAAATATTAAAATTTGATTGTTTAAAGTTGCACCAGCATGGATTTCTATTTGAAAATTCCTTTATCATTATTAACCATTATTATTTTATCACTATTTTAACCAAATTATTATTCATTCAAAATAATCAGTAATTTGGTATTGTGATAAGGATTAGAGAAGAGAGGTGAAAAAATTAATAATAATAATTCGATTCATTTTATGATTTAAATTTTACGATTTAAAATCTAATCAAAGCTTAATGAGCTATACGAGCGTACGGACGGAAGTTCGCATCATATGCGATTGTCTTCAACGTGACCTCTGACCTACAAGTAATTTTACCATTATTAAGAAATTTGAAAATATGATTAATCCAACATTGCTGTTATTATTTTTAAGTTGAAATCTTAACTAAATAATAATGAGTACTAAAATAGAAAATAAAGTAGCAATTAAATAAATTATATAACATAAAATATTTTGCTAAAATATAAATATCTTAAATATTATTAATTTTATTATGAAAAAATGTGATGATGCATTTTTAAGTTATTAATTATCAAAAAAAATATATAAGTTACTAAATATCACTCACAAACTTTTAATTAAAAGTACTTGAATTATTAATCGAATAAAAAATGATGTATTTTTCAATAAAAAAATTGGATATTAAAACATGCTTAAAGCAGCTCGAATCTAAACTAAAGGTATGGGAAGAAATGAAATACAATAAAATAAGAAATCAAAAAAAAATTACAAAAGTGAAGAAAAATATAGTAAAATTAATGATGTTGCGGTAGAAATTTCAAATTCAAAAAAAAAAAAATTGCAAAACTTCGAATTCCAAATGCAGTAGCAATTTAAAAAATTTAAATTTAGATTCAAAATCCAAATCTAAAAATTCAAATTCAAAATTTCAAATTAAATTTTAACGAATTCAAAATTTCGAATTCGAAATACAATAGAAATTCAAAAAATTCAAATCCAACGATTCAAAAATTCAAAATTCAAAAGCTCAAAATTAAAAGAAGTCGAATTCAAAATTGAAATCCAAATTCAAATTTAAATCCAAATTTCAAATGCAAATTCAAGAAGAACTTCAAAAAATTCAAACTCAAATTATTTTCGCAATAGAAATAAATTCAGAAAAATTCAATCAAAAATAAATTTTAATTAGTTCAAAATTTTCCAAATTATCTATTGATTCCAAAAATTGCTGTTATTATTTCGCGAAATATTTCAATTGCTTAAACTTCGATGATTTATTTTGAAAAAAAAAAAAAAGAAAGTTTGCTAAAATTGGCAAATTCTAAAACTTTTCGATAAAATTAACAAATTTTAAAACTTTAAAAAATGGCAGTAATAAGGTTGGAAAAGTTGGCCATCCGAATTATCGGAAAATAATCATCGCTCCATCTATCCGTTGCAATAAGACAACAAATAAAATTCGCGGAAATCTTTTCTATTTATTCATTTCTGCTATTTCTAAAATGTAAACGATACTATCGAGCAATTGCTGTGAAACTTGTCTTTAAGCAATGTTTAACTTTGCACAATTAATAATACTCTGATTATTTATTAAATTCAAAATTAAAATTTAAAAAAATCAATATTTTTTACTATTTAAAATTATATAAAATTAATTTTTGTTAAAAAAAAAATAATTTTAGGAATGAAAAGATATATTTGAAACGCGCTTTTATTCTTGTTTATTTATCTTTCTCTTATTTCCTTTTCCTTTTTTTTTTTTGGTTTTTTTCAATTCTTAATTGAACAGTGATTTTAATTTTAGCTTTGTGAAACCTTAAAAAACGATCAAATTTCAAATTTCTTCGCATTTTCATTGCCAAACGGATTCTGGATTACTTTATTTATGAAATGAAGCAATAATGATATCTTACTTCAAGTCATAGATGACAGCAAAACAAAAAAGATAGCAAAATTAAGTTTGTAATTTCATCTTTTAATTTATTGATTTTTTACTTTTTTTTTTTTAAATTTCGTGTTTATTTTAATATTTCATTTTTGGCATGATTAGTATTCAGTGTATAAAATAAGTATAGTCTTCCTATTTTAGTATTTGAGTACAATAAGTGTTACTCGATATTTAAGATGGTTTTTTAATTTTTAAATTAGTTTATAGTTTTCTCCAAATTTTTTAATTTTTAACTTTTGCTAGTTGATGACGATTTTGGATTATTATTATTATCCTATAGGATTTTTTTTTTTTTTATTTTTTTTATTTTTGATTAAGAATTACTATTAACATTATAAGCAAGCAGTTGTGAAATACGAATACTTATGAAAGTAAATCACTAATTATTAATGATTAATTCGTAATGGTGAAAAAAATTTTAAAAATTTAGCAATAGATTTATTGAAAATCAAAAATAGGAATTGAAAAACAATTAATTCAATGAATTCTCGATACATCCTCATTTTTAATCTCTGTTAAGCAGAAAGAAATTGAAGGTTTAAAGTATTTATTGATTTTTTCGTCATAATTATTTTTTGGCTTGACCATCGATCCTGAATCAATTTACATGTGAGGAATTTTTCGATTTATTATCAGTCTTAAAAAGTTCATTTGGGAAAAAAAAGATTGAAATTTAGGCTATCCCATTAAATTCATGATAGATCACTTTACTAAAGTGTATTTTACTGAAGCTAACTTTTAATATATCAAATTTCTATTCTACTATATTCGATTTCTGATTAAGTATTCCATGAAATCCAAAAAAATTTTTTTGCCACGAGTCATTTTTTCCTTCCGATTTAATCAATTCCTTGTATTATATCAGCTAACTTTTCATTTAAAAATTAAAATAGAGTAATCGCTTTGAAAAATGCGATTGGAAAAAGTAAATTTGATATTTTTTAAATTAGATATATAATGGAGAAGACCTTTCAACATTTTCCTTTTATTATTTTTTCGATAATAATATTTAATTTTTTAAAGTTTTATAACGAAAACTTTTTTCGTAGTGCAATGAATTTGGTAATTCGTATAATTTTTTTCAAATTCCTAACTTAAAATTTGGATAATCTTTGGCGAGTTATGATTTTCGCCAAATAATTCTATTTTTCCAACTCTTTCCAAATATAAAATTTATTTAAATTGCAAAAATTCATCAAAGTAAACTTAGCAAGCAAGAATCCATGATCATCGACTAAATGCTATCATTATGATAGCTTATCGATAAAATGATCAGAGCAATTATAATATTAACTATTTATAGAAATTTCAATTGGAACTGGAGGAAAAAATGCAAGAAATGTGAGAAATTTAATAGCTTTTAAAACAGAGAATGTTTGAAAATTTTTCGATTTCTCAAATTTTATATTAAATTCCTTTTTTTTTTCCGAATTTGAGTTGACAAATATTTTTGAGTTTCTGAAACTTAAAATTTTTCAGTTCAATATATAAATGTTATCAATATTTGATTGTATTATGATTGTTTCAATTTTGATGAAAATTTTTTGAGAAATATTGAAAAATAAGGTTTCTTCATTTAAAATTATGAATTCTATTTGTTGTTAAATTTAAATACAATTAATTATAAACCAAAGTATTCATCTTCGCCAACAAATTAATGGATATATCCAACGAAAGGATTCAAATTGCACAATTTAAAATTAGAATTTAAATTTCCTTTTTTTTGTTTTCTTTTCTTTTTTTTTTTTTTTTTGTTTATTTAATCCATGGATCATTTGGTTGAAGATTGTTTTATTTGATAACTGCTGATTTTATCCATTTCTGATTTTGTCATTTTTTCGTTTTTTTGTTTTTTTTTTTTTTTTTTTTTTTTTTTTTTTTTTTTGGAATAACTAATTCCAATAAAGGATATATTAAACAAGAAATTAATGAGAATAGTAATAATATTGATTACTGAAATTTTTGTTAGAAAATTTTAGCAAATTTTAAATTATATTAGAAATTGACTTAAATTATACCAGAAAAACGATAATGTGAAAATAAAATTCATATATTTCAATATTTAACAAATTGCAGGATAGTTATTAGTAGAATTTAATCCATTTCCAATGTTTTCATTAGGAAATTTTTTGTTCCAATTCATTTATGATTTTTTACGTAATTTTTTTTTTTTAATAATTACATATATATAAAATTTCACATAATTTTTTTCGTATAATTTTATATAATTTCATTTTGGTTGAAAAATAATAGTAATAATTTCAAACGGAAGAAATGAGGACAAGCGAAGGATGAACAAAATATCAAATCGATAGCTTCAGATCATGATCGATTTATCGGATTGATAGAATTTTGCAAAATTACATCAATCAATATTTTATCATTCGTCAAAATTTAAATGAATATTATAAAAGTTGTCGGATAAATTTGTTTGAGAATGACTCAAATTTAATAAATCAAGCCAAGTTCGCAGCAATTTTTTTGATCATTATTTATTAAATTGAAGTACAGTCCTTACAACAAATTGAATTAAAAAAAAAAAAAAAAATTATATTTGAAATGAAAAATATAAGTGAAGTTTTTCTAAATGATTAAATATTTTTTCAACTTCATCGATATTATTTTAATTATTAATTAAAGTTTTGAAGTTGGAATTATGCTAACTTTTGAAATAATAGCAAAATTAAAATTTCATTGTAATATGCAGCAAAATTGTCAACAATCTAAAAATTTTGCTACAATTTGCAGCACAAACATCTCCTCGAAAAGATCGATAAGTCAAATTAATCAGTCATATCAATCAAAGTAATCAATCAAACCAATCATAAATAATTTAAAAAGAAAAATTTTAATGATTAATTATAATTTAACGATTAATTATAGAAAAATTAGTTAAATATGAAATGATTATAAAATATTCAAATTATTTATAATAATGCTCAACATTTGACATTTTTTAATTATTTACATTTTGATAAAATAATTAATTCATTCTGCAAATTGATTAATATAAAGCTTTGACTTTTCCCTAATTACTTATTACCATAATATTTCATTTTGTATTCGAAATCTTTTATAAACAAGTTTCTATTTTTAGTTAAATTATTAACTTGAATAATTATTTATATCATTTGATTTTTGATCTAATTTTCTTAATTTTTTTTCTATTTTTATCACAAATTATATGTGTAAATTAGATTGTTATGTAGATTACTTATTTTTGATTAAAATAAATAATAATAATAAGCTAAATATGGCATCAGATTTGAAACAATAAATCTTTATACTTTCAAAAACATATTTCTTAGATCATATTGAAATTAAATTTCAAAATTGGAATTAAATTAATCAAACTCAAGCTCATTCATTCGAATTAGATCATTAAATTTTGATTTTAAATTAAATCAATTAAATCGAAAAACAATAACTGTTTACATCATTTAATTATATCGATTTTATTTTTGTAGTTTTTCTAATCAATATTCAAAGAAATGTTTTTAATTTATTTATCAATCAATACAGTTTAACTAATAAAATTTTTATTTATTTTAAATAATGGAAAAAAATAAATCCAAAGTTATTACTAATAATTCATGTAAAAATTGAAACAGAAATATATGAAACAAGAATTTTTTTTTTTTTAATTCATATTTTGAGTATTACTAATAGAATTATTTATAAAAATATTTTTGTCTAATTTATCCCACAAAAAATGTTCCCACCAATCGTATTCATTAAGTAAGAAATAAATGAATGCAATTGATTTTTTTTTTTAATAATTTACAAAAAAAAAAAATCATTCCCAAACTATTTTCAGTCATTTTTGGCATTTTTGACATTGCTTGCAATCTTTTTTTTTTTCTTATCAAGTTTATTTATATACCAATGATAGAACGAAATTTGCTACTGATAATACAAATATCGAAATATATGAAAAAAGTTTATTTATTATTTATTATCATAACTTATTCGAATTTTCAATATTTATCCCGTAATCATTTCTTTTTCAAAAATTTAATTACGATTAAATTTTTCGATTTTAAAATATTATGGATTTGTTAATAATTTTAGAATGAAAACTGAACACTTATTAAATATCTTGAAATTAATTTTGATTTTTTAAACGAAAATTTCAGCTGAAACAATTTATTCACTTGTTATTAAAATTTAAATAAGATGTTTAATATTGCCAAATAAAGCGCCAAGTTGATTAATCATCTTTAGAAGCTTTTATTCTTAAAATTATTAACAACTTTTAACATTTTAAATTCTAAAGAATGAAAATAATTGAAACAAATTAAAAGAATTCTTTCAAATTTCAATTATTTTAATGTAATTTTAATCATTAATTTCTCATTCCATATTATTTTGCATTGTACGCTATTTTAATTACATATTTTTAGCATTTTTTTTTAAATTTCATTTCGATTTTTTTTTCTTTTTGGATTTTAAGTTGCGTAAAAAAAAGCTTTTGTTTGTTGATGCGTAATAATTTTAATTCCTTGCAAATGTCAAAATTAAGTCATTTTCTTCATTGATTCTGTTGATCTCACAATCCAATATAATTAATAATTATCAATTATAGATTTAAATTGATATGAAATCCTCACAGACATTATCACAATTCAAAAGATAACATTGCTAAGTTTTAGTCAATTGTACATAAATTATCTAAGTTATTATCGTTATCGCAACTAACGAATAAGTTTAAAAAATAACTTAATGGATGACATTTCAAGTATTTCAATTAAAATTTTACTATCATTAAATATTAAGCAAAATACTAAGTTAAAAGCAGAGGCAGAAATAATATTCTGATTTTACTTTACTTACTTCAATGAAACAAGTTAGTTTAAAACCAAAATTTTAAACTGAAATATAAAGCTAATCTTTATAACTATCGGTAAAGCCTTACTTAATTTTAGATAATTTAATCTTTTTATCAAATTCTGCTATTTTTAGAGCTTCTACTCGTATTTTATCTTATCATATTGTCATTTTAAAACAAAAAAAAAAATCGTTTATTTAAATATGAAGTAATTGAAAAAGTGAAATGAACAGTTTTCTGTATTAAAAAAAAAAGAAAAAAAAAATACAAATTAATTCTTTTTTTTCGAAAAATTAGAAGAAAGGTTTTTCTTTATTATCAAAAAGTTAGTAGGTATCACTTATCAATAAACCTATGAGCATCATTTATTGCTTAATTTATGGGTCAATGACCAAAAATCTAGTAAATATCATTTATCAGTAAACTTGTAGACATCATTTATTGATAAATTTATGATGTTCAATAGAGCTTATAATTTTCTAAAATGTTAGATACTTCAAATTTCAGCTTTTTCACAACGAAATTTTTCTTTCTAAAAAAAATTATTCAACTTAAATTCTCTGGTTTAATTTTTTCTTCATAAAAATTGATTCATTCATTTGAATAAACGAAAGTTTCGCTTTTAAAATTGCGAAAAATGATGAAATACAAGTTCATCATTTCCTTTTTTTTTTCTTTTTTCGTTTTTTGTTTAAAATTTGTTTACAAAATGTAACAAAGCAAAGAAAATTGTTCTATCATTTCTTATATTCAAATTTTTACTTTTATAATTAATGAAACTTCGCATAGCTTGTTTAATTCAACTTTTACTTTTTTTTTTTTATCTGAAAAATGATGAAATATTAATTCAAGTAAATTGTCATATCATTTCTTCTTATAAGTTTCGAAAAATTTTTCAATTTAAATTAAATAATGGATCAGAAAAAGTTTGCAAAGTTTAATTTATATATTCAATTCTTTCAATTTTTATAATTAGATAATTTTGCAGCCTTTGTAATCAGAGTATATTTATATTTGAGGTTATTTTAATTCAAATTGAAAAATTTTTCGAATTTTTACAAGAATTAACAAAATTATGAAAAAAAAAATGCTTTCGTTTTAGTTATAAAATAAAAGTAAAGATGTTGATCGAAAGTTTTAGAAATAGAAAAATGGTAAACAAACAAGAAATAATAAATAAATTAACCTTTGATGATGCTAAATTGGTTTTAGAATCTCTTCAAATATAGGAAAAGTATAGAAATGAACGATTTCAAGAATCTTGAAATTTTAACAATAACTTTTTCAAAAACATTTTCAAATTATTATGTTAAGAACATGCAAAATTCTCTTCACCAACTTTAAAATTGGAAAAATACGAAATTATTCAGTTAGAATTTATCGCAAAAAATCGTGTCTGAGATTTCAATTTTTATTTTTTGACAAATTTATATTCATTTTTTTCTTTTTTTTTGAATAGTTTTTCATTTTTCTTTTCCAAATTCTTGTCTGTTTGTTTGCTTGTTTTTTGATAAAAAAGAAAAAGTGAATTTCTTTTTTTCAATTTTTTTTTTTTTTCGATTCATATTCAAAAGCGGAAAGAATAAAAAATTGTCCGCAAGTTTAGTGCAAAAAAATTTTTTCAAATTTTTATTTTTGACAATCGATACTTTATTTTTTCTTCCTTTTGTTATTTTTTTACTTTTTATTTATTTATTTATTTATTTTTTTGAATAAATGCTCTATTTTTCTTTTTTAATTTCTTTTTTAAGAGAAAAAAAAAAAAAACAAAAATTGAGAGATAAATAATTGATATTTTTAATGGAATCATTTATTAACCATTTCTTTCATCTTCCCTTCGTTGACAAGACTTTGTATCAAATGTCCCATCATTAGCTTCATCTCTTTTTCACAATTCATTTGTCAATTCAAATTTTGCTTGACATTTTATTTCAAGATGAATAAAATGATCTGAAGATAACTTTTGATTACAATCTAATGAGATCGAAAAGGAAAGGTTCATTTTTTTTGGATAAAAAATTGTTTAATTGCATCTTTGGTGGTCGCTTTTTTTTTTCGTTTTTTATTCAATATTTATTTTTCATTCTTTATTGTCGCTTAATTTTTAGATTTTATTTTCATTTTTTTTCTTAATTTTTCATTTTTTGTTACAGTATCAGAGTTAATTGTTATCTTTTATCATTTGATTGATAGCAGAAGGTTAATTCTTCTAGTTTCAACTTATTTCAAGTGGAATTATCAATACGATAATTTTTCCGAATGAAAACTTTTTTCCAGTTAACTTTTAGTTTTTATTATTTTCGTTTTTTCATTTTTGGTTACAGTATCCGAGTAGATTATTATTAAAAGAAAAAGAGGAAAAGAAAAGGAATAGAAAATGAAATAAAAAATAATTAAAATGAGTTAAATTAATGCTTAATTATTGAAATAATTAAGCTCTTATTCAAACTAACACTCATTCTTTTTCTTATGATTTCACTCGATTTTATAATTAGTGATATTATTTTGTTTTCTTTTTTTTTTCAACGACAAAAGTACAAAAAAATGAAATATTTTTGAATTTGAAGATAAACATGAACCTTTATTAAATAATAAAACGAGACAAAAATCGAAAAAAAGCCAAATCAGTTTTTTTTAAACTAAATTATATTTTATTTATGATTTTGTGTTTTTCAAAAGTTTATGTTTAGGAAAAGTTTTTAAGTAATAGACATATTGATAAAATTAATCGAAAACCAAAAATATTTTCGATATCCTTTATCCAACTTTCGATAGGTAGATCAATTATTTGATCTTATCACCTGTTATCATTTGAAATTTATCACTTATTAATGTTTTTGATTTCTTCTGCCTAATTTAAATTTTTACTACGATATTTCTATTTTTCTAGCAAATATTTTGATTGCACAATTGACATTAATAGATATTTTTGAGTAAATTGTTAATCATTAAATTACAAGTGATGTAATTTGTTGAAATTTCATAGAGATCACAATTTTGATCTCAAAATTCGATAGTTTATTATCAAATAATCGATTTGTTCAATCAATTTTCATGGAAAAAGTAGTACAAAATACCTGTGGAACTAATAATTAAATTAGAAATTATGTGATTCGTTTTTTGATGTTCTATTACTTTTGTCGAATTTTTTAAATTTAATATCATAATTTTATCAATGAAAAAGAAAGAAAAGAGTAAACTTATGTAATCAGTACACTTATCATTCATGATAAGCAGCAACAACTATTATATGCTAATTTTTGAGCAAAAATAAAAACTTTCGATGAAAATTATTTTATCATTTTATTTTTACATATATTTTTTTAATCATCTATTAATTTAAATTCAGAAATTCAGCAAAAAATTCAGCAATCAAAAATTAAAATTGAACGAACATTTCTCTTTGCTTTTTTTCTTTGAAATTTTCAAATATACATTTTTTTCAAAAAAAGAAAGAATGAAATAGTATTTAAACATTAGGAAAGAATAATGATAAAAAGTCAATTGCCATTATCACTTAAAATGTTTTTCGATTTTCGAATTCCATTTCTTTCTTCCCATCCTATCATTTTGTGCGATGAATTTGAAAAAAGTATTTCGGTAATTTATTTTTTTATCTAAAAGAGAAAGAAAGAGAAAGATATATATGTTATTAAAAGTAAATAAAAAAGAACTTATCTATTTATTAACTTATTAGAATAATTTTTACTCAAATTACATTGTCTTGAATAATTTGAATAATTCAAATAGCGAAATAAAATTCGATATAAAATAGTGATAAAATAAAATATTTGCTGCAAAAATCGAAAAACTTTCCCTTGAAAAATAAAATTAAAAAATACATTTTAAAAAAAAGTTAAATGCATAAAACACGCAATGTTATGATATCAACAAAAAGGTCAAAACAAAACAAAAAAGGACAAATTGTGATCAGGAAATCATTTAAATTTTATTGTACTTTAAAAAATAAACGAAATTTGATAAATATTTGTGGGCGAAAATTTGTAACTTGAATGTTTAACAATTCTTGAGCGATTAAATATCGATTTTTCGAGATCAACGAGAATTTTCAAAACGAATTAATTCAAGAAAAAAATCTTTTAATCAAGAAATAATGGAAAAAATCTTGAAGTAATTCAAGTAGTGGAAAATTGAAATTTATTCGAAAATTTTGATCATATAATTTGAAATAACTAACTAAATAAGAAAAACATCTTCAATATGCATATTTTTACCAAAATGCATTTTAAATTTTAAAATTTCGAGTATTTTTGTTTTTAAGTTTATTTTTCTTTTTTTTTTTTTTTTTTTTTTTTAGATATATCAATGAATTTTAAACGAAGTAATTTATCATTGTGAAAACTTCAATTCTGCTCATTTCCTTCATTATTACAAGTGACATAACACTTACAAGAATGATTAAATTGTAAAAAGGAATAAACTTCAAAAAAAAAATCCAATTAATAATTCTTTTAAAAAAAAATTCAATTAATTTTAATTTTTTCAAATTAATCAGATGTATTGATTTTGAACTATTCGTAGTAATTCAGAATTTCGCAATTCTTAGAAATTTGATTTTTATTTAATAGTATTTTAGTTTTTTTTGAATTTTATTTCAACTTTTATGATATTCGACTTAATTAAGTAATGCTTATACAAATAAGAACTTATAAAATGTACATATATATATATATATATATTCATAATTTTCTGTCACATTTTTGCATATAACTGAAATTAACATTTACTGAATATTTAATTAAAATTTAATTATAATTAATTATAGTTGGCACTACGCACAAAATATAAACGGTAATTGTTATCATTATTATCTTTATCATAAGCAATTTACGAGTGGGTAAAAATTTACACGTAAGTTACGTAAGTTTTATTCAAATGAAACGTGTTCGATTATTATTAGATATATAAAATTTGAGGTAATTTCTTTTAATTTTTAATTGCTAATTAAAAAAGCATTCGAAAATGTGAGTATTTTATAATTTTGAGTAAAATATATTTTTGTTCATTTATTTTGCTTTCGATTTGTATTTCTGAAGCGAATCGTGAAAGATTATGTATTGTTCTAAAGACTGTTTCAAATTTTTTTATCAAAGTATCGATTAATTAATTAAATTCAAATTAGCATTGAAATGATAATAATCTTCAAGAAAACAAACATATTCTTAAACGAAAATCAATTAATTTATCCTCCATAATTATTAATTCGATTATCATGCAAATACAGAATTTGAATGTTTACAATTAAATATTGGAAAATGTCATCAATTTTTACGAAATAGTTTATAAACTTGTTTGATTAATAAAAATGAATAAAATAATAAAATCGCAAAATTGGTACAATAAATTTTCGGAAATGAATTTCGAGAAAATCTTTGAAATAAACTATTTGAAATTGATGGAATATAATCTGCATTTTGTAACTTTCTGCAATTTTCTGATTCAAAAAGATTCGAAAAGATAAATAGTTAGATTCTAATTTCATATTCCAATTTCATACTTTTTAAAATTCAATTTGCATTTTTGATTATTTTCAATTAAGTTATCATCTCATAAAGAATATTTTTTAAAAATGCATTTTATTTTGAATTAATTAAGTCAAGAAAGTTCTAGAAGGTTGCGTAGGTGATGAAAGTTACTGTGTGTTATTTAATAAGAAACGCATGTTGGCCAAGAAATTACACATCTAAGAATATAGCCTAGGTCTAGGCTGGCCAAGAAGAGAAAGAGAGAAAGGACAAATAAGTTGTTGTTGAAAAATAATATCAAAATGCCATTATATATAGTAATTGCCTAGCTGCTACTTTGATCATTCTTACTTTTCTTGCATCGCGTTGCATGTCTTGCATTGCAAGTTACGCTGCATGCATTATACAAGTCTTGCATTCAACGGTTTTGTCAATTATACATAAGACATATTGTTATATAACAATTTATAATGTAAAAGGAAGAAATGCATAATAGTTATTTTGATAATTTAAATATTCATTTATTGCAAGATTTGCACAATGTCATGCAGCGTAACTTGCAATTACATGCAACGTAATTTTTGATTTGCTTATTCTGATAATTTAAACGAAATTCTAGAAATAACTAATATATTTAGTGTATTTAGTGTAGATTAATATGGAATTAATTTTTGATTTATACCTTTTGCTAAAATAATTTCTATCCCTTTCATATTGTAATCAACAAATGTATAATTAATCAGTAACACAGAATTCATGTAAATTCAAACTTTCCTCTTATCAGTTACTGAATATCAAGATATTCTCTTTACAATAATCTCTTGATATGGACTGATAATGGATTTATACTATTTATATTAATTATATCTAAAAATTTAGTGAAACATATCAAGTTGAAAAGTTTTTTGTTAACTGAAAGAGAGGATTATCAGATGAGTTGATAAATTTTATCATTCGAAAAGATAGATGCTGATTAAGTTGGATAAGAAAAGAAAAAAATCTTTGAGGAACTTCGAAGAACTTGAGAAGCGATGCTGATGGCGGTAAGTTTCTTTTAAATTTTGTCATTAGAAACGACAAAAGGTAATTAAGTTGGAGAAAATGAGGAACTTGGAGCTTTGAAAAACTTGGAAAGCGATTATGATGGTGATAAGTTTTTATAAAAAACATTGGAAAATGATGAGAAAAAAATCATGCTGGAAACGATGTTCAATCGTAAACAGGTAATATTATATTTCAGAACAGACAGAAATTAGAAGTATTAATTTAATTTAAAATAATAAGTTTATAAAGTATGCGAAATGATTTAATTATGAAATGCAAGTCAAATATTGGGAAAGTTCAAATTAAATTTAAAATTAATTTAACACTGATAATTTCTAATGATAATACAGTATGAACAATTAAAATAGCTGTATTACAGCAACTTAAAAATCAAAAAGTACTTCAGATGAGGAAAAATTTTAATTTGTGACTTCACAATTTTAATAATTATAAATTCATTATCATCGTCAATTACCGGACATTCAAGTGAGAGAAAATTTTAATCAGTGATTTTATCATCTTAATTATTGCAGTTCATTATGATCGTTAATTGCCGTAGACGTAAAAATTATTTTGTTTCTCAAAGTTTTTTTTTTCTTTAATTTTCAACCAAAATTTAATTCCTATTAATTCTGTACTCATTATTTTACTTTTAATAAAACTTTGAAAAATTGAAAAAATTTTATCAAAAAGTAAAGAGATTAGCATTTGCATAAATTTCAGCAAATTTTTTGATTGAGATAATAAAAGCAATTGCAGCTTTGATAATTAAAAAAAAAGAACAAAAAAAACAAAAAAAACAAGCAAAACTCAGAAAAAGTGATAAATGGAAAAAATGATTATAATTTTATTATTTTTTATCAGTTTTATCGGAAAATTACAACTTTGTTCATTGAATAATATTTTAGTTGTGCTGCTTATTTATAAGGAAAAAATTATTCGTAACATCCCTGAAAATTATAAGCATCTAGTATTTAATAAATTGAAACGAAAATATTCAGTTTATTATTCCAATTTTGATTGTAGTAATTAAAATATTCAATTTTTAAGTGAATATATAATTTTGATGAAATGGTTTGAAATGTGAATAAATGATAAAATCGTTAAATTTTAATACAAATATTTTTTCTTGTTTGAAGAAAAAAATAATAATGAAATATCTAAAGTAATCAGTACAAATGAAAACTAAGAAATTCCAAAAGGAAATAGCTAATAAATTTAAAATAATATTAATCAAATTTTTCGTTTCAA
Source organism: Onchocerca volvulus (assembly GCA_000499405.2). Classification (NCBI taxonomy): domain Eukaryota; kingdom Metazoa; phylum Nematoda; class Chromadorea; order Rhabditida; family Onchocercidae; genus Onchocerca; species Onchocerca volvulus. Next base: position 24,570,002 of record HG738137.1, on the reverse strand, counting down.
ATTTTTGAAGGAATGATAGCGTTATAAAAAAAAAAGAAAACGAGGAAAGTTAAGTTCCATTTGTTGAAAAAACTTGTCATATTTATGTATAAATAGAAAAATGAAGTGATGAAAAAATGAAAATTAGAAGTTTTCTTTAAAAAAATTCGATAAAAGTAGTTAATAAGTTTAAAATGATGATTATCAAATTTTCTATTTCAAATTTTTGAATTTTAACATAACATAAATTGGAAAAAAAAAAAATTTAATTTTTTTTTTTGTTGAATATAATTCATACGAGGTTTTATGTATATATATATTTGAAATGCGTTACAATATTTAGCATTTCAAATTATGATAGCTAATAAATATATTCCAAATGATTTCCAATATAAAAGTTCACAAAGAAAATAAGCCATTTTAGATATTTTAATAATTCCAACTAAAAGAGATCATCAGGTAAGTAAATAAATGATATTATCATGGAAAAAGGTAATTAAAAACAATATTTGTTAAATAATTTAACTCTCCATTGTTATAAAAGCATTAGGTTTGTTTTGATTTCCGATTAAAATAATATTTGAAAAGTAATGATTTTCCAAAGTAATGAAACAGAAATAAAAACGCTGGATTTATTGTTAATTATTGAAATTTAAATTTAAGAATATAACTGAATTTTCTGGGTAATATTTTGCTGAAAAGATTTGGAAAAAATATTTTAATGAATTATTTCTTTTCGAAATAAGCCTGATTAAAGATATAATTCAAAATTATCAGGCATGGAAAATGAAAAATATTTTAATTACTTCATTCATTTAGCCGATATTCATTTTCATTGAATTTTTAACTTTTAACATTTAAATTGAAAATTTTGATTAAAATGTAACTTATAATATGGGATATTTTTTTAATATTTACGACCTTTTTGCCATTTTTATTTCATTTTTTGCGTTTTTTGTTTCCATTTTTCCATTGTTTCAAGTTTAAAAACATTAGAATATGATAAGTTTCTGAACGATAAATGATCACCTAATGTTATCAACTATCACTGATAACAATAGCATTTTATGGATGTAAACAATTTAAGAATTAACGCTTACAATTTGGCATGCTATAAATATCATAGTTCACATTAATTATTGAAATTAATCTTTGAAAGAGTTATTTTTAAGTTTAACTTGTTGACAATAATTGTTAGCTAATTTATTCAACTCTTTAATAAATAACCGTTTGACGTAATCAGCTATCACTGATAAAAATAGTATCAACTCCAACGAATGAAAATACATTTTTGTTTTTGAAGGTATTAAAAAATGAAATAATTATTAAACAAATATCGTAAATAATTACAACTTATGAGAATATTGACAAAAGATTTGCGTCATAAAGAAATAAGTTTGTTTGTTTCGGAAAAAAAAAAAAGAAGGGAAAAATATTTTCAATTATTTTTCAATTTAATCATTTTCACTTAAGAATTAAGAAAAATTTTTAAAAAATAGGCAATTAAATTGTATCTTTTATTTATAAATATATTCATACAAAACAAATTGAGAGATAATGGAAATTTAAATTCAAAATTTAGTATATATTTTTTGGTTTTTATGGTTGGAGTAAAATGTTGGATAATTAATTGAAAAAAAAATAGTTTTTCTGATACGAAGAAAAATTACACGAACACTAAAATATAAAATTAAACTATACGAATATAAAATTACATCATTAATCACATAAAATTACAAGAATATTAAGTTTATGCGAAATTACAGAAATGTAATTTAATTTTAATTCCTTTTTCGGTTTTAATTTTTAATTTTCATTAATTATAATGTAAGACTTCAAAATTAAAGCAAACATTCAATCCTTTAGAACAATGTTAATTATTTTATTTTGTAAAATATAATGTTGGATAATTAATTACTAGGTTTAATTTTTTTTGACTCTAAAAAGTTTCGTTTTTCTATCTTAATTGCCATTATAATTCGAAACTTTGCTTTCGAATTGTTCATAATCATTCTTTGATCTAATTCAGCATATACTATAACAATGACATATTAGGTTATAAAGAATTTTGTGGCATAAAAAAATGTATTAAGAAATTGTTTTGTTAAATTTAAATTTAATTACTGGCCAAAGTATAAAATATAAGTTATTACGAAAATCGAGAAATATCTTATAAAATAATTAAACTTTTTGCAACAAAAATGAACTTAATCAATTTTGAGCATAGTTGTATCCATATATGATTGATAAGAAATCAAGAACATTTTTAGGTGTTTTTTTAACAGGTAAAAAATCGATAATGCATCTATATTATACGATATGCATATTTTTCAGAAATAAACAAATAATTCGCAAAATACACAAATTTTTGCAGCGAAATTCCAGAATCTCTCATATTCTTCCACATTTTATTGTCATAAACAGAAGCAAAAAATGTACAAAAATAAAAAAATAATTAGTTACTGAGCTTTCGGAAAGTTAATTTTAACTTTGGGTAAGTTTTAATTATTTTTTATGACTTTTTAGAAAAAAATCTGAATTATAGTTTATGGCTCTAAGTTATTAATTTAAATTTATTAAAGAATTATTGTATTTGGTGGAATGAAAATTTATAATTTTTATCATATTTTTCAGATTTAATCTTTAGTTATTGTAAACAAAATTATCTTATGACATTTCTCATTGTTGGTTTCAGTCAATCCTAAGTAAAATTAGTGTTACTCAAGGTCAAATGTCACTCAGAAATATGATTGTTCAGTATTTTCTCGCACGTAATAGTGATTAAAAAGAATTTTAATCAACTTATCAGAAAAATTTGTTGCATAATTCATTCCATTTAATCTTAAACAATAAAACATGAAATCGTCTGTGTGTTTCCAATTTCATTTAAAATTTTTAAAAATCTACATCTTGATCTTAACTTATTCGATCATTTTCTCTTCGATGATATGATTTCTAAGTTTTTGAAATATTTTAAGGGCGATTAACAATTCATAGTGATATCATTATCATAAAAAATGAATTTTCTCTCTTTCATTGTTATCACTTTTTTTTGCAATACTAAATTAATCATTTGAATTCTTCGATACAATATTCAATTAAAATTTATTCTCTTATCACTATTCTGTGCTTTTTATTATTTTACTTATGAATTTTTAAGTATAAATTCCGCCTGTTTATTTGTAATTTTTCACATAAATTCACCTGCTTATTTGTACTTTGCTTTTTGTTATTCTGCTAAAAATCTCTCGGGATTAGTGTGGGAATAATTTTTCAAAATTTTCAATTTTTTCATTTACTTCAATTTTATTCCTATATGATTTTAAAGTATACTTAAAAAATAATATTTCAAAATTTCTTTTTTTTTTTTTCAAGTCTTTAGAGGATGATGAAAAAATCAATTCTAATTCAAACTCTTTAGGCTCATTATTTGTTTTATAAATATTATTTTGATTGCAAATTTTTTGAATTTTTCTTTTGATTGCAATTTTTTTTCAAATAATTTTATTTGATGAATTCATTTAAAATTTTAAATAATTCCTTCAATTTTCTTTTTATTTTACAGTATATTTTAATCATTTGCTTTATTTTACAATATATTTTAATCGTTAATTGCATTTATTATTTGTTGAAAAAAAGTTAAAAGTAATTTCAAAAACGAAAGCAATTACGGTTATTTTTTCCTAAAACAGTAATTACTTCTGTTTTTAAATTTCTTTTTTCTTTTTCTAATTTAAATTCATACATTTAAGTGAATAAGTATAATGATAATGAATTATTATTTCAGTTAATCGGCAAATAAACAGGAGAATGAAATATTTTTACTATCTTTGCCTTGCATCTTTATTCCCAACATTTTCTTGTTTCGACATCCCAAACAACAAAAATCTTGTTCTGGTATTTTTTAAAATTAAAAATTAAAATAAAATACTGAAATCTCGTTTAGTTTAACTTATCCAGTTAATAGCTGATATTTTCGCCTTCGTTAAACATTGAAATTATCAGTAAAATGATAAGTTGAAAAAAAAAGCATCTGATCAATCGTTGATTAGGTAGCATTAAATCATGACAATATATATACTGTATATAATATACATGTATACAAATCAAGAAATTACTTTGTAACAGATATCAATTTTTCAATTTAACAAATTAGTACAATTTTGATTAAGAAATTGATATCAAGCATTCATAAATATAAGTTTAATTGATAGTTTTTCTGCAAAATCATTTTATTTGCATTCTTCATTTTTTATTTTTTGTTAAATTAGAACAATCATATTATAAGGTTTTTTAAAATAATGATGTTTTTAAACAATACAAATTCCAGTTTTATCCAAGAGATCAAGTAATGGAACGATTGCTGGCACGTTTGGCAAGAAGAAATGATCAACAACAACCAAATGTATGCTATTTCTTAACGGACCTCTTTCTATTTTGAAAAAGAAAATAAAGAAATGGTCAAAATTATGAATTTTATTGAACAATAATTTTCATTTTCTTGAATTTTGTGAAAAAGATAGAATGATCAAAATTTAGGTGCAGAATGCATACATCAAACGAAAACGAAATAATGCCGAACTGGTGAACCATATACTGAAAAACTTGAATGATGTCGACATTCTTGGTGATGTTGGACGATGAATTACGCAGCAAATCTGTGGTATAATGAAAAATAAATGTCTCGAATCATGCGATGTTTATAGTATTGACTGGATTGAATGTTTTGTACAAAATTTGGAAAATTTCAACTAATAAAAAATATTAGAAGAAAAAAAAAAAGAGTATTATTCTGTAAATAGGATCTATTATACTATTGCGAACTACTCAAACAATCTGATACGTAATTATGCAAATAATGAAAATATTGGAAAATCGAAAACAGTATAGTCTGTCAGTGATTCATTGAGACTGGCTCCGAATTTTTTTATCAGCGAAATCCATTTTGTGTAATTATACATTAAGCAAATCGTTTATTTCAGTCCCAACTACAACATATAATTTGAAAAAAAAAAAAAATTAAACACTTGAACGTAACTGATTTCGTAATTCGATTACTTTTCGTCGATCCTCAGGAGGCAGTAAAGCAATTTGCTCTTCACTTAATTGTAATACCTGAAAAACTTTTTTGAAAATCATGAAAAAAAAAGCAAAATTTATCTTGATTAGTAATGACGACAAAATTTATCTGTCCTTGCGAAAAATAGAGAAAAAGAAAAGAAATTTCATTAGAATATATACTATTCCGCATTAAAAGATTAAAGGAGGTAAAGCATCATACACATATCAATTTTTACAATTGCTGTTGTATTACTTTTTGCAAAGGTAAAGAATCTGTGCATAAAAAAATTACTTTGAAACAAGAAAAAAAAAAAAACATACCTGCATCAACAACTGGGCTTGCTGCTGATCATCCGGACTAAGCTCCGAGTCACCAACTTGTGGGGAAGGGGCGCGATTAACTGCAGGTCCTGATGGAGCTCTCGAGAAATTAACTGGCACAGATGAAACTACTGAAGGTGCCATTTGAGGAATCGCTCCGGGGAATATTGGCTGCGGCATATTGGGTACTGCCGATATCGATGCTGGCACCGATGTATCTATAAATTATAATTATAAAATTCAAGTAACCTAGATAGGAAAACTAAATAAAGAACAGTTTTGACCTGGATATGTCTGCTGCTGTTGTTGTTGTTGTTGTTGTTGATGAAATGGCTGTGAAATCGCAGGTGTTTCACGATGAAGCATTGCAATGGCCACTTGTGGGTCAATAATTCGCATAACTACTAGCGCCTGAAAAATTGAAATTTGATAGGTTATTTAAAATCAATTTTGAGAAAAGCTTGCTTCAATTATAAATCTGTTAAAATATTAAGCACGAAAAATTGTTTCTAGAGAAAAAATAATTAGTGTTGGTAATGAAATAGCTTACACATTTCGAAAACATAATATATTAGCGTTTATTTAAGGTGTTAAAATGTGATACTAGCTTCTTTATTTTTCTTACATGATTCAATACATATTATCGGAAGATATTCCGGGATAAGGTTCTCAGATTTTAAAAGATCATAATGTTAGCCTCAACCGTCTAACCGTCTAGCCAGTTTAATCGCTAGAATATGAATGGTTTCCACCATCTCGATGTTATTTTTTCTTTCTTCTTTTTTTAAGCACTCTTTGCATATATACCTTACGGATTATACAATAAACATTATATATGCCAAAAGATTGGCTCTCTACATAACGATAACAGGAAAAGGGACAAACCTGTAGCAGAGCATATGCAAGCTGTGGATTATTCATAAGCAAATTTTTGGCTTCATTTGGATTGTTATGAACACATTGCTTCATTTGTTTCATTAATTCAAACATTTGTTCGGGTGGTAAGGATGCTACCGATCGTGAAATAGCTTCCGGTGCTTTCTCAGGCTCAGTTTCCGGGCCATATGGGCTTTCTTGTGCTTGCTGATGTAAATACTGAAACAATTAGACAGCTATGCCTAGGAAAGAATTTTTCATAATAACCAAAAATATGGTAAGAAACATAGCAACTGAAAAATTTGAGTCATCACATAGACTAATCAATTAATTTACCGCCATGTTTTAAGGCCATGCATTAAAAAATACAAAGAATTACATTTATTTCCCTAATGAGCCAAAATGATATGCAAATATAAATCCAACCTCTTGTTGTTGAGCAGCAAATGCTGCTTGTAACTGTTGAACTTCATCAGCACTACGATCACCACCCGCTGCTGAATCAACTCTTAGCGGACGTCCATTAAGTTCAAAGCCATTGAGATTCCTTAATTAAAAGCTGCATAACAAATAAATAAGACGATTTTCAAGATTTCTTTTATTGAAATGGATCATCTATATACAAACTAAATGAAGCCGTCCATCTCAATAACATTGAGAATATCTATGTACAAACTTATCTTCTCAAGGTCTGTGTTGGCAAATTTATCTAAAGAAACTAATGATCTTTCGGAATGTAATAAATTTTGAATAAATATTGATTTATAAATAGAATTCAATGCCATCTATTTGCATTTTTATGTTAATAAGAGAGACTTTTTATTACTAAAATATTCCGGAAAAGTTCTAGTAACACAATACCTGATTGCACTTTCAGCAGTTTGAGCGTCATTGTATTCGCAAAAACCATAACCTTTCGGTTTACCTGTATCTCGGTCATGAACTAGCCGCAGATGAACAACTGCTCCGACCTGCAAAATACACAATCATTAATATAACATAATGTGAAAGCAGCTGAACTAATTACAACAATTTTCATTTTTTATTCAAGAAGATGTTGTTCTGCATTTCTATTATTGGGAATTATTAGATTATCAAGATCACCTAAAAATCCTTGGTAATTATACATCAAAAATGATTATACATATCATTCTGAAATGATTTATGATACCAAAATTCATCATTAACCAACCCAATTTTGTAATGTTAGGAAAAAGGAAATGTAAAGTGTAATACAATGACTTAAAATGCTGAACTACATAGCCATCAGCTAAATAATTGAAAAAAAGAAATAATAATGAACTGAAATTATAAATTTAGAACAGTGAAGACCTAAAAAATTCGAGTATGAAAACTCGAAATGACAAATTTAAAAAGATAAAACGGAAAAGTCTTCTGAACAAAATTAACGAAATTTAGGAGAATTTTTGCAAGTATTTAGTGCTACCTTGTTCGAGTTTATAAAAAAATAAAAAGATAAATGTGAAAATGGCGAAAAATTATTGGCACTAACCTGAGAAAATACTTGTTTCAACTGTTCCTCACCCACTTCATAAGAAATATTTCCAACTAAAAAAAAAACTCATTATCAACATTCCTTATTAGTGAAAGGAAACAAAAAAGGAAGTTTTCCAACAGTTGTTCATAATTTATCTACCAATATGTTTCGTAATTAAACAATGGCGATATCTCTGCTTCAATCCGTATAATCAATGATCCCAGACTTTTTATCATCGTTACGCAATTATTGATGTTCAGTATATGATGAGAAAAGCAACAAAAAGAAACATTAATCTAATTTATTGAGTAAATTTTAAAAATGAAAAACAAACCAAAAACAGATCTCGCTGATCGATCAGCTGTAGAAGGTACTGTTTTTGCTGTGTTTGCTGCAGCACTATCACGTTCACGAAATGCCATCAGGTAAAATGATGATAAATAAAGAGATAAATGTTCACAAATGTGAAATTTGATCAAAGATACTTGAGAAAAAAGATGCTAAAAATGAGAAAATATGATTGGTTATATTGTCAAGAATAAATGAATGTTCATAAACGTAAAAATGTAATCAAAAACTTTTGATGATATCACTTAATCAAATGATAATTTCTTTTGTTTACAAAAATCAATAACGCCAACGAATCAAATCGAACAACAATAAAACCATTATAACCGTTATAAACAAAATGTTTGTCATGATATAATCGGAGAATTTCAAACAATCCATAGCTTAGCGTAACAAATAAATTAATGAGGATAATTTACAGTATCTCGTCTTTCTTGAAGTACAGTAATTGATTATACGCATGACACATATCTCACAGACTTTTACAGCCAAGTTTAAGCATCATTTTTGGTCAGCTATCAATCTCAAATGTCATTTTTGATCAGTTATCAATCTCAAATATCATTTTGGATCAAAAAAATTGATGTTATCAATCCTACATAATTTATGGTTCTTTTTTGAGAAAAAAAAGAAACCTAATGCCAAAAACAATGCTTTCTGAACCATAACCTGGCTATTTGTTTAACACTATCCAAATCATCGGGTCATACCTTCCCAGCGATACGGTTAAATTCCAATTTTGCAAAACATGGACGAGTCGGTTTTTATCATATTTGCGGTAAAATACGGAACAGGCCGCCGAGCAATTTTAATGGAAATCATGATTTAACTGTCGAGTGGTCCTTCGAGAGTTGCGGCTTATATTTCTCAAGTTTAGGGTTGGGTTGAACTTTGACCTTTCTTCATGATTTAAAGTTAAATTCTGAAGAAACTAATATGATACTGATAACTTTGAAGGGGTAATACTGTAGAATTTGAACTTGCAGAAAATCTTCATTTTAGTCGATGATTCCTGGAATACATATCGCTATATCAAATGTACCCTCAAAATGCTAGATTAGTTATCATTTCCAAAATCTTCAGATTTTTTATTATGTAATTATTTGTTAATTATTTTATAAATTACGGATTATGAAGTGAATTTTTCACTTAAACTAATGAAATTTCTTTGCCGATGCATTTTTCTTTTATAAAAATTACCAAATACTTTTGGGATTCATAGCACTGTATTATTTTAAGATAGATGAAGAAATTTTGTTACTTTGCCCAATTTGGATGCGTAAATGGGGGAGGATTTGGACAATTCGAATTAAAAACTGGTATCTAAACTAAAAATTTCAATTAAATTTTATGATACAATGCTAAATGACAACTTATTTTGTCGTGACTTTCAGGTAAACGAAGTGAAACTATTTGATGGGCTCTTCTAATGGCAATAGTGGTATTTCGAAAAGAAAACCGATAACAAGAGGACGGAAGCGTGATGACGTAAGTTTCAACTGGAATATTGTAGAAGAAAGTTTATCATTAAGTTTTTTTTTTTTTTTTTTCAAGCAAAATGTTAGCTTCGTATATGTGAAATATTATTTCAGAATATTGCTTAAAGCTTGTAAATTAATGTGTTTTACATTATTTAACTCGAAACAGTTTATAGGTTTCTCAATTTCACGAATTTCCGATATTTTGATTGCAGCTACCTTCGCTTGGTATTGTTGCAAGGCGCGCGGCTTCTCGATATGGCATACCACGACAAAACAAGAATCCTTCAGTCAAGTGCGTACTTCTGAATCTTGACTTCATGATTTTGCAGTTTAAGAAAATAATTTGAAACTTTGTAAATTCTTTAATATTCTTCCGTATGATCCGAAGAATAAAGACTTCCATCTTTCTCATTAATTTTCATGAACGATTGTTTGCTAGTTATTGTAAATTCAGGATAGAATAATAAGCTGAGATTTTTGGCTCGAAAAGATTGGCTATGCGGAGAATTCAGCAATTTCATAATATTTTGAAATATAATTGTTGGAAAAACATTACTTTAAGATGAAATATTATTATTTTTAAATTTTAAGCGGACGAAGAATTGGTATAAATACAGTAATCAACAAATATGCAAGTCGGAGAACATCTTTTTTCAAATCTGTTCGTCCACAAAAGGCACCAAGTCAAAAGGCAGGATTACAATGTCATGATGCATTATGGGATAAGGTGTGTCAAAATTTTAATCATTTGAACCAGTTGTATTTATTATTAATAAAAGAATGAATTCGATAATTTTCATCAAATTCATTCTTTTATTAATAATTTTTCCTTTTATATTTTTCAAAAACACTAGGAACTGGTGAAATAAATATGTCAGAAAGGCGATAAAGAATGTTCTGATTATTGGATCTATTTATCTGAACGAAAATTGTTATTGCTGGGATGATCTGAAATCAGTTATCACTGGACTCAAAATAAGCTTCAACGTAAACGCTTCAGAACTGCAGAAAACTTTTCTAAATTATGTTTATTTCACAGACGATAAATCTCATCAAAAAGTGATATAGATTTGAAGAAGCAAAGTGATGCTATATTTTATGAATTGCTTAATAATGAGCAGGTTTAATTCAGTGTTTATTTAGAACGGAAGATAATGTATTGCTTCAAGATTCATGTGTGATTAAAACATTATTGCTCATAAAAATGGTTCAACAACTTCACTGTCTACCGTAACCATAACTGTTTTTAATCAAACATAGATCTTGAAGATTTTAGCTATAAGTGGTTATTTGCAGTGTGAACGTCTATTTCGAACAGGCGATATAATTTCAGTGACGGATAAAGATAATAATTTGCCTTATTTTGCGCAGATTCGAGCTCTACTTTGCAATCATCTTGGCGAACGCTTTGCTGCTCTCACTTGGTAACTATCTAAAATGTATTCATGCTATACTCTTTGCAGTTAGAATTTAATAATAGCTACTATGGGCGGAATGATTCGAGGATTTGATATCATAATCATCGCTAGAGAACTCGTTGCATTGATTGATCGGTTATTCGCAATATTTGTAGTTTGTCAATTTCTGATTTAAAATAGTTCATCATGGACATTTATCACGAAAGAGTAATATTTTGTCGCTAAACTTTATCGAAAATAAACATTAATAAGGAAAAATTGTTTAGGTTAGTTCCCACTGAATTAGCTGATGATGCTCACCAATTCGATGCGGAACACTTCGTACATGCACTGTCTGATTCAGTGATGTATCCTCTAGAGGTATCTGTTTTTCATCGTTTCAGTATAAATCTTTATTTACCACATAAATTTATTTCGCTATGATAGAATAATCAGAGAATGTCGTCCGATAGTATTCATCGAAAATTTCTGAATATTTTTTTTTTGTAAATATTCAACTGTTAAAGATATGAGTATCAAATAATGTCGTGTAACTCGGTTGTGTTAGGATAAGGTGTTTCACGACACTAATTAATAGGAGTATTTTATTACGTTCAATATAAAGCGTGAGGAATCGTTCAGACGCGGCACACAATAAGTAACGAATGAAAATATATATAACGTAATAATATGAAAAAAGGGTGGTGGTGGTAGCAGCTCGTCGTCCTGGTTGGGTGAAAAGGAGTAAAATCAAACGAATGAATCTTGGATCGTTTGGTGCCGCTTATATATCATTTTTGTCCACCCATGGTGCTGTCTGGGTGTCTGGAATCCGAGACGGGGTCGCATCAATCAAGCGGGCACCGTTTTTGATAATTATTTGATCTTTCGCCGTTGAGTTTGGTCCTGGTACTGGATGGTAAAAATTCCATGGCAGAGTCATTAATACATTTGCAAAAAAAAGTTTTAAGATATCATCAATAAAAATCAATAATTTAGAGTTTCAAATAATGTCGAAATCACATTTGAGTTTTAGTCTTTACAGTAGTGTGATCAAACATTTCTTAACAATTTGAACTGACATTTACTATATTTTACTTTTTATATAATAAGTTATCCATATATATACATTTCTATATATCTTGTACATTTCTAAGGTAATTATCCATATATCCATATAGTTATCCATATACATTTCCAAGGTAATTTTTGCTTCCTTTCCCCTATTAATTAGTTTTAGAATGTTTCATCCTTGACTATTTTGGCGTATTTCGCTTCTTCTTCTTCTTTTCGTTGAATTGGAAGCGTTGTTTTCTGAACAAGTTCCAACCAACTTTTGTCGAGGGATTCCAGTGTGTTAATGTAGAGGTCGAGTCGCTTGGTTTTTTCTTTGACGATTCTGCCTTTTACTTCATAATGCCGCTTCAGTTCTTCTCGTGAGAGAGTTGGATCCGGTGTCAAATCAATGGTCTTGACCTCCTCGAGAAGTTTGACTAAGTACTCTTTAGTCGGTTGTGCCGCCGCGTTTAAACTGGAAGACATACCTCACCTCGGGCACCAGATAATGTCGTGTAACTTGGTTGTTTTAGGATAAGGTGTTTCACGACATTAAGTAATGGGAGTATTTTATTACGTTCAATATAAAGCATGAGGAATCGTCCAGACGCGGCACACAATAAGGTAACGAATGAAAATATATATATATATATAACGTAATAATATGAAAAAAGGATGGTGGTGATGGTAGCAGCTCGTCGTCCTGGTTGGGTGAAAAGGAGTAAAATCAAACGAATGAATCTTGGATCGTTTGGTGCCGCTTATATACCATTTTTGTCCACCCATGGTGCTGTTTGGGTGTCTGGAATCCGAGACGGGGTCGCATCAATCAAGCGGGCACCGTCTTTGATAATTATTTGATCTTTCGCCGTTAATGAGTTTGGTCCTGGCACTGGATGGTAAAAATTCCATAGCGGAAGTCATTAATACATTTGCAAAAAAAAAGTTTTAAGATATCATCAATCAAAATCAAATAGTTTAGAGTTTCAAATAATGTCGAAATCACATTTGAGTTTTAGTCTTTACAATAGTGTGATCAAACATTTCTTAACAATTTGAACTGACATTTACTATATTTTACTTTTTAAAAATGAGATAGCATTATACTAATATGAATCACCTTTTCTTCGGTTTTCCGACAAATAAGGTTTTAATATGATTTTGCTTTTTCTTTTCAGAAATTGGTCAAATTTTTTTTTTTTTTTTTTTTTTTTTTTTTTTGGATATTGCATATTCGTTACGAAGGTTGGCTAGAATTTGCAGTATTTAGTGCAGCTTGTTTCTCATCTTTGATCAATGGCATCATTAGAACATGATTGAGCATTCTTTTTAAAGCAAATTTGTGATCCTAGTTATTTGCCTCTTGTAATTTGCTCAGATTAAGTTGGAGGTGAAGATGAAGGTAAAGTAATATAAAACAAATTACGTGACATATTCATTATCAGTCTATATAAGTTAAATTGGATTTCAGATTTGTACATTTGTGCAACATGCGCCCTTGCTTCCGGGTTATTGTCATGAATGGAGACCGCGATCATTAGTGGAAAAAAAATTACTTGAAGATCTGGAAGAACGAGTTCGTTCTATAAATACATTATCAACGAAATTTATTGCATTTGATGAAAAAATTCCACCCTCTAAATCGAAATGAATTTCAAGATAATGTTTCTTATGAAAACACGAAGTTAACGGACAGCCATAATCTATATAAATATATGAAATCAATTGTCGATCTCAAAATACATCTACTTTTGTTTAAATTTGTTTTGTTATATTTGAAAATGTTGTGTAAAATTCCGAATATTCTGCCAATAAACTATGTTTTTTTTCGTTTGACTCATTTCCGCATTTTTCCAATGTTGAGAACGAGCAGCTGGTGAATATGATTAATTTACAATTTATGTGCGAAAATTGCTTATTCAATGTTATGTAAATTAAATTCGATTTTCATCAATCTTCATTATAGCAGTTGACGTCATTGAATCCGTTGAAAGCAACTAGATGCGTCATCAGTCGATTTTTTTTCACTGTTTTGATTGAATTAGTCAAATTCCAAGTGTCCTGATTAAGCAGCTAATTCGTGATAAGAAAGTTTAAAATAACCCATTGCTCTTGGGCAGAAAAACTTTTAACTAAAAAAGTGAACAAAAAAATTTTTAAAATCAGGTTAAAAGGAATAAAATCTTGAATTCATCAGAATGCAACGTAACGATGAAATTATATTCATATGTTCTGTATCTCGTTAATATTTCCATTTTAACTTGAATTCTTATAAAGTTGGAAATATCATAAATTTAGTCTTCATTAATTATTACGTTAGAAGAAGCAAATGATCATAAGATAAATTAGATTTTTATTTCAAGTATTAATCTTCAAATTATTTGAATTATAAAGGATAAAAATAGAATTGTACAACATGAATATGTTATATGTGAAATAACACTTATAAAAGCAAATTAATATAAAACTAAGATTCGATAATTAGGTTGAATAAGAATGATTACCTTTGTTATTATAATTATAATCAAATCAACTTTTCGAGATGATTTGTAATGATAAAGACCAAGATTAAAAGTAATTATATTCCAACAAACTTTTCAATAGATTAAAATATAGATACCGTAGTTAGAAGGAATTCTGAATGATAATGCTAACTAAAATGGTATATTTTATATGATTATAGTTGCTGGCCACCTGTTCAAATTGAAATTTTCATTTCCTTCCTTTAATTTATCTAACCATCGATTTCTCTCTCTCTTACTTCATAAATAAACATATATATGTATATTAAAAAAAAAAAACTAATTTGTGTATTTTACATTTCTCAATTAAAACTTTCGATTCAACTGATTTCATCATTTTCGTTTTTTTTTTTTTTTTTTTTTTTTATTTTCAGTCAATTGTTGAAATTTTTACGAATTTTTCGATTGATTTCGAATATATACATAGCCATTAATAAATTTCAATTTTTTTTTTCTAAGAAACTTAAATTAGTTTCTTTCGTACAATTTATTTAAAAAAGAATATAATAGGACAAAAACAAGTAAGTTTTGAAAAAAAATGAAAATCGATAAGAGATTTGAATTTTCAACAAATAAAATATTGAATTATATTGTTTTCTTTGTATTAAATTTCAATTTTCTGTCTAAGCAAGTAATTCTTTATAATTATTATTTAATGAAATAACTGGATAAAAACAAATAAATTTAGAAAATAATTAAAATTGAGAAATGAATTGAATTTTCAGCAGAAATGATATATATTGAATTATATTATTTTCTCATCCAATCGATAAATGGAAAAAGTTTTGATGGAATAAAATTTCTTGAAAACAAATATTTATTATTCATTTTCATGATATGTTGAACAATGCATCGTTTATTTAAAGTATCCCTTATATTCCTATCAATTTGTCAAATATTCTCGTTTGAAAAAATCAATAAAATCAATGAATCAACAAAGGTTTTCACTTGATATTTTTCTCATTTCAACAAAAGTTTGAATTTACTTATAAACTTTTTAAACCAATATTCTGATAAATCAGTAAAATATTATAATTTTATAGCACTTATTATTAGAAGATGAAAATTTGAAAAATTGCTGTTTTTTTTTTCTCAGAAAATTGTAAATGAAAAATTTTAAATTTAACATTTAATTTGTATTATAACAAAATTTTATGAAACAGAAGAAACAATGAGAAGGCAAATATAACTTATTTTTCATGAAAGAAAATTTTTGAAAAATAATAAAACATTTCGAAAAAAAAAACTCTTAGTTTGTTAAAATTTTTGTAAAATTATTTAGGAAATGAATGACAAAAGCAATGAACAAAGTCAGGATGGCATATGGAAATGTTTTTTGAAACATTTAATTGCTAAAATTGAGGTAAGGAATTTTTATTATTATTAGGTGCACTGATTGGTGTTTACGAATGATAATAATGATAAGAACAGCACAATAATAGTGATAATAAGGATAACAATATTATTATTATTACTAATATTAGATGTTAAAAGGACTTTTTCCATTTTTTTTTTCCATCATTTTTAATGAATCAATGTTGAAATTTATTATTGATAAGTGATATTTATTTCGACTGATCTAGAAATGATATCATCTAATTTTCCAAGTTCAAAGATAGAATAATGTGCGGGTTTCGTAATTCGATAGACTTGCTTTGTAAACTTTTTAATTCTGAGTTTAAATTTCGAAATTTTTAAATTCTTTTGAATTCTGAATCTTTTTCGATGAAACTGATTTGCAAAAATTCAATCAGATTGAATGATATTTCTAATTTCTGCAACTTTTCTGTTTGATTTATTAATATGTGCCAAAAAATTTTCGTTAAATGCTTTGCAAGATTAAAAGTAAAATAAAAAAAAGAAGAAATTGGAATCGAAATGTTACATTTTTCATCATCCCAACATCTAAATTGACAAAAATATATTTAACACGAAGTGATTAATCTGAAGTGTTGTTCATTAAAATTTCTTAATCAAAAAAAATCATGAATTTTAAATGAAATATTTGTTGAAAAATTTATTCCATCAAAATTAATCGGATTTAATTCAAAATTAATTTATAAATTTCATGTTATTCCATGAATTCTTTCAGGCAACTCAACATGAAGTCGTGAAATTGGCAAATAATGAATATGTCAAAGTAATTGCTATTGTTTTTCTTACTGTAATATTCTTTCTTATAGTTTGTTTATGTTCCGCTATTATTACTTGCAAACTTTTCGAGTACTTTCACTTTGATGAACCATTTAATTCTACCTAAAACTGTCAGTTATCAACTTTTCAATTGCCAATTATCGATTTATCAATTATCAATTGTCAAAGTAAAAAAAAAATAATGAATAAAAATTTCCAATAATTGTTGTGTAAAATGCAGATAGACAATGAAGATAAATTCATTACGGTGGAAAAAAAAAAAACATTTTCATGTTGAAATGGGAAATTTTCAGATCTTCATTATTCCTAATTAGTTAATGTATGAAATAAATGTATCAATTATTACCAATTATTTCGATAATTATTTTTCAAAGTATAAAAAAAGTGCATTAATTTAATTGATATATTTATTGTTTTTTCATCATTAGTATAAAAAAGTGCATTAATTTAATTGATGTATTTAACTAGTGTTAATTAATGAATTAATTAATTAGAAATATTGGAAATATAAAAATTTCCCATTTCAACAAATAGTGCTGGCTAAAATTTTTTCTTTATATGAACAACGAAAAAAAAGAAAAGAAAAGAGAAATTTGATCAAAAGATTATCAGTGACAAATTTTTTCGAACATTGACCCATATGTATGATTAAAGCGTATATCACGTATATCATGCAAATCGCATATCACGTATATCACGAATGATATGTCATTATCAAATGGCATCAACTTGTAATAAGCTAACTGATTATCTTTTTTGATTATCAATCTGAACATATGATGATCGTTTATTTAGTTTCAACAAGTCATATATATTTTTCTCATCAGATTATCGCAGGTTCGTATTTTTCTGGAACCGGAAAAATATGATTATAGAAGTTATCAATGATAATAATTTATGATGCATTTATATATGTGTGCACGGTAATTTTGTTCGCTCAAAGTTTAACAAATTTAACAATTCTTTGCGATCGTTTATTTTCCCATTTCGAAAGAATGACAGATTTTTATTCTTTTCTTTCTTTTCCCCAAATTTTCTACCGTTCACACCACCCACTCATTTTCATTTTATTTTTTTTAAAGATTCATTTCATTCTTCCTTTTCTTTCACCCTTTAATTCGCCCATTCTTACATATTCCACACATTTAAAAAAGATTGGAAACTTCCGTCTCATTGGTGTCATTTTTTTTTCGTTTTCTTCAATTTAATTTCTAAAAATTATTCACTTTTTTCATTTTTCTTTTTATTTAGTTTATATTTTCGAATTTTTAATATAATTTAATAGAAAATAAACTATGAGACATTTTAAATAATGAATTATTTGGCTTTTTTATATCTAATTTCTTATTTAAATTGCCTATTAGAAATCAAGAATGATGTCTATTTAAAGATAGGCATTTATAAAAAAAACATAGTTCCTTATTGTTTTCTTTTTTGGGTACTTATTTCTGGCTTATTGAAATGCTAAAAGTATTTATCATTTTGTTCTTATCCGAATGAAATCTTATCAGAAATGTTCTTATCAGAATTGGAATAAATTATCATAACGCTCGAAAGATTGGAAAAACTTCATAGCTGATAATCATTTCCTTCTATATTTTTTGATCAAATTTCAATTGCATTTTGTCTTGGCCATTTTCCTATTCATTAACTAATTCAGTTGTTTCGTTTATAGCGTGACCTTACGTGACTTTATTATGCTACAAATTCGAGAATTCTATCTCATCCTGGATGCATAATCGCTCTGATTTCAGTGACCTCTCGTGAATAACAGGAATCATGAAATGTTTAAATGTGTAGCAACGGCAATATACGTGTCTTTTTGATCAATTATTATCAGTTTCATCAATTTAATTTCTGATCTTGCTTGCCATAAACATTTGCTTTAATATTATTTGCAATTCTTTTATTTCTTTAAATGTAACTGGTATTGCTAACAATTTTCCATTTTTCCCTGATATTATATCAAAAGAAATGAATTTTTTGAAGTCTCAGTTCGTTTTCATCAAAGTTCTGTTTTCTTATAAAAAACTTGCCTTTTTCACAATTCTTTATCATAAAGAAAAGAAATGATGAATTATTTTGAAAGATTTGTTATGCATTAAAATTTTCAGTATTTTTTATTTTTGACAGCTAAAACTTATGTATGAGGCAAACTGCATTAAATTTTGTTTACATTGATTACTTATCTTATTTACTTATTATTAATTGTGTAATTAAACTTATTTTTTTATTATTTTAATACTTCGAAAAGATGATCAGTTGAAAATATTACTAAAAAAAAAAAAAAGTATGAAAGAGTGCATAAGTTTGGATTATAAATGACAATGTAGTTGTTATCGCAATGTCATTGATAAATTGGTTACAATTATTTAATATTCCTTATACTTTCTATATCGTAATGTAATTATGTATTTGTCAATAATTATGTATTTGCCAATTACCTGTTTTTCTTATTTTTCTTTTTTTTTTTTCCATTTACTTGTAATTTCAGAGGGTGAAGGAAGAAAGAAGGAAGTTATATCGATTGACAAAAAGAATTAGAATAGAATTACAGAATTTTCGGTCAAATGACCTGAAAATGATATTCATTCCATCAAACCTATTTTGTCCTTTTTTATCCTCTTTTTTTTTTTTTTATAGATCTTTAATCTAATACTGCCACTGTGAATATTTTAAAAATACGGTTGAAAAAAAGGAGAACATAGTGGGATAATAGGAATGATTGATTGAATGGATGATCCTTTGAATTAAATTT
The DNA here is from genome assembly GCA_000499405.2 of Onchocerca volvulus. NCBI lineage: Eukaryota > Metazoa > Nematoda > Chromadorea > Rhabditida > Onchocercidae > Onchocerca > Onchocerca volvulus. Next base: position 24,550,551 of record HG738137.1, on the reverse strand, counting down.
CATGAAATTTGAAGATTATATTGATGAATGCACTAGAAAAGAAAAAAAGAGAAGGAAATGATCGAATATTCATACAGGAATTATTATTCAAATTTAAAAAAAATGAAAATAAGAAACTCATTGACGGAAGGAGAGAAATAAATTCAGCAATCATTATAATAATCAATAATTAAAAGTTTAAATAGATTTTTTGATCAATTCAGTAAATTCATAAGTAGTACTAATTAATTTTTAATTGTCATTAAAATTATGAAAAATTTTTCTAATACCTAAAAATATAAACTAAAGCAAACAGAAACACCAAATTGTCATTCAATATTTACAAAAATATATTTATCAAATCATAATTTTGAATAAGAAATTAATAAAACTGAGAAAATTTGAATAGATTTCTAAAGAATCTATATAAATAAAAATGTCAATGTTCGTTGTGACTTTTGACACAACGTTGCAAATTCTTTACTGACTACTTTGAAATTTTGATTCAACGTGCATTCGAATAGATGCGTGTTTCTACATAAATATACTTTTTTTACCGTCTATAAGAATAAACATGTTTCCCGCCAAAACACTCCGATTAACGGATAAATAAAGTGAGGTCAAGCAGTTGATTCACTGCTAACTAAGAGTCGAAAATATTCTCCATAAATACAAATGTAAATGTTCGTTGTGGCTTTTGACACAACATTTCAAGTTCTTCACCGATCGGTTTGAAAATTTGACACAACGTTATATTCATAGGTGGTGCATGTTTCTATACGGGTATATCTACTGTATACCTACTTTTTTTTTTAACCTACCCCAAATCAGTTAATCCCCGATTGATTTTTGTAAGACAAATCAATCGTTCCATATTCGCATGGGGGGTTCAGCTAGTTTATAGTAAAATGATTGTAACTTGATAAGTTTCTTTAAACTTTTCGACAACTTTCTAAACTTTAATTATTTTATTATAAAGAGAACTTTATTAAAATCTTAAGGAATTTAATGATAGTTAAAAATATTTGGTACTATTTATGAATTTATCAAGTTGATCAAAGAAATCAATTTTTCGGATTGTCGAAAAGTTCAAAGAAACTTATCAAGTCTGAATAATACATAATAATTTTAATTTTGAAAATATCACTGATATAGTGTGTTATCAGTATTATCACTGCTAAATTTAGCACTTTATTATTTTCGCACTCCTATGAATAATTGATGTTACTCCCTTTTTTTAATGTATGAATGTTTAATCGTTAAAAAAAAAAAAAAAAAAAAATGATTTTAAATTATGAATTTAATTTCTACATCGAAAAATTTCATTATTGATTTTACTTCATAACATCATCATCCAATTCTAAAAATAATTTCAAATTGTGAATTCAATTTCTACGTCGAAAAATTTCATAATTCATATATTTTACTGAGTAACATCATCATCTAATTCTAAAAATGATTACAAATTATAAATTCAATTTCTATGTCAAAAAATTTCGTATTTACGTATTTTTCTTCATAACATCATCTAATTCTGATCAAAATCCCATCATTATTTATTGGAATTTTATTCATACAATAAAATTTTTCTCCATAATTAAGCAGAGAGAATTGGGAAGTATGCAAAGAAAAATAAATGTGCTAATTTCGTCGAATCCTTCGCCAAAATTTCATCATTCTAAGAAATATTGTAATTATCGGATATTTTCAGTTTTCATCTCTCTCATTCTTATCTTTTTCTTAAAATTTCTTTCTTCTATCCTCGTTTTTTGAATAATTGCTACCTCAAATTGATATATTCAAGTTGTTCGACATTTTGAGCAATTATGTAATTAAAAATTCAAGCAGTTTAACTGAGAAAAAAAATTTTTTTTCACAAATTTTTTTACGACTTGATGCATTGAATAAACGAAATTTATTCCGAAACTGCATGAAATACAATGAAACAATAATAAAGTAAAATAAAGGATAACAAATTAAAAACAGATAGTATCATGAGAATTAGGTCTTTCAAATTGATCATAATTACTACAAAATTTGAAAGTAAATAAAATTTAAATTTTCAAGAGTTCAATCAATTATTCATACCTTTATATCTTATCCTCTTTTCTTCAGATATTTGCTTTCTTTTTTTTCGTAACGATTACGAGTAATAAAAATGAATAAATAAAACTAATCGAACACATTTTAACAAAAAACATTTTTCTCTTCAAAAATTTATCAATAATTTTTTTGACAACAACATGGTGACGACACACAATCTTTACTCTCTTTTTTTTTCTCAATAATTTATGATTTAAAAAAAAAAAAAAAAAAAAAAAAAGCTAGAAGAGAATATGATACAAAAAAAACTTTACTGTTATCGTGAAAAATGTAGCAGAAAAAAAAAATTGTTTAATTTTTTCAGTCTCTCAAAAAAATTAAGAAAAAAAAAATAATAAATATCATACTTTTCTCTCTCTTTCTCTCTGTCATTCTTTTTCTGTTTTTATATCAAATTTATTAAGTTTATTTAACTAATTTTTAGCAGAATATAATTTATAAAAATATAATGACCGTAGAGTTGGACATATTTATAGGTAACTGGTAAATACTTAAACAAAATTTTAGAAAACAATAATCTTTTAAAAACATTTTGAACAAAATTTAGGATATAAAAGTTTATGAAATTATACCATTCAATTTGCCATTATTACGAAATTTTTTATTTTCAAGTGAACAAAATTAAAATGAACTGTCTATGTTTATTTTTGCTTTTATCAAAAAAATTTCAGATAATTTAATGAAAAATATAAAATTTCGATGACATGTACAAATATTTTGAATTATATGAAAGAAAATTTTTTTTATCTATCAGTTGGATGATAATATTTAAGTGATATGATCTTAATGGAATGTTAAAAAATGGATATTTATTTTTTCAAATCGATGTCACTGTTCTTTTTTGAGCAATTTTTTAGTTCCACTTTTCTCTTTTTTCTTCCTTTTTGATGAAAAAAAATTACAAATAAAAGTAAATGGTTAAAAACGAAGAACTAAAAAGAAAAAGACACTTAATAAAAACTAAAACAATCTTGATTTATTTAAAACTTTTTCTTTTCTTCTTTCTCATTTTTTTCTTAGTCTCTTTTCTGTGATTGATTTCACTGCTGAATTCAAAAATTCATTGAAATTTAACAAAAAAAGATCATTAAAAATTTCCTTTAAATCTCTCAAAAAAAAAATTGTTAAAAAAAAATCCGATTTTATCAAACTTTTTGGCAAGTTTTTTAATTTTCATGCTTTTAAGAAGTCTAGATATTATTATTATTATTATTTCTAAATATAGTATTCATTTAATTAATCCAGGAAAAAAATTGTAATTATGACATTTTGTCATGAAGTCATTTTGCTATATTACTTTTAACAAAAATGATTTTAAAATTCGAGAATGCCTTCCCTTTTTTCTTTTTCTTTTTTGAGATGTGTCGTAAGTAAACGAGTTTGAAACTAATATTTGCTAGTGGTAATTGATGAAGTAAACGAACGATCTGATCTATTTGTGCCTACTTTTATTTATCAAACAAAAATTTGATTTACCTGTTTTTATTTAGCAAACAAAGACTTGTTTTAACTTTTTTAAATTATCAAACAAAGATTTGAACTAGTTGTTTTCAATTACCAAGTAAAAATTTAATCTATCTATTTTTATTCGATTTACTACCTTTTTTTTTATTATCTATCTTTTTTTTTACATATCAATCTTACAACAAATCAATATTTCTTTATTTAAACTATATTTCATCATTGAGTATGAATGAATACAAATTAAAATAACCAATTATTGGAACGCTTTTAAATTTCATCCGATTTTTATCACAATTTACCACTTTTTTCTTTTTTTTCAATCAGCTTCGAAATTTCATTTCATCGATACTGAAACTGGTTTAATGTCTACCGAGAAGTTTGCGGTAAATTCATTTTTATTTTTTTATATATAATGTGTGTATCTACTTAGGTATGTACGCAAGTATGTATGTCTGTATGTTTGTAGGTCTTTTTATATATGCGTGTATGTGTCTATACGTGTCTTATATGAATGTGTATGTGGGTAAGTGACGTATGTCAATTTAGGTATATGTTTAGTGTGTATGGGTTTGTGCATTGTCTGTCAGTATGTGTCTGTGTATGTATATGTATGTATGTATATATGTATTTATGTGTGTATGTATGTTTGTATGTCATTTTGGATATATATTAATGTTTCTGTATGTGTGTATGTGTATGTATATTAATTTAGGTATTTGTGTAATATTTATGGGAGTACACGTATCTGAATGTGTCTGTTTGGGTGTATGTGTGTGTGTATGGATATGTATGTATGTATGTGTGTCGATCGATATGATGAGAATGAGAGAAGGTGAGCAGAGAAAGAGAGAGAGAGAGAGAGCAGTTTGGACTTCTCGTACCAATTAATGAGTAGATTGAGTGGACTGAGTGGAGAAGGGTTACTACGTATGAATGAGGTAAAAGGAGGTTGACGAAACTACTTTTCAACTACGTTATTTATGACAGAAAGATTTTATTTGCAAAATAAGCCTTTTATATAAGTACTTGTCCCTTTAAATATTCATTAATCACTAATTAATAACTTGAATAAATGATGATGTGACGAAATTTCTCATATTTATTTTTATGAAATACTTCATTTGCTTAATTGCTTATTTATTTATTGCGAAATCATTCGTAACGTATTATCGATTATTCTTGTTTCGTTTATTTTATTTTTCATTCTTTTTGCGAATTTCAGATCATATATACTTTATATATGTAGCATTCATATATTTTCTAATTTGAATTATTTTAATGCCATTTTTTGATGCTAGTTATATTGAAAGAAAAGTTTATATTAGATTGTTACGTGATTATATTAGTTGTTACGTGACTTATTTCAAATTCATTTATTATATATCCATGTAATTTATCGATTTATGTCAACATTTTCAAATATATTTGCATAAATGTGGAATTTTTGGATGTACTGAAACTATAACTCGAAATATTAGTACGCGTAACAACTGGGTTTTTTTTTCTCGCTATACATAAAAATGATTGAAATTCAAATTTATGCACATGAACTATCTATTAACAACAATTCATAGAAATATAAAATGATTTATTTCATCGGTTAACAGTCCAATTTATCGGTGATAAAGTTATATCATATAGTGAAAGTACGACCGACTGATAAAGCTGATTAGATAACACAATCTTCGGACAATCTCTTCACTTTTAATCTTTCATATGTTATTCATCGATAAATAGTGCTCTTTAATCATTGATGTTTTAGTATTCTTTATTTCTTCATAGGCATTACACATCAAATCTTTTAAATTAAAATTATCATTTCAAATCAAAATCATCTTTTACTTTCTTTTATGCATTCAAATCTTTTAAATCAAAATTATTAGTATTTATTAATCTCTTTACATGTTGTCTTTCAGATTCAAAAATTTCAGTTTTTTTCTTTTTTTTTTTCAACAATGACGCATGCTGTTAGGAATAGATAAGGGTTATCAGTATTAATAAATTTCATGTGAATATTTGTGATTGAATCAGGAAATAGTTCATTCATTAATTTATTCAAAATTTTACGTAGATAGCTTAATTGACGTAGATAAATTAAAAAATCATTCTAATAGATCAGAGATCAATTAAATTTCAATGCTCTCATTAGCGAATGTATTAAAATGGAATTGATTTCGAGTTTTATTGATGTCAGCATCCAATCGATTACGAGAAAAAAGAAATGAATTCATGATTTTAAATTTTTATCATCGTCATCGAGTTCCGGTTCATTATGAACAATTTTTTCTCGTTTTTTTTTTTTTTTTTTTGTTTGATATATCAAATATTTTTTGACTGAAATTGTTTCGCCCGGTGTTATATATCATTGATTATACATCCATCATTCTTGACATTATTGACAATTTTAGATTTCCGAAATAATGAATTCTATTGAAAAACTTCGGAAATAAAAGTTAAGTTTAGCATTAGTTAAATTGAAAAAAATGCAAATTTTTTTTATTTATGAATGAAATTAAAGCAAAATGAAACCTTCATTAGCATAAATTGTCATTTATGTAATTGCGGAACTAATTTAAAAATTGTATTTGTATTTTTAAATTGATTTTTATTTGTTTTTTTGAAAATTTGTATTTTAAATTGTAAAAATTCACAAATTGTATTTGCGGAAAAAAGTTTTCTTTTTTTTCATCTTTTTATCTACTCTGATGAGCATACCATAGTAGTTAGTTTAAATTATATTAAATATTCTCAAATTTTTATAATTTTTTCAAATGCAAGAAAAAATAGAATTCGAAAATGTTACAAAAACTTTTAAAATTTATATCCAATAAAATTAATGTGATTTATGAATATTTCAAACTGGAAATGAAGAAATAAGAAACTTATAACAATTGTAATAATTGCAAATCTGTCAAAATTTAAAAAGAATAAAAGAATTAATTAAATTCATTTCTTTCTACTATTGCTTATATTCGTATTTCAGTTCATTTTCAACTATATCTTCTTTTCTCTTTCCCTTTCTCCCTCTCCCTCTTTCTCTTTCTTTTCTCTTTTAACGAAGAAAATTTCTCCCCAACCATCATTTTCAAAAATTTTTGCTAACAAAATTTATAAACAAATGAATTTGCTTCACTTAACTCTTTTCATCGTTTTGATTTTTATGTGTTTATGTTTGCGATGAAGTCATTCGAGCCAGTTGTTAGTTATTGATTTTTAAAATGAATTGATATTTGATAGTTTATTATAAGTTGCATAAGGTTTCTGTAATATAAAACTTCTGCGATTATCGTATGTTGATTCTTTCCTATTGTAACATTTGCGCAATCTAAGTTGCTTTGATTTTTTCCTTCTTTTTTTTTATTTTTTGGAAGAAAAAAAGATACAAAATATTTGTGATAGCTGTTGATCACAAATGTATTGTTAATACACCTGTCTGTTTTTGATTGAAATTATTTGTATTATCACATTGAACGATTTGTATTTCTTTTAAAATTAATCTATTTTATTTCATTTAATTTGATAACACATTTATCACTTATCGATTAGTAAAATTCGATAATTACAGAAGTTTTACATTTCATAAAATATCATTCACTACTGTTTATCGATTACCAATAAACAGAATTAAGAAACTAATAAAAAAAAAAAAAAATAATAATAAAATAATTCCTCATTCTTAGGTAAAATTTCCATTTTCGTATCTTTCAAAAATTGTATAATTGAAAAAATTGTCAAATTTAACGGAATTTTTTGATAAATTTAATTTAGTAATAGTCCTTCACTGTCAAGCAATTTATATTTATATCTTTTGGAAACTGTATAATTTGGAAAGTTGTCAAATTCAGCGGAATCTTTGATGGATTAAAAAAAAAATTATTCATACGAGGAAATCTTCGTTATCAGAAATTTTCATTTCTATTTTTTGAAAAATATTTGACTAAAAAAATTATTAAATTCAGGTTCAGTGGATGTCTTTTATTTATAATATTGTCATATCATTTGTATTTGATAAGCAAGCATTGACAGATTTTTTACTTGTGCTTATGCTGTCACTGATAATCAAAAACTTGAATAAAATATCTAATAATTTAATATTTTATGCTATTTAGTACAAATTTAGTTTTCATAAAGACTCATTCTGAAATTCATAAATGATAAATGCTATTTATAATTGAAATTATAATCTTTGATTATTCAAATCAACTTAATTATTCTCGAAATTTCAAGTGATGTATATAATTAATCGTAATTTTCTACATTAATAATGCTATTATTAAAAATTTCATTTATTTCAGCAAACGGTTCAGGAATACAAACCACTTAGTTAGAAGGATAGAATTTGAAAAAATTCTTTTTGCATATTTTTTTCAAAATTTTATATTGAAATATTATTTAAAAATTGATCAGTCTTTGAAATTTATCTCTTTTCCTATCATTCTAATGTTCTGTTTAAAATTTAATATCCAAAGCAGCAATTGTTATTATCATTCTTTGACATATGATCATAGTTTGATTTTTTTGGTTTAATAGTTTTTTGAAAAATAGTTTTGATAGTTTTTTGCTAGTTTTTTTTTTTTGAATAATATTTTAATTTGTGTTTTTTAATCAATCATTTGAAGGAGCAAAAACTGTGAGATTAGTTGGTATATGAATTTACCAAAATCTAAAAGTTTCACATTTATCCAAAAAATTCACATTTTTATGAATTTCTGTTATAATAGTAAATAAGGCGAAGATTTTGTTCAAAATTCTTAGAAAGCTTTTTAAGAAAATAAATGTAATCCAATGATAAATATTTCCTACATTATGACTAAAAACAGAGTTTCATGACTATCTATCCAGTTGGTTTTATAATTTTAACCAAACATATAAGTATTTCCCTTAGGATCTAAAAGATGTTTTGCCAAAAAAAAAAAAAAAAAAGCAAATTTAAATTCAACTTAGTCATCGTAAGTAATCTTTCTACCCATTGATGATGACAAATGACACAATTCAAGGCGATCATGCTAAGTTTTATTTCAAATTTCATGTTATGACATAAAATTGCTAAATTCTTCTCTTTTTTTTTTTTTTTTTCTATTCATTTTTTACTTTCTCATTCAATGAAAAGAATGAGGAAATAATATAAAAGGGCAACAACTGCTAAGCATCCATCGAAATAAGCAAACTTTAAGTTCAATTCTTATTTTTTCAACAATTTTTTTTCTTTTAATCTCACATTTTTTCTTTTTCAATTTTACAAGCAAAAATGCTCTCTTTGAGATATAAATGAAATTTTTTATAAAAATCTAAGCTTTTTCCATCATTGTCTTATTACAAACGTTTATTTTGTTTTTAGTAAGATTAATTAATTTTGGAAAAAAGCATTTTGCTTTTACTAAAATTTCAATGAACTGTTTGACAATTTTATAATTTCGACAGTGAAGAAATTTTTTTCGCTAAAATAAATAAATTTTATTCTATTTAAATTGATAATGAATAGTGTGTTTGCAAATTCTTTTCTAAAATTTTTCTTATGGTTCAAATATTTTTTCAATTTTTTAATTTTCTTTTTTGTTCCATTGGTCGTTTTCAAGGTTAGCAGATGTGCTATCATTTACCATCTTATTTTAAAACATTTCTTTCGTTGTTTCGGAAATAATAACGGAAATCTCAGATTAGTTTGATTTATTTGTTAGTAAGTTTCATTATATTTATATTGCATTATATGATAAAGCTGATCTTGACAGAACTGATTAGCACTCATCATGTGTATACTGTATTATACAGTATACTAGGTCATAGAGTAGAGTAGATTTACAGAAGTGACTGATCAGCAATTTTCAGCACATATATACCATACTAAATAGTTTATCAGACTTTTGCAAAGCTAATTATCATTCTTTATCATGATACTGTATTATACAGTTGCGCAGGCTTACAGAAAGCTAATTAGCGATCGTCATTATATGTATACTGTACCATATGATTGAACAAAATCTTTCATTGACATATTTATCAAAAAAAAAAAACCTATTGTTTGAAATTTGTAAAAATCTATTGTTTGCAGTTTGTCATTTTTTTTTTTGATATTGAGAGGATGAAAAGGAGATAATTTAATGCTCTTATTCATTTATATTCATTGTTGAATTTCATTTGTCGGAAAAATAAAAATATCAAAATGATTGCGAAAAGTTTTTCATTTTTATTGTTGACGAATTTGTTCTCATTTCATCTCACAACATTTCATTTCTCCTTTCATTTACTGATAATAATCAATTATCATATCAATAAATCTTGTTCCTTTTCCTCTTCTTACTTCACCTCCGGCTATATTCATACATGCATACGTATATAAATGCAATAAACAAGTTATAATTATTATCTATCATTTATTTGTTTTATCATTGATTCTAAAAGATATCAGTGATAACTATAAATTAGCTTGAAAGACGAAAAGTATATATTTGACCTGCCAAATATTAACATGTGAATAATACTTTACGATTCAATTGGATGAATATTAGTTTTATTTAGTTGGATGAATATTTAGAAAATGAAAATTTAAAAATTCATTTTTATCTCTCAAATTTTATGCATATTAAATAAATAACAAATCTTTTTCACATTAATTAATTTGTGCCTAATTAGATAATATAAATGAATGAGAGTAAAATATAATTATCATTGTCGGAATGAAATTATTCCCATAAATATTTTTCAATTTCGCTTGCTCATTTTATATTTCTTATATTTACATTCATATGTTTACTTTACAAACTATATTCATATTTTCATAACTACTCGTTATCATATCACTATCTTATCTTTATTTCTTATATTATTTTCATATCTGTATAGGAATGTACCCATAATCTTTTTTTTTTTTTTTTCGATATTTTGATAAGATAATCTTATGCTATCATTTAATACAACAAAGATTATTTTCACTCTGTTTACTTACAAATTTGTTCTTTCATTTGTTAGACTTTTTAATTTTTATTATTCATTCTTTTGTTGAATTTGCATTCCTTCCGCTTTTTTTATCCTTTTTGTCCTTTTCATAACAACTTTTCCTTCTCACATTTCCTCGTTTTTTTTTTTTTTTTTTTTATTTATTTGTCTGCATTTCTTATAAAAATGTACATTCCATATGTTTTATTAATTTCTGCATTTTTTTTTTTTTACTGGGGTTACGATAGTTGTCTGGTATATGCATCATTGATCATATTTGTTAAATTAACTTTGATTTTTTCCTTCTTTTTTCTTTTTTTTTTTTTTAAGTTAGAACATATCGTATGAAATTTAATTTATATATAGTAAATATATTATATTAAAGTTTTACTTAAATTTATTCTACTTCTTTATTGTTATCTTTAAAATTGCACCCTTTTTTTTCTTTTTCTTTTAGAATTTTTTTTCAAATATTAATCAAAATTTTGAAAAAAAAAATAAATTTTTTAGAAAATTCTAAAAGCGGAAATTATTAAACAGCGTTTGATTTTTGTTTGTTAGCAATCTAAAATATGTATGATTCATGCTTATTTCATATGCAAAATATATGCTTTATTATTATAAACATTAGTTTAAAAGATAGGTTTAATGGTCGGTTTTGTGAATTTTAGGAAATTTTTTCGAGACAAACGAAATAATAAATGTTGATATTTTTATTTTTTCAGCAACAAAGAACAAAATTGCCATTCAATTCAATTCGTTCATTATGTTTGTAACAGTTCGATTCTAAATTATTCTTATCTGAAAAAAAAAAAAGAAATTTCAAAAATTTGAAAAACGACAAGCCGAATGAATACAACTGATGTGATTTTACACAATGAAACAAATGAGCCATCGACATCAAACGAATCACCTATAACAAGTAAATGATTAATATTTAATTTCAGTTGAAGTTTATTTTTTGATTTCTTATTTTTTTCTTTCACTATCTTTTAAATTTTATTATTAATTTCCAATTGAAATTCTTTTGATTTTTATTTTTATTTTTTTTACTGTCTTTTAATTTTATTTATTTACCTTATTCTTCTTGTAATATGAATAATAATTATTCAATTAATATGAGAGATTGCGAATTATTAATATAATACTCAAGGAAATAATTTTATTACGAATACTGGATATAATTTGAGTAATTAAATATTGTATCAATAAATTGTGAATATAATATGTATTATAAATATAACATTACAAATCATTTAATACTATATTTTCTACTAAATGTTTTGCTTATTTTTTTTTTTTTTTTAGAAATAATTAATAACGATGAGGTCGATTATATATTGAATGAAGATTTTCGGCTTGATGCGAAACATTTAAATCGTGTTCATGAAGAATTGGAAAAGTTGAATATTGCAACAGATGTGATCAATAAATTGGAGTTACAGCTTGATGAAGCAAGAGCTACTTTCAGGTATGTTCAAATTCAGATATTTATATCTTTTTTTTTCTTTTCGGGTCCTCAAATTATTGCATTGTGTCACATCATAATGTCCCAGAGATATTTGGTGTAAATTTTTGGGGATTAATCGAAGAGAATGTAGAAAATGGAAATTAAATTTGGCACAATATTCATTTAACTGGTTTGATTCGTATTTGATTTTTTAATCAATTAGTTGATTTAATTTAGTTAGTTTCGTTCAATTTTTCCAGTTTTTTTAAATTAATTTAATTGATCTTTTTATATAATTGATCATATTGATTCAGTCAAATTGTATATCAATATGGCAAATATTTTTGATATTAGATATTATTACTTTCACTTCCAGGAAAATTCAAGCCTCGTGGTCTCAGAAATTGAATGAATTAAGCCGCAAATATGGTTCAGCAATTGCGAAAGGTCGACCTTATTACGAAGCAAAGCTTAAGGTAATTTGAGAATATTTTTTATCATTTTTCGCTGTATTATTAAGATATTTATTATGTTAAAAAAGAGATGATATAGTTTTAAAAATTAAGAAACATTTTATATTTATGCTACTATACGAAGAGATTTCTTTTTTCTCTCTCTAAATGCACATTTTGGTGAGAATTACTGTTAGAAAAATGATTATTATGTTTATCATATATTAAGTAAAACAGTAAACAATGAAATTATGACAGTTTAATGTCCATTTTTCAATACAAAAATGTGGACATATGCTTTTTAATCTAATTTATCAGCTGATAAAACAATAAACTCGACTGTCCGAACATTTAAATGACAAAAATGTAATTTGAATGTTGAAACAGCTGCATCAGAATAAGTTTATTAATCAGTCAGTAAATTTGATAATGAAAAAATTTGACTTTATGAAAATCAGTTGTTAATTGGTGAGAAGTTATTGAATTTAGTGGTCTGAAAAAAAAAAGGGATTTCATTTCGTTTGATATGGTTCGGTTTGATAATATGTGATCAAAATTATAATGGGTCGGACATTGAATTAAGTAATTAATACCAGTTCAGTAATAATGTCAGCAATCGTTTAGTTATTATATACTGTGTAGTTTAATGGTGCTAGACATATTTCAGATGATGTGATAAATCTTAAATTTTCTTTTGAATATGATATGTAACTGATAATAAAGAAGAAAAAAATGAATGGTAGTAGCTATCATCCAAGAAATGAGGAAATCTGAATGAATCAGTCGGTAATTAAAATCAAACAGTTTTTTATTAGTTATAGAATCATTTTCAAGCTTTTCTTTTCATATTTTCTAGAAAAAGTGAAGCCATTTTTATAGAATTTTTTTTTTTTTCTAAAGGAAAGACAATTGCGTGAAGAAGCGCAAAATGCTGCGATACGTTTTGAGCGTGCCAATTCGTTGCATACAGTAGCAAAACAACAAGTGAAATTAACACAGGATAGTTTAAATCGACAACGAACTATCGAACCAGAATGCTTAGAGGTTGGAAATAATTCAGCTGCATTCATTCTTTTTTTTTTTTTTTTATTCTGCTACTACTATTATATGAATTGTAATTTATTTATATTATCCACCGAAGCGATCATAAATGCATCTTTGTGACAAAGTGTCACCATCAGCGCTAATATTGTTATGTCACATTATAATATTTGTTCAATGTTACAACTAGCGGAATAATGCAAAATAACTCTTTCGGAAATTTTCCTTCAGATTTTTAAGAAGTGTATAAAATACTAGGCATTTATTTGATTTTAAAATATGCGTGCAATCATAATCATTATTTGAGGAATGGAATCAAATACCAAAGAAACTCATCTATTTTTTTTTCAGTAAATTTGTTATTTTATAGGTGCTAAATCATCATATTCAACGTGTAAATGAAGCGGAACAGGAACGTATAGCTGCTGAAGAGATGCATCGTTCAGTATCGGAACGGATGACACAGTTAGCAAAAGAAATTGCACAGTTACAAGACGGAAACACTCGTGCTATTAAGAAAAGTCGGCATTATTTCGAGCAACGCATCGAATTTACAAGAATTTTGGACTATCAGAAAAGTCTCATTCTGAAGCTTGAATCTGAGGTGATTTTTTTTCTTTTCGGGTTCTTACTTGCAAAATATTTTTGGAACTACAATAAAAAAACTACAATACAATAAAGTTTTAGTTTTTTCAGTAATATTAATGATTTTAAAGGTGCGTCAGAAAAAGTATGATTATACATCTTCATTGAGAAATTTGGAACAAATATCAGATGCTATACATGAGGAGCGAAGTGTATGACTTTCTTTCTAAAATTTTATGTAAAGAATAAATACTGAAATTAATTTTATTCTTATCTAAGTAATTTATTAAGTACTCGAATGATACGAAAATAATGTAATAATTTAAGTTGATGTAATTATTAAAATGAGTAGTAATGCAAAATTTTAGCAATGCTGTATTGTCTGAAGTATTCTAGTAATACAGTATTATGATAAAATCCTTCGTGTTAGGGAAAAATGATGACTAATAGTTCAGATACTTGAGTAAAAGTAACGATAATAATCAAGTACTATTCATTTATAAGACTTTTTATTGAATTACATTATTATTCTCAAAATATTTAATGACGAGTGGCAGTAGATGATAGTAATTGAAGAAGAAATATGTTTTGTTCTTACTGAAATTTCTTTATGTTTTATAGTTGTCAAGTGTCAGACGTGAACCTGGCGTTGGCTGTGAATCGCCAGATTTACCATCTTGTGAATTATCATTTAGTAAAGAGAATCGAATTGAAGAGGAAAAGGAAAGAAGGCGTAAAGCGGATATAGCAAATACTATTGCTCTCGAAGGGATTAAGGTAGCTTTTGATCAGGTACGTTTTTCATGGAATAATTTCTCCAGTAAAAAACTTAAAAGTTTGAATTATTTTTTTAAAAGGGAAAATTGTTTCTACTTATTTTTGATATACTGCTTGTATAAATAATTTACTTGTGTGATCCCATAATGATATTGTTATAAAATAAAATAAAGCCTGATAATGTTTCAGTGTCTTCCTATTCACTTTTTGTTGCTTTTCAGCTTACTTTGGATTGCGATAAAGCAATTGATCCTGCTCTGTTCGATGATTCACCTGAAGGAACAGATTCAGGGGCACTTAAGGATGGAACTCTTAGTTCTGGTGTTATATTGCTTGCGCAGCAATTGATCCTTAATCAGAATAAATCGAAACCACGTAATAAAAATATTAGGTAAGCAACACATGAATATTCAGTGCATTAGAACAATAATAATTATTTTTTATCTGTTGTTTAAATGTAGATTATTATAAGTCCTGCTTTCTTTCTCTCTCTTTTTTTTTCTCTCTTTCTTCCTGTCATTGCAAATATTGATGTAGAATACTAGTTTCATTTGATTAATGATAAATATTTAGGTTGTCAGCAGATTTAACTGATTTTCGGTATCGCACTGAATTGCCCGAGGGTGCAGCTGCAGCAGTAACAATTTCCTTACCTGATGGCAGTGATAGCGATAGCTCATTGGAAAGCAGTCATACGGGAGTAACGATGAATACTGATGATTTATCAGGAATGCTTCGAAGCCATTCGGAAATGATTGAAGTAAATTGTATGATATATCAATTTAACATTGAATAAACTTTGTTTGCTTCATGACAGCAATAAAGTAAGGAAATATTTATAGACTGTTAGTGTTAAAAAATTCTTTGTTTTCACATAATGTACTTTTCAATGCTACTGATTACTGCTTGTTAAAAAAAAAAAAAAGAAAACGGTGATTTTCAATTCATGGTTACTGAGTGGTATTTGACATTTCAACAGTGCAGTAATTTGTCTTACATAGCATCGATATACTTGCAAAGAAAGAAATAATATTTGTCAGTTATCAATTATGCAGTAAATGTTGTTCATTAAATGAAGTTATTTATTTAGGAAATTGATGAATGTGCTCAGCGTACCGAAACTATATTGCATAATAATTTGAATGTTATTCGTGGAATCAGTAATGATGATGGCGAACGAGACAGTGGTCATAGTTCATCGAGTTACTAGTCATTTCTTACATTTCTATACTTCCACTTCATATATATCTCTATTTTTTTCTTTTCTAACATTGAGAATAACTAGCATCTTCTGTGCTATGAATAATAATTACCATGTTCATATATCTTTAGATATTATCTCTTATATTATGGTTTTGCTGAAAGCATTGATTCAAACTTATTTTTAATTAAGCAAAAGATTGAAACAAATTGATATTACAATGTTCTTAAGTCTTCTTCACATCTTGCCGTGTCTGAATAACTACTACTCAGACGTTTTTACAATTTTGTATGTCATACGGGTAGTTAAAATTGTTGAGTATCCCATCTACTTAGATTTATTTTACTCCGTTTTGTACGATTTGCTTATGCATGCAATCCTTATTATATTGATTATTTTATCAAATATATCGATTATTTTCATATTATTATATAATTTATTATATCAAGTGATTTCGTTCGTGGAAATACTTAGACAATAATGTTCCCAGGTTTATATTGTCTAATTTATGAAGGATGGATGTGATCAAACAAGTTCGAATTCAGAGAAAAAAATTTTTTTTTTTTTTTGAAAAAATTCAGACATCCTAAAAGAAAAGAATTTGATTTTCAGAATTGCAGATTACTCATCCATCACTCAGTCATCAGATCGTAAATTTATATTCCAATGCATTTCATATTTTCTATTATTTTTCTCAAGGTCTTTCATATTTGAAAGCGTAATATTGATTTGTTTGCTGTGATTAGTTTATTGAAGTACTTTCATGATTTCTACAAATTTTTAAACATTTTGAAGAATTTTTTAATTGTTAAAAAAGTATTATACGTTTTTGAAAAGAGGCAAGAAATGATGTGTTTAAGAGAACAGATTGCATTCAGTAGATTTTAAGCTCAATAAGTTCTATATTTTCGAGGATATTTTCTCCTTCCAGCATGATTGATATTGAAAATAAAATTTTCGAATAAATTTAGTCGACAGTTCCGACAACTTCTGATATATTTTTTTACGTATTTATGGATAAATACAAAAATATGTACTTATAATAACAAATATTTACTTATAAACTTATAATTATGGATGACATATTTATACATTCATTATTTTTTGTTTTGTTTTTGTTCAATTCTAGCTCAGAGTACAATTCAATTTCTTTTATTCAACATTTTGATAGCTATCATTTGTGTTTGTTTATTAGTGAAACATTTTAATCCAAAGAATAATTGGAGAATATTAATTGAGTAAATGAAATCAAACATGGATAGCAATTTAAAAATTTCCCGCTAGCTTTTGAAATAATCGAAACTTAATATTTTTTTTTTCCTAGACTATTTGGACCATTTCAAATCAAATACATCATACTTGTTCAGATATTGCCCAAAATATTTTGTAAGTATGCTCGTATTCTTTGTGTACATTTATGTTCATTTTATAAATGATGTTATTTTGATAATTGAAGTAATTGCTAATTTTTTGTTTTTTACTGATAAAATGATCACATTATTGATTTGGAGCTTCCACGTTTAACACGTCCGCATAAGTCAACAATATTATTTGCTAAAATAATATCAGAAATGATTATTTGAGTAAATGGATATTTTTTATAAAATGATATTCCAAAAAAGTATGAAAAAGACAGATGAAATGATTCAAGTGATGAGTTGTCTTCATTATACAAGTAGTAGTAATTTGCAAATGATTTGAAATTGGATTTTAAAATGCAAGAATCAATTTATACGATTTAAACTTGTAATAATTGATGCAAAGTTTGTTTCCAATCATTCATTGTTTTGATGATTACGGAAAATGCATAAATTTATTGGAAAAAAAAAAGCAATGTTGAATCCTTTCAGCTATTATGACGAGCGGTTAAAAGTAATCGAAGTGATTTCGCGAGATTTCGTTTTACTATAACAATGTTGTTAAATCGAAGTAAGGTAATATCATTGATAGTTGGAAATGGTTTTGAAATTTCGAAACGTACTATTGCCAGAATACCGCATTGGGAATATCATATCAGGTAAAATCATTGCATCATATCAGTTATTATCATGTTAATATCATATCAGTTTTTTTTTTGTTTCATTGCAGAAGATTTTATGTTATTTTATGCAAATTTATGCTACGCACATCCTTCACAGTTACTATGTTTTTAAGAGGAGAAAAAAAAAAAAAAACTATCATGAGCTATTTTTGATGAATTATTTCTCTATAAGTCTTACAGGAAGTATTAGAATTGTGTTATTTAGAAATCTTTACACCTAAATATTTAAATTTTTAATATTTTTCACTAATAATACCATTTTATTCTATGGTTAACAAATTTTTAAGACCTTTTTTAACTTTATTGTTGTGATTTTTCCTTGGTTTACTTGACTTCATGGTAATTCTAGGTTTGACCCAAAAGAAGGACGCAAAAGACCGTGTCAAGATGTACTAGATCGTTTCAAACGGCTTAATAACGGTATGTGGATACGTGCACAAATGGGAAGAAATGTTAAACGCTACAGAAAAGACGAAACTTTTCTAAAAGTTAGTTTTTTTTTTTTTTTTTAAATCTTTATTTCTTTTGTTGGCAAGCCAAAGTTTAGCGATGAAAGACTTCAATATCGAGAAGATTTTTTGTTTAATTGTTGATATGACAGAGACAAGTCCTTTAATAAAAAATTCTTGTACAGTACAAGCAATAATTTGAGAATATCCAAACAAAGTGATCACTGGATTACTCTTTCCTTTGTTAATCGTAGAGATGAAAAGAATTTCCTGATAGCGATTTGCTGCTATTGCTGCGTCGATCGTTGTAAAAATATCACTGTGCCAGTGTAGAAACTGAACTCAGAACTTGGATTCTGCTCCAAAATCCTAGCCTTTTAAATTCTGGCGGGGCTTCTATTCCTTTCTTGATCTCCAATGTGTCGCCTTATGATTGATCTACCTCACTTTGTTTATCTGTTATTTGAGCGTTTTGGCAGTAAATATGTTGATCTTTTTGGCAGCAAACATGTTCATTGTTAATTGTTGATCCCTTTGAAAATTATCTTTCCGCTTCTTGATCTTTAACACTCCCTGTTTACTATAATTGCATTTTCTCGGATTTTTCCGACACTCAGGTCATAAAAGATGACTTTGTTTGATATATGATCCTTTGCCGGCAATAGTGGAGCAATATGACTATTTGAACGATTATAACGATAACTTCAGATTCGAATGAATTTGAATGGAATTTTCAATACTCTAAAGAAATTTGAATATTTTTCCATCAATTAGGAAAGAATAATTGTGGAATAGGAAAAATAATTATAGAATTAGTTCTGAATGAAATACCAACATAACAGTGGAAGTCCTAATGTCGCATTCAGTCTTTTCCAGATTTAAAATCGGACAGAAGTTTATAATAATTTTAGACAAGTTACTATTATGAAACATGTACAAAAGAGGAGTGCTGGATGCTGGATCGTATGGTGACACCGTTTTGGTTGCGACCGAAATATTACATCAATGATCCTTATGAGGTTATAATTTTTCTAATTATTGATTTTACGATATATCACATTTAATTTAGAACAAAATATAATTTGAATCATTTTGTTACAGCCGTACAATGTACGACATGGAATTAAATCACCAAGAATCGGTTTAAATGGTAAATTTGCAAGAGAACGTCCAAAAATTTTGCTGGAAGACAGTGTTGCGGATCGTTACTTTCACGATCGTTAGATTAATTTCAAACAGTAAGAGTCACATATCAGATGTTGTTTTGGAGAATAGAGATTGTTGTGTATGGCCTTTTATTGCTATTATTATATTATTTTTATCGTATTGTTTAATAAAATATGCGGCTGTAAACAGTTAAGTTAATATTATCATCATCAAAAGTTAATTATGATCATAATCATACATATGCTAAAAATTTTCTATCGACGTAATGTTTGCTTGATCATTTTCCTGAATGTACAACAGAAAAGTAAAAGAAATAATGTTTATGTGGACAATTCGTTTGTTGTTGATGTGGAGAAATTAGGAATTATCCACTTCGAATTTAGAAAATGCTTTAATCATTAAGATTGCTTAATTCAAATATAACATTTTTTAAATATAGCATTCAAATATAGCATTTTTTACATACATTTTTCCCAGTTTTCAAAACATTATAATATAAAGCATTTCTAAAATATACATGCTAACTGACGCTAATCATCTAAATATTTCAAATATATTGCTTAGTAATAATATTAATGTGATAGATCGAAATGTGATGATTTATTGAAGGAATACATGTTGAAGGAATGAAAAAGACCAATTAGATATATCTTACTACGAAAAGACTAATTGCATATACTGTAAATTAATAAATAGAAATAAAATATGAAATATTCCTTGCAATCTCTTGTAAAATTTTATTTATATACAAATCATAGAAATTAAAAAAAAAAAATGCAAATTATATAAAACAAAAAAATAAAATAAAAGTCTAAAAAACAAAGAGAAATTTCTTTTTTTATGTAAACTAAAAATTTTATATAAGAATAAAATAATACAAAATTTGAATATAAAATTAGGGATGAAAGTATGTGAAATTTGATTTAAATTAAATTGTATGGCAAAGAAAGCGCTCACTATTTCTTTTTAAAATAAGTTTAATGGTTCAAATTTTCAAAAAAATGGAAAATTTATGGTCTAAAAAAAATTTTTTTGCGATATTTTAAATTTCAAAACAACAGAATTGTAAAGTGCGGATATAGGAATTGATTGAATGACTTGACAAAAATGATAACTATGTTTTATCAAAACTTAAAATATATGCAAATTTAAAATAGTTATTTAAAATAGTTAATATATGCAAATTTGAAATAGTTATAAATTTAAAATTTTATTTTTATAAATTTAAATAGTTAACCAGCGAATCCGAACAATGCAATGTGAATATTTTCCAAACTTGTTCTATTTGCCTCATTTTTTCCTTTTTTTTATTTTAGAAGTGTATTTTTCATTTAAATGACAAAAGTAACGGCAAATGTTTCTCCTGAAGTTAAATTCAAAAATAGGATAGCAAATTTGGACCCGAATATCTAATATCGGAATTTCCGATGAAATAAGTGCCACAGTCGCGGTTTTTAGATTTGCATAATCGTGCATGATCATATGCTACGAGTAATTATCAGTTTGCCACTTTGATTTTTGAATATTTTGGCTGGCGTGGATTTTCCGTGTAATCAAGTGTCAGGGATCTTAGGTTTCTAGGTGGTGGTGGGTGATTTTTTTTTTTTTTTTTCAGTATTTTTAGTTTGAAATGTTGGAAAAAAGGGAGATCAAGCAAATTGCAAAATTTAAATTACTCAATGTTTGTAGTTTAAGAATGGCCAAAACAAATGACGTGGATCACTTGTTTGAAGTACGCAATAATTTCTTTCTTGGAGCATACCAAAATTGTATTAATGAAGCACAGGTAAGCTTTTCTGTTTCTGAATTATGTATAGATTGTTTCTTATGCTTGCTAATGATGTTTTCGTGTTAATATATACGAAACGTGCGTTTCGCAACAGCAACATACATGATCATTTATGACCGAAGTTTTTGCAAGTTCTGGTTGGGATTGTCGTTGGTACCAATTTGATTTGATCTGACTTCAAATTGGAATCTCTGGAATATTCGATTTAAAAAAAAGATTTAAAAACTACTAAACTTTATAATTCTCATTGCGATGAAGCAGTCGGAGGAAAATTTTTCAAGTAAAATTAATATATTTGGTGAAATTTTTATTAATACGAATAGTATATATGTCTGTTCTATATGCACATCAGAAATGTCACACAAATTTTAGCATATTTATAACAAAAACTCCTTTAAAATGATATTTGTCTTTATTTAGTGCTCGATTGATCAAAACGGCTTCTTTTTCTTTTCTTTCTTTTAATTGTAAAGATTAATTATATTTGCAGAACTTACGAGTAAAAGATGAAAGTGATAAACTATTAAAGGAAGTATATATGTACAGAGCATATCTTGCACAAAATAAGCCTAATTTAGTGCTAAGTGAAATTGAAAAGTCTTCAGCTTCACCTGCTCTAAGAGCAGTTCGACGTTTTGCAGATTATTTAGCCAATCCGGATAAAAGGTAAGTAAGAAAAATGAATGATTCCCATAGAGTTCTTTGGATAAGATTTTAGAACAGAATGAATAGTGAATGCAATTTTTATTCTTGAAAGAAGAATAAAAACGTAAAATTTATAATTTAATGACTAAAGAGGTTACTTCCACGCATAAATCTCAAAATTGATTTGGTTTTCTTTATAGATCCATTAAACTCTCTTAATTTTTAGTATTATTAATAATGGTTTATCTTCGTTGTAAATATTTGTCGCTTCCTAAGGTTCTGTAAAGAAATTGTTTGGATTTCTGAGAATTCCGTTAGTAATACACTTTGGGATACTAGGGATGAATAATGAGAGCACTTTTCGCTTATGCAAATATCGTCATTGAATTCGTTGGAAATTTCTGAAATCACTGCATTTTTTTTTAATTGGCCCAAAAAACTGGATTTTATAATTTATTAAAGTCAGAAGTTTCGTAAGGAAAGGAATGCTAAATTTTCACATAATTCCCATAATTCTTTTTCATTTTTTTTTTTTTTTTTCTTTTTTTGTCATCATATTTTCAGAGCAAAAATAATGAAAGAATTTGAAACAGAACTGAACGAAGATTCACCTCTTGACGATACTGTTTTATTATTGGCAGCCCACATGTACATTCATGAACAGGTATGTATTTTCTCATGCTTTCCTATGTTGCGATAGTTTTTTCTACTGTTTATTTTGCTTGCTTCAACAGCAATTATTTGTTAGTAAATTTTGAATTGTGATATAATTTGATATAATTCTGTCAGGCCAGTATATTTCATGATTACACATGCTATGCATTACAAATTTTTTTTTATGTTTAGAAACGTATATAGATAAAAAATTATCACTACAAAAGACTTGCCCTGTGTGAATTAGATGTAAAAATTAAATTATAAAATCATTCAGCTGATATTTCCTGTATTTAGTTTCACAGCATAAATTTTTAATATCTTTCAGAATATTGAGGAAGCATTACGTTTACTGCATCAATGTGATTCTTTGGAAAGTAATGCTTTGATCGTGCAATGTTTGCTGAAGATTAATCGAGTAGATCTGGCTACGAAAGAAATCAAAAAAATGCAAGAAATAGATGAAGATGCTACAATAACTCAACTTGCGCTTGCTTGGGTTAATGTCGCACTTGTTAGTTCTCGTGAATTATAATTTTAATAATTTTTGTTTGTTTTTCATGCAGCATTTCAAAACTTGAAGGATACTTTATTAAGCAGTTTTTTTCCAGATATGAGATAGATGGAGTGAATTGTTTTAATATATGAGTTTTCATTAGAATTCATGAAGAACTTGTAGTCTTCTGGAAGCTGTTATATTTGACCCATAACCAAATTATGAAAATACAGTTTCTAGGGAAAAGATAAACTCAAAGATGTGTTTTATGCTTATCAAGAGATGATAGATAAATATGGTGCAACACCGCTTTTACTAGTTGCTCAGTCATCAAGCCTGATTCAACAACAAAAATACCAGGAAGCGGAAAAATTACTCCTGGTTAGTTTAGATTTGATTTAAAAAAACTTCTGTGAAATTATTTCGCACAAACCATTGTGCTGAATTGTATTTAATTAATTATATATGGAGTAGCCAAAGTTTTCTTTTTGCATGAGGAAATTTTTATATATAACGCTGACAATTTATAAACTTTTACTGGAAGAATTGTTGCTGAGCGGATATTGGGATGCTTATGAAAGCATGTTTGTAATTTTTAGGAAGCATTACAAAGAGATGCCAACAATGCAGAAGCAATCATAAACTTGATTGTTGTCAGCCAGTATCTCGGAAAAGCGCCAGAAGTAAGCAGTCTTGAAATATTCCCTAGCTATAGTAGATCACTTCTAGCATAAAAGAACATCTATGAAAGTTGCATTTCAGGTGACAAATCGCTATATCAATCAATTAAAGGAAGGTTTTCCAAATCATCAGTGGACTCTCGATTACATTGCTCGTGAGAAAGCTTTTGAACGAATTGCATCAGAAGTGATAGTTTAAGTTCTATCTCATCTCACGCATACCTTTTCTGTGATCACTGTTAATAATTTATTCTCATTACAAATTTGCAAGGATAAATCTTTTAAAGACCAGTTACTATACGAGTATTTCAACGGAATGGCCGAACAACTTTGGCAGTGATGTTGCGACTTTGTTGTATTTAATTTTCTGTTGAACGTAGAGTGTTTTCCGAGATCCAGTTCGGTCTAAGCTTATTTTTATCAATATTAAAATATGGAAGTAATACCATAAATTTGTTTATGTTTGCATTTATCTCCTTCATACGTTATAGGAAATGTAATTGCCGTTAAAAAAAGAGAAATTGGAATAGAAAACACCGAGAAATTTGAGTAAAGTAAAAATAAAAAATCAGAAAATTAAATTGGAAAATATCATCTGTACAAAATTGCCGTGAAAAAAGAGTAAGCAGAACTGAGTGCATGTTAATATCGGATGTAGGAAGGTAATGCTGCTATATCAATCAAACGGAAAAGAATTTCGAGAGAAGCAATGATATATATTATCACCAGGAAACTCTAAATTGCCGTATAAATGGATTGGACATTGTGCTACATGAAATAGGATGCCGAAAGATACGTTTGTTTCAATTTGTAGTTTTTTGATGGAGCAAGCATGTGTATTTAGGAAATGATAACATCTTTTACAAGAATGTTTAAAATTCTCTACAATTTTAATTTGTTGGATTATTTTGCCGAGAAGTGTGTTCATCTTGTTTCGTTATGCAAGAATAGTTTCATCTAATTGAATATCATAGCAGGATAAGACTGTTCCCATGCACTGCTTCATTCCCTCCCCAACTCATTTGGTTTCGTTTCGAAAACTATTTCCATCATTTCCAAAGAAAATATGCTTATAAAGGGACCTTTTTAAATTAAATAAGAAATCATATGTATGTGATGACAAAAAAAAAGAGAAAAGTCTTTGTTGACACATACCAGTAAGCACATCTTCAATATGAACAGTAAACATCATTGTTAGAGTAAACAGGGCAGCAAAAAGTAAATAACGATTTAAAATAAGCATATAAGTAGCAACCATAAACAGTAATGTTTTTAGCGAAAATATTAACATTAATGATTGAGCCTAAAAAAACATTCGGACATTCTCGATGATAAAACTATAAAAAAAAAGTGCTTGGAGAGAAAATAGTATTCCAACAATTCCATCAATTTACGCAATATATAAAAGTGGAACGATCGGAACTCCACTAATACATGTCAATAGTATATGTTCTCGAGATAAACATATAAATCGAACCAAACATAAAGATGGTGTATGTATGCTAGTAATAAATTTTTGAACCAAAGTGTAGCAAAAAATTCCTGCTCAATGATGTGCAAGCACTTGAAAAACATTAATTAGAAATTAAATATATTAAATCCAAAAGTTCAAATCTTGAGCATTTCAACTTATAAAATCAAAATAGATACACAAAATATTATTTAAATCCAAGTAAACAACTTTAACAATTTAGAGATTTACTTTATAATACTACTAGATAAATATAGTGTCTTTCGGTTAAATACAATCGTAATTACGATTTGTTAGCTCAGTGCTAATCTAGAAGTACCAGAACGGTCTAGTATATAATTTAAAATATACTTATGTAGATAAATAAGAAGAAATCCATACTGTCTAGTTCACAACACTATTTTACAAAAAGTTATTAACCTAAGACACCAGTTACAATAAAAAATCCCTTATTTACTATATTATATGAAAACAACCTACAGTTTAGTTCCTTTATTTATTTAGAAACAATAAAATTTATTTACTTATTTAAAAACAATAAAAAACGATCTAAGCTCGTTCAATTACACGACTGAACAAAAATAATAATAGTACCTCATCTCAATAATGTTCACTAATCAGGATACCATCTACATTGCAAATAAGATGTAGGGACGAAACCCTCACGTGCCGATGAAACATGCCTAACTCGAGTCCAACCATCTCCTTCGTCTCGTTCTAACAAAATCATTTCATCACCTTCTTCCATAGCCATTGTCCCTTCACTACCACCTTCAAATGCATACAACGCAGTGCAAGTGCCCAACGCTGGCATATCACATTCTTCATACACCTCTGATTTCTCAACTATCGTTGCTTCTAAAATTATTAATTAATCAGCGAAATTCAAGTTAGATATAACATGATAAAATTATCGCAGAAATCTCTTATCCCATTGTCATTATTCATATTTTGAAAGTCTAGATTTCATTTCCTGCTCCACAATGTATATGACTAAGGAAATATTCTCAAATGAGCATCTTTTAAAAATAGAATCATTAAAAGTCAACTAATTATTTCCCAACCATAGACTGGAAGAATCATTAAAAGTGATCTAATTATTTTTCAACCATAGAAAGAAATGGAAGATTAACAAGCGAAAATTTCTTCACAGTAAAAAATATAATTTGTTTAATTTTTTTGAGAAACTTCCGAACATTTTTGTACAATTAATGATTGAATAACCTTTATTAAGAGAAATATTTATCGTTTTCGAAGTTTTGAAAAAAAAAGTAAATGAAACGAACTTTTTAAGGATTCGGGTGATGTTGCTTTCTGAAGATTAGCAATAGGAAATGAACCATCTGACGAGATCGACTCTTCTGAATAAGATGAACGATGAATGTTGACTGTAGTACTCGGTGTTGACATCTGACGTGGAGAAGACTGGGATGGCGTACTCAGTCCTGATTGACATGGGGGAGGCGGTCTCAGTGGAGGCTCCGAACTGCAATTACAAGAAAACAGGAAGTTAAAATTTTTTCAATGAAAAAAATCTCTTGAGAAACTTAGTGCAAAACTTAAAGATAATAAAGACTATTGACTGATATGCAAGAATAAAAGTTCCCAAGTCATCTAATCCTGCCAAAATGCATATATATATATATATATTTATTTATTTAGCTTCAGAATCTTCTGAGCAATATATTCACGGCTTCTGCTAAACAAGGAATTTTTTGGTGATTTGGAACATTCGCAAAGAAACCCATCAAATAATGTTCAAAACCTCAAATTATATCACTTCCTTCACAGATAGCCGATACAAAAATAATAATAATAATAATGCTCATTAAAAATATCTTGTCAGAAATCTTTTCTTAATCTTTTACAATCTAATACCATAGCTAAGCTGTGAACATACCCGATGACTGATATCGGTATATTTAATTCGGTTTGCGCTTCTGATAGCATTGTCTGAAATAGACATATAAATCAAAATTCCTTGCACTAATGATGCAGAAATTTTATTTCTGCATAAGGCTCATTAGTGCAAAAAATATATATATATATTCCAAAAAAATTTTTTTTTCCTTGCACTAATGATCCCTATGCAGGAATTTTGTCTATCAGTGCATCAGCATGAATTAAATCTTGTACATGGATCTATAAGGAATCTCAGTGCTATATAAGCTGAAAAAGATTTTTCGAAATTAAATTAATGAGTTTCGAAAAAGAAAAAAGTGATCCCAAAGGAAAAAAGATACTTTATATTTCACTAGTTGCTGGTTCAGAACTTCACATTTCTTCGTATAAATTACAATTTCCGAGTCCACATCATTTGCATTACCTAATTTTGGATTGTCCCTGTAAAAAAAATATGTAGTGAAAAGAACTGAAAAAAAAAAAATCCAAGCAAAAGGATAGGAACCAAATGGGTAATTCGCATTATAAATTACTGATAAAACTCTCAATTTGAATTAGACAAAAAAGTAAATTGTAACGAAATATCGAATTATTACATACTTATAAACTTGCAACATTTTCGCAGCACCTTCACGACTTTGTTGATTTTTTGCGATTTCTTTTTCGATATTTTCAATCTCGTGTTGCAATCTGCGACATCTTTGTTGTGGTGGATAAGAACGAAAATCAATAGTACCATCCTAAATTCAAATCTATTAACTAGTATAAACATCAGTGTCTTTAAAAAAAAATGCTACGGAAACCAATATTCCGTTACGGCAAAAAATCGATTTTAACAGCGTGAGAATATCCTGCTCAGATATTTCCCAGATAACATATTTATCAGCAAAATCCAATACAACGGATTTTATTTAACGTGGATTTAGTTTCAGTTACGATCTAATTGCGGATAAATGACTTATATCTCGATCCTTTTTATCAGACTGGTATATATCCGTCCTATCTCTGATATTAAAAAATACGTTATGGTAGATAATCCTCATTTTTTGTGAATCTTGCAGATCATAAGATTCTTTACTTCGTCAGGCCATTTGATCTTGGACCATCTTTTACAATCTACTTAATTCACATAATTTATTTAATTCACATCCTGAAGGCAATTCGTTTAATTTAAATAGTCGCTTCGAAGATTGAACCAGAACTTAAATAACCTTTTTTGAATGATTACTGCCTCGAAAAAGTCCAATACTTGGTTTTCGATTGATCCGTACCATTGAACCATTTTTTGTTGGCCTTTTCATCGTATCCACGCTACTTGTACCTTCACTGGTGATGATTGCCGATGGAGCGCCGAAATCTTCGAAAGTGAATGGCTGAGGATGACCATAGCCTGATCTGCAAACAAAGAGCACGATAATTTAAACATGCAGCATCTTTTCTAATGACTTATTTTTAAATAATAGAATAATAACGAAACTCTTTTTTTAATGAAGAATTTAGAAGAGGCTTAAGCTAAATGATTAGATAAATAAACACCAATAATGTCACCTGAGCTATGTAAATTCATACGTTAACAAAAACAAAAGAAAAAAAAGAATTAAAAAATTAAAAAAATTGAATAAAAGACAAAATACATATCAGAAAAAAATAGATGTTATAGGATGCAAGATTTGGAAAACGTTTTTACAGCATTTGATTTGAATATAAACATTTTTTAGTAAATAATCCTGAATGCAGAAGATATAATTATTTAATCAAGACTTTGTAACATTAAAAAAACGAACCTGTAGTATTCAACAACACTAGCACTATCCTTCGAAGGTGATATAGAATGAGCAGCTTTCTTCATATCTTCGTAGCATCGCTGGATTATATTCATCACCTTAGTTTCCGCTTCAATACTTTGCAATATCAGTGATTTAGTTTCGCTAATTCGCTCCTCATCGACTGCTCTCAAACGCTGTAATTTTCACACACTCATACAGTAATGCAAATTCTCACGAAAAATTGCTGTTAAACTAAATACATTTTTAATAAGCATGCTTAACTGAAATCTTTTATACATCTTAGTCATTAAAAAGGATAATAGCAATATCACTAAAAAGAATTAATCCAAGTTCTTATTTTATTTTATTTTTTTAACTTCTCGTCTTACTTCTTTACAAAAAGTAAACATCTACCTAATATACCTCATTGCACTAACAAAAAAAAAAAAAAAAAAGAAAAAAAAAGAAAAAAAAAACAAAATCAACTATGAAACAATTATAATCAAAATAAATAAACATTGAGTATATCAAAAATGATTAGCAAACCTCTAGTATCTGCGGCAAAAGTTGGTTGTAGTGTTGATGCTGTTGTTGATTTGCAGCTTGCAATGCATGTGCATAATTCTGTTTCGCATCTTCACATATTTGTGTCCTCTGCATCGCATTATTTTTGGCTCTTTCCAGATCTGCCCGTGATAGATCCATATTCTTCTCAGCTTTATCATACTTTAAATGAGCCACTTCTGCTTCTTTGAATGTCTTGCTACAAAAAAAATTATTTTTTAAAAAATACAGAAAACCAAACCTCGTGTTTTAAAAATCATATTTCATTTCTCTAACCCTTTCGTTTATGACTCTTCAATCAAATATTTTATTCACCATCAAAAAATATATCACTCTTCATCAAATAGTCTCTATATCATTATCCATCCCACTTTAATAATACTGAATAATAAACCGATGTAAAGTACAGTATTTGACTATTTAATACTAATAACAGTAGAATTAATAGTAGAAACGGACTTTCCAAAAATGATTCATGATATTAATCACCAAGAAATCTCACTTAATTATCTATACTGGCGCGTATTAAAAACGCATACTAAAAACATGTGGGAATGGAAAGCAAAGAATATACCAATAATTCTTTTGAAATTTGAACATATTTTCGATGGAAGCATTCAGAACACCATTAATAATATGTAACTCATTGAGATGATTTTTGCGGGCTGCGCGAAGTGTAGCACATCTTGTTAATAAAGCCGGGTGAATATCTTTCCGCAGACCTTCCGCAATAACCTGCAATTATCAGGCGGAAAATCATAAAATGTAGTACATTAGTACATTACATAAATTATGGGACAACAACTTTTAATTTCATCTTAAATTGTAGCCAATTTCACAGAAAATATGTTCAATCAATAGACTTCGCACTTCCACTTGACTTATAAAAACTATGAGAATAAACTATTAAAGAAAAAGAAATACCGTCTTTCAAAATTTCGACAGAAAATTACAGAAAGAAATACTATCTTGTTTACATATAAATCTTGAATATCAAGAAAATCATCGAACTAACCTCGTGCTGACCGGCAAGACTTTCAACTTCACGCAAAATTGAATGGAACGAAGTGATAAATGTATAAGCTTTGGCTGATTCTTCATCTTCCTTCTTTTTTCCCAAATTCTTTTTTACTAAAGCTCTGCAAAAACAAAAAAATTTCCGATTCGAAATATAACTAATAGTGATAACATTATATACCTCACAGCTCATAAAATATCTATGTGAATGTCAAGATAACAAAGAAATAGAATCTGAAGATGTGAGAGATACTTTTTAAGCATATAAAGATAGAAATGCGGCATGACCGAACAATCAAAATACTTCTCACCTCAATTTGGCTGCATATTCCTCTTCAATCGCAGCTCTTTCTTTCAAGAATATTCCATATTTTTCCAAATTTTCTATACCTTTTTGCGTATGAGAAGCCAAAATATCAATCTGATCCTAAATTATGCGATTTCTAGTTAATGGACCATAACTAATTAATCTCTTTTAATCTGAAAAAACGAATTTCCCAATTACAAAATAATCTTTCGCTGAACATGCGTTATTCTGAATACTTTTTGTTCCTTTGTTTTTTTTTTTTTCTCGGATATTTTTTTTTCAATTTCATAAAAATTTTACCCATAAATCAGCCCAATTTGCCGTAGCAGATGAAGCCATTATTCGGTACAATACTGCCCATCAAACGTTACCACCCTGCAATATAATACTGTTTGGATGATAGGAAAGAAATTTCAAACAGCAAATTTTGAATTGTAACGAATAAATGTCTAATAATACTTAACAACTAGTTTTTCATTACAATATAATGAAAAGAATCAATCATATGAATGTTCTCAACAAATTTGAAGCTGTTGCAAATTTTTGCAACAACTTTTAAACAGAATGAATTTTTCGGATGGAAATACAGAAATTATGATATTTTATGGATTAAACTTGAGGGAAATCTGGATGAACCTGTTATACAGTAAACTATAGTTTGAACTGAAAATTTGTATAATATCGACACATGCAAGTGTACTTTATTGCATATGCATGCACATATATCTTTTTTCCACATGTATATGCATTTGCTAGAAAAAACGAATAATCTAACTACCAACGATTACTGCTGTTTTCCCAACCAATTTATCATTGCCTTATCATCATTTAAATGATACATAAAAGAATATTTAGCTCTTCAAATGATTAGTAACGTATTTCTTTCGATTTCAAATAACACTATGATCATCATAAAACCATTAATTATCCATTAATTGACCATTAACTATGACCATTGGTTGATTCATCTACAAAGTATGTAAAGGCTACTTAGATGTTTTCATGTATATCTCTAAAAATAAAAACGAATTCATAAGACGATATTAAATTGATTGGTAGTTCTAGCATACAATGAACTAGATTGATAGTTTCAACTTACGTACACTACAGAACATATCTCTTTCAAAAATATTTTTTTATAAAAAAATAAATAATATTGTAAACAGAATTTTCCCCAAATGAATGTTTCATATTGGTGACAGATATTTAGCTTAATGACAGTTATATTTGTCATTGAGCTCATTGTCTGTTACCAATATCAAACATTCAGTTGTATATAAGAGAAGCACCATATAATCCAAGTGGTGTAAGATGACGATCAAAGTGATGTAATCTAAACAGCTCAAATCACCCTTCCCAGTATTTATGTAAACCAGTGGTATATGATGACGATCAAGGTGATGTAATCCAAATAACTGAAGCTATCCATTTTAATAGTATTTTTGTGAATGGAATACGACAGTAATTACACTCAAATGTAAGTCTTATTCAATTTCATTCTTTTCCACAGAGAATAGAAGTGGCGAATAGATGGACAGACGGAGAAGTAAGTGAAATTAGACGGATAAACTATGAGGAATAGAAAAATGGATAGATGTGAAAGGATGATAAAATTGGTTGGCCAACCGAATCGATAGCCAAATAGTCGATAGGAAGCGAACAGTTAGTAAGCGGAGAAGAAGGATGAGCACAAGTTGTCTGTCTCATTCATGCATAGCATCTTTTTCCCTCCCCCTCTCTCTCTCTCTCTCTTTCTATGTCCCTCGTAAAAGAGCGACATTTTGCTCTTCCTTCGTCTTCTTTGAATCTCAGTCCATTACTCAATCATCGATGATTCATCCCTCTCTCTGTGTGTGATTTTTTTTTCCCTTTTGAATACATATCTCTCATGTAACTAACTGAAGATATTACTTGCATCTTAAGAAGAAGACGATGGATGTTATTTATTACTAGTCGTTGATAATTGCTCTTTGCGGTAAATCGGTGAGGAGCGGGAAAAGTGGGATTGAGATGAAAGTAAATGTCGAATTGATGTCGCCTTTGATTGTTTGTGACACTTAAACATGTCTCCTTTGTTAAACAAATCTATTTAAGGGGATATCTTATTTATTCATATTCTGGATTTTTCTAAGCAAATTTCAATTAATTAATATCTTCGTATAGCTAGACATTAATTAAAATTTGCTTAGAAAATTTCCCAATTATTAGTCAGAAATTGTAATTGATTTGAGACAAAAGAGAGAGAGAGAGTTTGAGAATGAGGAAAAGAGAAAGATGTATCCTGTATCATTCTGATAAGAAATTAAATAGCCCTTTTAAAATTTTAAATTATTAAAATTTTGTTTCAGATTTCCCAATTTCATTGTAACATTCCGGAAGCTTAAGATAAAAGGGAAAGAAAGAGAAAGTGATATGAAATTTGATATAATTCTTACAAACTGAAACTTTAAAATTCGTTAAAACATTGATTTCTTTCCATTCTCTAATCCTTCTTGATAATAATATGCGATATTTTAATATTCATAACAATCGGATCATTCATTCATTTTACTAATTTTTCTTTAAATTTCATTTCCGCTATATATTCTGCTACTTCTCAAAGATTATCACTGATTACCGTATCATCCATTTCTCGCCTTCTCCTATTCACATCAAAATATCGCAATCAAATGTTTTGTTAATCATTTCTTCAAAATGATTAATATTAAAAAGGAAGGAAGAAAGAACGAAGAAAAGAAGAAACAGCAAAAATAAAATATGATCAAAAGTCAAGAATACAAAGATTGATAATATCAATAAAAACCAAACAAGAATGGAGGAACAAATTGAAAAGAATTAAAAAAAAGAAGGAGAAGGTTTGAAAAATGAGAGGGAAATATCTATGTCATATTGGAAGATAGTTGATGTCATTATGCTAGTTTCTTCGTCTTTTTTTTTCTTTTTTTTTTCACAAAATGTTATATTTTTAGTTGTATAAATTTTTGTATGTCAACCCCTTTTGTCAACTGTCAACTCTGTTGTCAACTTCTAAAGCACGACAACTGACTACCTCTCTTCTTCCAATCTGAAAATACATCCATTTTTATTCACTCATTTCCTCACTCACTCACTCACATTTCATTCACTAAAACTTATTTTGGTGCAATAAACTTTTTTGAAAAATACAAAAAAAAAAAAAAAATTTGTTAACGATTAACAGCAAGCAAAAAAATGAATGATGTAACCAAGGAAACGCACGCATAAAATGTTGTATCCTAGGTAACGTAACGTATTATCAAGCGTACGCTTAAATAAATACGTGAAATAATTTATCGAAAGAGAAACATATTTGTATCCAAAGTCAAGTAACTTATCATAAGCGTACGTTTAAATAAATATGTGAAATAGTAATGTATCCAAAGAGAAATAGCTCATATACTGTATCTGAGGTAAAGTAACATGTCATTAAGCGTACGCTTAAATAAATGCGTAAAATAGTAATATATCGAAAGAGAATAGCTCACGCATAAAATGTTATATTCAGGGTAACGTAACTTATCATTTATCATTAAGCGTACGCTTAAATAAATGCGTGAAAACAACAGCTTAAATATATTGTTGATATAAAATTGATACAAAACATACGTATTCAAGCATTGTAAAATGGAGATGAATTTGATGAAAAAAGCAGGGAAAAAAAAAATATAAGCCTAAGCAACAAATGATTTTGTTTATTATTTTGTCTTTGGAATAATCTTATCTTTTTTTTTATCATTTTTTGTTTTTCATTGTAAATTCTTTCCCTTCAGTTAGACTACAAATGTACAAAATTATTTTTTAACTTTTTTCAGCGTTAATTTCTTTACCTATTTTTTATTTTAGGTAGAAATTTAGGACAAAAGAAAAAAAGAAAGTAGAAACAAAAGTAAAAATCTCTTTGCTATAAAATAATAAAATGAGAAATTTTCATACATACATCATTGTTGATAATCCAGATTTGTTATGAATCGTGACTCATTGTTAATTAGAATTTAATAATCGGAATTTATAAATATATCAATAATAATCGATCAGAATGTAATCTCATTTCTCCTACATCATTAATAATTAGATTAATAATTCATTGAAATAGCTTTATCTTTATTGCGTGTTTTATATTCTCATGCTTATCTATCTATGTAGATAAAGCAAAATTATATTTTAATTTTACAAAACATATTTCAAATTATGGTAACATTTTCACGTAAAAGGGAAAGATGTCAGATGGAATCTAGAGATTTTCACGTAAAATTTGCTAAATCTTTTACGAGAAAGATGCTGGATGGAACTTAAAAAAAGAAGAAAGATGAAACAATATCTTTTTTTTCTTCTTCTTTCAATGATGTAAATTTTGAAAAAAAAAAAAAAAAAAAAAAGTAAAAGGCTATCAAAATTTAAAGAGAGAAGAAAAAATTTCTGAAAAATTCAAATTAAAAACTTTCTTTGCTATGGGAATATCTCATCTCAACTTTCTCCTTCTTCACCTAAATTTCGTTCATTTTAGATTTCATGAGTTTGAAATAATTCCACAAAAATTACCGTCTTTTGTTTCAATAATTTGAGAGCGAAATCTTCTGCGAGAATGGGAAATTAAGAGACATTGTCATATAAATGATTATCGATTAATTCCTTCCCTACTACTTTTTTCCTTTCCCTCATTCTTTCCTCAAATTTCAGAAAAAAAGGCAAAGCAATATAAAAAGAAGTCGATTACAAAAAACTTTCCACAGTAATCCTTAAATAAAAAGTCGATCACAAATAACTTTCCGCAGTAATCCGTTCCTGTAAAATGTAAATTTACAGTATGATTGGTCAAATACAGCAGTCATCCTTGGATTACTATCAATCCTCCTATTATTCCTGCATTCATTTTATCACTAATAGATGAAAAACTAATTATCAGGCTGAATGATTACCGAAGTTATAGAAATCATAACTAATGAAGAAGTGTGTAACGTTTGCATGTCATGCAAATTGCAATGTCATGCAGGTTGCAACTGCATGCAAATTTTGGCAAATGCAAATGACAGATGTCTGATTAATATAAAAGTAATGAAGTACATCTTAATGATCATTTGCTTTTCTATATTATTCGTGACAGAACGCTTATCCATTTATTCTCTCATAATACACCAAAATTAGTAATATTTCATTTTATTTTCTTGAAAATTGAATTTAAAATATAAATTGAAATTAGAAATGTTTTTAAATGATGCATTAATTGAGAATGCTTATTATTTCAAATTTTAATCTTAAATCGAATTAATGATAGATAATCCAACGAAATTAGTATTTTTTTATTTTGTTCTCTTGAAAGAATTTACCTACTATTAATTTAATTTGAAATTAGAAACTTTTATAAACAATGCATTAATTATGACTACTTACAGTTTCAAATTTTAATTTTAAATAGATTATAATAAGAGTTTTTCATGGGTCTTATAAAGACCAAAACAAAATTTAATTAGTGAGCTTCTTGAAATCGTTTAATTTCACTCCATTCTATTCATATTTCCTTCATATATGAAAAGACAATAGATTTGTTTTTACAAATTTAGATACTGAAATTTCGAATTTTAAATTTGGATTTAAATTCAATTATTTCGTAATTTTTCAACTCGCAAGGTTTATATTATTCAAGAATAAAATGCATAAATAACAATTTATTATTGTAATTAAAATTTCAAAATTTTTAAACTAATTCGATCGATAGCATTTGATTTCTATGTTCGGAAGAAAATATATAAAAGAAAAGGGATAATGTTTGCTCAACGAGACCATATATTAATTCGAGAGAGACTTAATAAAAGCGCAGATGTAGCTTTGACCAATTTAATTTTAGAATAAAATGAATTTAATTTCATTCAATTCAAGACTACATTTTGTGAAATTAACCGCAACGGCTGAACGAGTTGATGTAAATGAATTTTAGAATTGAAATGACCAACTAAAACTAGAATAAATTAATCTAATTATCAACAACTTTAATTTGCATAAACTACTAAAGTTTATTTCGTCTTTACTCTATTACATTCGGCTAAATGTTGCATTATTTTAGTTCGATTACTTCGCAAATTATTGAAAATAAGAAATTAATATTGGAATAATTTTTGAAAAAAAAAAGAAGTAATCTCAAATTCGAGTAATTAATTCTAAACTTTATTCTATTTTTGCAAAAAAAAGAAGAAAAAATAGGAAATGAAAATATGATACTGCAGAAGAAAATAATAATGGGTACACCAATGGCTCCAGCACAAATTGCCATAGGTGATAAAATAAAAGATCGATTTTTGGTGAAAAAAAAACTTGGCGAAGGTTCGTGTGGTGCGGTATATTTGGTATTTAATACTACTGATAATAAGGTATCAGTTATTGAAGTAATATTCATCGATCATTTAAAAAAATGTACTCCAATATGTCATATATAATTAATTAATTGATTAATTAATCTATTACTGAATAATCAGAAAAAAAAAGTAAATACAATTTTAAAAAAAAAGAGGACAGAAAAGGAAATTTTATGTCTACTTTTTTTTTTGAAATATGATTCATATCAATCATATGCAATCCATATAAATCGTTTAAATTCACTTCTGATAAAGAACATAGAAGTAAGCATATCACCCAGATAAAAACTGATTAGTAGCAATCGTGATAAAAATGATTGGCAACAATCTTGATAAAAGTGATTAGCAGCAGTCCTGATAAAAATGATTAACAATAATCCTGATAAAAGTGATTAGCAGCAGTACTGATAAAAATGATTAGCAGCAATCTTGATAGAAATCATTATTAGCAATCTTGATAGAAATCATTATTAGCAATTTATTTTAAACTAATCAATCTCCTTCAAAGATACTTAATGTCAATCGTTTAAAACATGATATGTGTATATGTGTGAGCAGAAATAATCATGTCATCTTAACTAAAAATGATTTGGTAATAACTTATTCTAAACTAATCAATCTACCTAATAAACAATTATATACCAATAAAACTTTTGAAACATTCGATTGAACTTTGAACTTTGAACTTTTTTTGGCTTCCAGAAAGCTGCCATGAAAGTGGAACCATTTATGAAATCAAAAGATGATGAAATTTTAAAAATGGAAGTATATGTATTGAAAAAAATGCAACAATCGAAACATGTATGTCGATTATTAACTGCTGGTAAAACACCATCCTATAGGTAAGCAAATATTATCATACTATTTTGAACTTTTAATTTTTTAATTTAGTAATGTTATCTTTTCAATTTTATATTTTAAATTTCGTATTTTTAGTATTTCGTTCAAGAAGCTTAATAATTTATTAATTGATTTAGTTCAATATTTCATTCATTAAGTTTAATATTTTCGTTAATTTGGCAACTAAAAATCTTATAATGCATGTTTTTTTCTTTTCCTTTTTTTTTTTTTTCAATTTATCATTCTTATGAATAGATTTATTTTTCCTTTTTTATCAAATTCTTTTTCATTTCTTAATCGATATAATCATTATTAACTATTTTGATTATATGATTTTTTGCTTTCATTATTTTTCCATTTCCTATTATTTCATATTTTATTTAATAACATAGTATTATATGATTAGTTCTTATATATTTGGAAAATAGATGAGTAAAAATAAGTAAAATTGCCTTATAAAACTCATAAAAGTTGGTTGAATAAGTGAGTCAATTGTTACAATATATATTTTTTTCTTTTTAATTATTTAATTAATTAATGGAAAAAATTTCGGCTTTTTTTAGGATGAAACATAATGGCATAATAAACATACACAAATAATGAATTAGAATTAGTTACAAAATTGAACAGTACTTGAATTCTAATATTTTTCTAATTAAATTACTGAATTCAAGAAATATATTCCGGAATTCAAGCATTTTTTTTTTAATTCAAGCATTTTAATCTTCCTGAATTCAGTATTTACATAATAATAAATCAATATTTTTTAAATGTTTGAGTTCAAATTTTTAAATCTGGAATTCATAATTCATAAAGCAAATAAAATATGAAATGAATTAAGTTATACAATTTGTTGTTTTTTCGTGATTTTAATTTTCAATAAAATGAAAAATTTTAGATTAAATTCGAACATT
The DNA here is from genome assembly GCA_000499405.2 of Onchocerca volvulus. Taxonomy (NCBI): domain Eukaryota; kingdom Metazoa; phylum Nematoda; class Chromadorea; order Rhabditida; family Onchocercidae; genus Onchocerca; species Onchocerca volvulus. Next base: position 24,511,499 of record HG738137.1, on the reverse strand, counting down.
CATTGAATTCAAATATTCATTAAGTTAAAAAAAGTTCAAATACTAAATTAAATTATCGAATTCAAATATTCACCAAGTTTTGCATCCCATCATCTTTTTATTTTATATATTCAACTAATGTATGGCACCGAAATATTACTTATCTTTTTTGAATTTAGTAAAATTAAAGAAAAAAAATCTTAAAAAAATGAATTGGCTTGGAAAACAAATTTTGCTCAGACAAGCATTTAGCAATAGTATTTCATTATGATTTTTAAGACAACATTATTTGCAAATTTTAATATAAAATTGAATAATTAATTAATCATCTTTGTCAGAAGTATTAGAATCTAATCGTAATTCAATTCGTTTTTAAAATCGTAAAAAATCTAACTGTAAATTCAATTTCAAAATAAAAGTTTTAGATGGAATGACTATTGTTAAGTTCAGTTTGAAGAAAGATTTATGTTGGTAGAGAAAATCAAAAAAATTAGAAAAAAAATAGTTTAAAAAAAATGAAATAAAAAAAGGCAAAAAAAAAGAAAGAAAATTTCATTTACTTGGAAATTTTTATTTCAATAAATTTAAAACAAAACTTTACAAGAAAAAAAAAAAGCAACAAATTAGAAGAAGATAAGAGAAATGAGAAAAATGTCGGAAGAAATATGAATCAAATGCATTCCACCGGAAAAAATAATTTTAAAACGGAACGAAAAAAAGTATTTAAAATATCACTTAGTGATAATATTATCAAAATTACAAATGAAATATCAAATTTTCAAAAAGAAAAAAGTCAAAAACGCTAATAAGTAATTAAAAACTAATTAAAAAATTGTCTTGGAAATATTAAAAAATTTGGAAATTATTTAATGTATAGCCTGTGAAAAATTTGATGGTTAAATGTATCATTTGAATGTTTATAATATTAAGAATTTCATAACTGAAAAAAAAATTCAAAAATTTTAAGACATTTTCAATAATTATTAATATTTCGATTTTTAAATAATTAGTTCTTCTGATTTAGCTGAAATTTTCCACATTCTGATAGAATAAAATTTAAATTATGGTAGCAAGTCTAAAATCTAAAATATAATAGGAAGCAGAAACAAAAGAAGAAAAAAGTATTACATAATTAAATTTCTGATATCAATTTCTAATATTCTAATTTTTTAATATCACTTTAACTTGTAATAATTGTAGTTTTTTGATAATGTCATTGTTGGGAAAAGAATTGTCGGACATTAGAAGACGATTACATGATCGAAAAATGTCTCTTGCAAGTGTTCTAAAAATTGGATTACAATCAACAGCGGTAATTAAAATAGTAATTAAAATATTTTCTTGCAAGAGAAAATATTTTTAGATAATTACAAGAAGAAAAATATTTCTTTTATGAGAATGAAAAGTATAATTTGAAATGAAATAAAACAAAAATAAATTATATTATATTAAGATTTAAAATTGAATTAAATAATGAATTGATGAGAATAAATTAAAATAAAATAGAATGGATGAGAAAATAAGTAAATAAATATAAAATTTATAGGCAATACATGATTTGCATAAAGTTGGCTTCGTACATCGTGATGTTAAACCAAGTAATTTTGCGATGGGCCGAGATGAAAAGGCCAATACCGTTTTCATCTTTGATTTTGGCCTAGCTCGACAAATTCTGTTTCCGGATAAGGATGGAAAATTGAAACTTCGTGAAGCCAGGAAAAAGGTTTCAAATTTTTTAAAACTGTAAAATAATTACCGGACATTAGAAAGACGATTATATGATCAATAATATTTCAATTTTAAAATAATTAATTTTTATGATTTAATTGAAATATTTATATTCTGATAGAAAAATTTATATAAATATGAAAAGAAATTAATATTAGAAGAAGAAATATGTTGTATTGACAATTTCTTGCATGATTTCTATGGAAATTAATTTATAAACAGGAAATAAATTAAGAGGAAGAAATCAAACTTGAATTAAATCTAAACTTGTTAGAAAATTTCAAATTTGTCAATTAAAATCATGAATTAAGTATTAAAAGCATTAATTGAATTGCATTTAATTTGTAGTAATGATGCTTATGAAATTATAACTTATTTTAAAAAATATTAAGCAAATTTCGACGAATCATGTTTGGCACTGTTAGATTGTTTCATTTTTCAAACATTTTCGCGGAATTTTTTAAACAAAGAATTTGATGGAAATGATTTTTGTTAACAATTCGGCAAAAAATCTAATTCTTTGTCGCATTAGAAAGTTCAGCAAAATCTTTAAAAGCTTTGCGAAATTGCAAACATTTTTGGAGCATTTAAATATATTTCAAAAAAAAAAATCCAATTTAATTTTTTCATTTTTTTTTAAATTAAAAAAATTGGATTAAAATTTTCATTGAATTGAGTTTTTTTTTTTTTAATTAAAAAATTTGAATTGAAAAAACTCAATTTTTTTCTATATTTAAAAAAAAAAATTTCATTTGAAAATGTGGAAAAAACCAAAAAAATGATTATCAGGAAGATAAAGTTAAATGTATAAAGTTGAACAGATTTTAATTTGGAAAATGAAAAACTTTATTGAAACGTAAATTTCCAAGAAAAGAATTAATTTAACAATAAATTTTTGAACAAAATTAATTGAAATTGCTATTCCTAAAATCATTTTAAAATTTTGTTGCATTTCTTGGATGTAATGAAATATTAAAAAAACAAATTTTTTGTTCAATTCAAAAGAAAGAACAATGTAAAACCTGAAAAGTGCAAATAATTTGTAAACTTATAAAACTTCTTTTCATCAAATTTCATTTTAAATTTTTCAAACTTTAATCAATAAATTTAGGTAGCATTTCGTGGTACAGTACGCTATTGTTCATTAAATGTACATTTATATAGAGAACAGGGAAGACATGATGATTTATGGAGTAATGTTTAATATTCAAAAAATTTCAATTAAATTAAAAGGAAGCAAAATTTAAATATTTGAAAAAAAGAAAATTTCCAAATTTTAATGCAAGTAAAGTTGGATATTAAAGAATTTATTTAACAAGTTTTATTTATGAAATTACTAATGTTTATTCTTAAAAAAATATTTATTTCAGTAAAAAGCAAGTTATAATTTGATAGACAAAAACTTGTTGAATAATACTTTAATATTTAACTTCATTTATATTAGAATTTGGGAACTTTCTTTTGTCAAGCATTTATTTTCGAATTGTAATTTTTTTTTTTTGATTTTAGAAATATAATTTTTAAACTTAAATAAAATATAATAACATACAAAATTATTCATTTATGGTGTAAATTTGTATTTTTTTTTTAATTTTATATTTTCTGATTAGCAATTTATGGATTAGATTGTATTGCCAATTTTTGGATTATATTTTTTTGGATTAAAATTCTATTTATAATTGAAATAAAATTCTAAATTAAAAGAAATTTATATATATAATTGAAACAAATAATATAATTAAAACAAAATTCGATTTGTTTGTGATAAGTTTCATGATAAAACCTAAAAAGATTATCACTTATCACAAACAAAATTCTTTCAACAGGTATGTTCTATATGTTAATTGAATTATTATCATCAACACTTCCATGGAAAGGTATGGCTCGTAAAGATAGTTTTCAAACAAAGAAAACAGTTTCTGATCGAATATTATTAGCTGTAAGTTTGATTTATTCAATACTAATAATTTTTTGTTATCAATTATCACTGATAATCTAATTGATAATTTCAAAATTTGACTTTGTATAATTTATGATTAATTTTATTTAAGTTGATGACTAATTATAAATTGATAATACATCTAATCAATAAATTGTGATAAAAAAAAAAGAAAAAAGGAAAACTTTTAAGGGATGTCCGGATTGTTTTGCTGATATAAACAATTATCTCAAAAGTCTTACTTATTTTGATACACCAAATTATGCAATGATTCGAACAAAATTCACGAAAGAACTTCAAAAATTAAAAATTAAACCGTAAATTTTTGATAAATATAAATTGATTAATTACTATTTATAATAGATAAAGAAAAATCATCATTATCACTTCTTCACAATTAATTTTAAAATGGAAAACTTTACCTAAAGTTTTATTCAATTCTAGATGATGAAATATTTAAAATTTGATAAATAAAAAATTTTTGAGTAAGACAAAACATTTAGATATATTAAAATTGATGAGTTGCAAATAAATAAGTAAATGAGCTAAGAAATTAAAAAATCTAAGAAATATAAAAAAAGAATGAAAAATATTGTTAAAAAAAAAATAATGTTTAATTAAAATTAATTGTTATCAGATCGGATCCGTTCGAATGGAATGAGAAAGTTCTTTCAAAACAGGATTGTTTTCCGTCTCGAGAACACGAGAAAGATATTAAGGTTGAAATTGATAAGGTAATATTTAAATACTATTTTCCAATCTTTTTTTTTTTTTCCTTTTCAAATGATTCTTAACAATCGATTGATTAAAATTCAATTCTATCTCTCTTTTTAGAGGAAAATTAGAAACATAGTACTGAGAGAAATAATAATAATTATTATTATTAATAATAATTAAAAATAATTAATAATAACTGATAATAATGAATAATAATTGATAATAATTGATAATGATTGATAACAATTAATAATGATTAATAATGTTTAATGATGATTAATAACGATTAATAATAATTGCTAATAATTAAAAATAATTAATGATAATTAATAATAAATCGATAATAATTATTAATAATAATAAAAGCATAATAATAATAGCAATAATAATAATTATTTGTTAAATTACAAACTTTCTTACACTATACTCTTCATTCAATAATAGTAATAGAATTGCTTTACAAGTTTTATCAACAAACAAAGATTAATATGCTAAATTTGTTGATCGAAGGAATCATTTCTTAAAAATTTTTCTCAATATAATCTTTTTCCCAGAAAAAATAAATTAAAGAAAAAAAAAATGAAAGATTTCCAGAATAAATGAATTAGGGAAAAAAAATGAGAAATTTAATCACCAATAATGCATTCATAAAGCTAGCAAATTACACTTGCTTGTTACTTTGATGGCCGAAATTCGAAATTAAAAACTTAGTAAGCCTGATTAAATCATAATCGATATGCTGATAATTGGAACAATGTATTGAGGGAGGAAAGCGGATAAAAACGGGAAAATTATCTATACTCTGATTTACTTCTAAATTTTAGTAATTCTATCCAATTTATTGATGAAATATATAGAAAATAGGCTAATTCAGATGATCATCCCATAAATAACTCAGTCAATTGAACATTTTAGTTATTGAAATTATCTTTGGAAAATCGACTAATTAAGAAAAAAATGAAAAAAAAGAAATCTTAAAATCATATTGTAGATGGAAGATGCAGATACGACTCGTACTATAGAAGAATCTGTCGAATCAGTAGAATCTAGTAAGCAAACAACAGAAGAAGCCGATTTAGCACAGGAAAATACGTTAGATGTCTTAGAATCAAAGAGAAAATGAAATTTGTGTTATATTTTATTTTATTTTTTTTTTCGTTATCGTTACAATTACCTACATTCGATAAAAATTAATTTCAATTTTTTTTTGTTTCCTATTCAACTTAAAGATTAAAGTTCACATTTAATTACAAGAGTTACTTATGTTAAAACTAAAAATTTAATCATTATAAACATTTTACAAAATCGTACACGAAGTTGAAACAATTTCACCAGATTGCCTTATTTGAGATTCCTTTCAGTTGTTGGCTCCTGAATAGCATATTATTTGAGATTCCAATTCTAAATATAATAAAAAGTTTGCTTTTTTTTAAAATTCATTTCAAGATATGTGAAGTAGGCAAGATCAGGAAGAAATACAGAGAACTGTATCCTTTTGGTAAAGAACTGAATTCTGTAAATAGCTGATAAAATATTGCTGCTGAGTTGTCAAGATAAAATTTAAAATTTTTGTTGTTAATGGAATTTCTATTTAATCATACGCAGTCTGGTCTGGTATTTGATCAATTATTAAGTCAAAAAACTTCGAAAATAATCAATTATTTTATCGTCATTTATGTAGAAAAGTCAAGAATAATGAGTATCAGACATAAATTGAGAAATATGCTGCAGAAAAACCACTGATTTCTATAACAAACAATATCAATTTCATGGAAAATAAAAAAAAAAAAGAAAAAGAAAAAACGAACAGAAAAATGCAAAGGAATAAATATCAAAAATAATGCTACCAATTTATCAAAACAGACAAACTTATGAAACTGTCCATTCAAAAAAATGACCAGTCTTTTAAAAACTGCCGAAATTTGTTCTGAGATATTTTTCACATATTTCTTAAACATATTTTTATTATTTAGATAAAGCAGAAGTAAGAATGCAATAGTAATATATTCTACATACGCTAGATGCATGAATAAACTATAAATTAAAAACCAACAAAAACTCGTTCAAATAATTATCCGAAGATTTATTTAAGGCTTCAAAAGATTCACTAAGATGAAAACATCAGAATGATTCATATTTAATTATCGGCACAGCTAGCAGCATCTATATATTGGGATATATATATATAAAAGATTAAAAATCAGATTTCCACAAACGAATCGTACGATCATTTTCAAGCGCTGCTGATGCAATGATATTTTGCGTTGGATGACAGTCAGTACATAGTACCACATCTATAAAAAATAAGTTTTGCCTTTAGTTTACATACATCAAAAATATAAACTACTGTCTCTTCATACTATTAGCAAGTAGTGACATGCGTAGTGTTATTTAAGTGAAATTAATTAAAGCTTTTGTTTTTTGAGGAAAATATAACACTTTTAAAATACATTGAAAAATTGAAGAAATGTCATATAAAAGTCAAATTTTTATTAAAATCTGAATATGCTAATTAGAGATAATTGCAGAAAAATTTTTAAAAATCAAGTAAAGTGAATGCTCACCTGTATGCCCTTCAAGTGTTTGTACAATTTCTTTGGATTGCAAATTCCATATGTAGACACGATTATCCTCCGAACCACTGACTATCCACTGAAATTAATTTGCATAGAATAATCACATTTATTCATGAAAAAAAAAGTACCTCATCTGATCTTGTAGTATTAATAGACCAATTCAAATGTTACTCTAAATATAAATTAGATAATTGCAAAACAATCCGAAATAACAAAATTCAATTACCTTGCCACCAGTGACAGAAAAATTTGCAAAGATACAATACTTTTCATTCTTATGACCAGTATAAGTTTTCAAGCATTTGCCTTTGTTGAAATCCCAAAGTTTTAGTGTGCTGAAGAGAAATTTACTCTATTCCATTACAAAGTGAGCAAAATCAAATAATTAAACAAAAAAAAATCATTCCATACACAAAGGAAATGTTAAAAAAAAATAAAAAGAATTTTAAAAAAGAATTTCAAATACTACTGTCATATTTGTTTGGAAAGGAATAAATTGCTTCGATTAGCATGAAAAGTTTCCATACCAAATTTGTCCATTTGATATTAATAACAAACCTATCTAAGGTAGCTGCTAATATATATTTGCCATTTGGTGAGAATTTTACGAAGGAAACAGGAGGATTGTCATCATCTACAAAATAATAATAAGTACAACACAAAAAATACAATATAATCAGGGCAAAAATAAAATTGGAAAACTTCAATTTATTACACAAATTAGATAATCTCTTTCCAAAAATCAGGTATCAATCTTGAAACAACAAATATTTTAATATAAAATAGTCATTTTATATTTACCAAATCAAGTCTTACCGACAAGAGTTTTGACGCACTGTCCATTGGCAGTATCCCAAATTCGAACAAGCCCATCATAGCTACTCGAACAAATCAGTGTTCCATCTCTAAAAATAAAGCAAATAATAACAAAATTCAATTATTTATCGATCACTGAAAATTACTTGCTCAAAATATCATACCGAATATTTACTGACACTACTAAATTTTTATAAAACAAATAATAACCATAAAATTGCGAAAAGATTGTCAACCGGGACACAAAGAAAACAACTCCACACTTGTCAGAGCTCAAAAAACGATGAAATATGTTCCAAGATATTTGTACCGGATATGTTCCTGTTTTAATCTAATGCTGAGTAGTAAATTCTAGTGGTTACCTATTGAAAGAAACTGCAGAAACTGGATCGGAATGTGCAGGAAGCGTTTTAATGCATGAGCCTGTCTTTACATCCCAAACTCGAACACTTTCATCGAAGGAACCTGATACGACCAGAGACGATTGAGGATTGAAATTGCAACAGAAAACATAATTAGTATGACCTTTCAGTGTTTTCAAGCATTTGCTCTGCAATATTTCATCACAGTCAGGATTCTGATGGATGGAAATGGAAATAAAAATTCAGTAACAATTTTTAGAAAGAAACTTAAGTTGAATAGCAATGCATTTTAAAATATGAAAATTCTCTATCAACATTACCGAAAATTTAAAATATGCCATCACCAAATATAATCTCTAATAAGAGAATAAAAAGGAAATACATACACTCATAACGTCCCATATTTTCAGTGTTTTATCATCCGAACAAGATGTTATCAATCGATGATCTGACGACCAACAAATATCAGAGATTCCAAGTTTATGTCCGGTAATCGTTTTTTCGATTTTACCATCTTGAGTGCTCCACACCTTGATCGTCTTATCAGCGCTAGAGCTAGCTAACAACGATCCATCGGCACTGAATTTGACGGATGACACAGCTTTCGTGTGACCCGATAATATATATTTGATGTCGTAATTTGGAACCTATAAAACAACACAAAACTTAATCTATAGGAAGGAAAAGAATATAAAAAGGGAAACTGTGAAATTATTAATTTGCATTTTCATTTATTCGAACGGATGAAATTACCGCGGCAGATGGTACATTCGTCGCGTTGGTACCATTCGGTGTATTTGTTTTTTGATTATCGTAGACTGCTCGGGAATTGGCATCCCCTTGACCACTTTCTATTTTCTGCAATAACTTTTAATCATTTCCTACGTTCATAAATTATACAGCACAAAAAATAAGAATAAAAACACAAAATCAAATCAATAAAATGTCTATGTAGCAATGGAACTTTGATTCCTATATTTCTACAATATTAAATTGCAAGTAAGAGGTTTAAAATATTTTCCAGGAAGGGTTCGCTTGCTCGATCACTTCAGACATGAACTTTAATAAATTTCTTAAAAAAGGATTTTACCTCGGATATTTTTACATTTGTAAAACTTAAATATTATATAAAAAAATCATTATACGGTGTAAATTTTGTAGAAAAGATACTTAAAGTGCTAATAATGAAACTATAAGAAGTAGGTAAATATCAACAAATTCAGCTAAACTAAATATTCTTAAGAAAAGAAAAATCATCGTACAGATTGTTGTTGTTGTTGTTGTTGTTGCTGTTGTTGCTGTTGCATTTTTAGAGTCAAACTTCCATCACCACTATTGCCCAAATTGCCAATAATACCGTTGATTGAATTATTCATATGTTTATCACTACTATACTACTATCAATTGTACTTTTATAGCTTCTTTGATATTGATCCTGAAATCCTGAAATTTAGAACTATTCAATATTATGAATCTAATGATTTAAATACATGTAAACAAGTCTAATAGAATTTTAAATACGCAAGTAAACATATATCCATATATCACGAATATATATATTTAAAACACATGCGGAAAAATAAAAATCTTTAAATGTGAAATATGAGATTTTTGGATATGCTATTTCCTAAATGAACTTTTCATGTAACCTTTTATTTAACCTTTCTGTGACCTTTTGCATCACTTTCTTCTTTATTATAATCTTTTTACAATTAAAATTAGCGGATTTGAATTCATTTAAGATATAGTATGGGAGAAGAGTTTACTTCTAATTAATAAAATCCAAAAGATTAATTTCCTCCTTAAATTTGGAGTGAAGAATTACATACATCTCTGTACGTTCGCTAGATTACTTATTCATTAAAATATATTTTCTTCTTTTCTACAAAAAAGTTAAACATATCACGCAAATTTTGTTACTCCTGACTTACGCAATCCTTCTGTATCACGCACGTATCACGTAAGTCTTCCTTCTATCTCACGCAAGTCTTCTGCCTCACGCATGTGTCACGTAAACCTTCTTTCTGTCTCACGTTTCTCCTCCTATCTCACGCACGTATTACGTACATCCTCTTCCTTCTGTCTAGCTCCAAACCTCATCTACAATTATTTTACCTTCATCTCAAAGTTACAGTCGATTATAACATGAAACTACCATTAGCAACACGTGCCCACCCAAATAGGTAATTTCTGGCTCGTACATCCTGAAATATCCAGGAATAAAAATCGCGGACAAGTCCGTGAATAGATTCTACTTTTAGTTCTTCCCCGTTTGGTTAGACATAAATATGCCAAGGGTCAAAGGCCGCGCTCTTGTTCTTTTTCCCCCCTTATTTTTACAAAATAAAAATAGAACATTGAAATGAAGTAAAATTAGCATATTTGCGTCTATATGTCGTATGCAATAATTTGATTTGCTATTAACATTTCCTTTTTTTCCCTTTCTTTTTCCGCACTATTTTTTATTTTTACCTTTCTTCCTCTCTCTTTCTTTCTCTCTCTCCCTCTCTCTTTAGAAAATGTTGATTTTAGGGTCATTCTTAGAAAATAACGAAATTATGAATGATATTATGTTTAAAAATCTTCACCTGAAAATCTAAATTTATCAAATTTATTCAATGTGCAAGGTTTTTATTTATTTCTGATGAATATTTCCATTTCTTATAACTTGATGATAATTATATTCATATTTATGTTAATTATATCCTTTTTTTTTCAAACTATATTCATTTCTTAAAACCTATACATCTAATAGTCACATTAATAGAACTTACATTTGCCTACTTAAAATCATAAAATTATCTATTCTTCTTGCAAGAAAATATACAAATATTATGTAAATAATGGATTTTTTATGAGGTAGTAAATATAATCACCGCTATACAATTTTGCACAAATTTTTTGCAAAAAAATTTTTAATGCTTTTTAGAATTTTAGAGCTGTTAAATAATTCTGAATTTAATTGATGATTGATCTGTTATCGGATAATTTCTTACTATTTAAAAAAAAAATGTTTTCGATATACTTCAAACTTCGCGAAATATATTTGAGCATATCAAATTGTAATTGTTACCATATTGAAATGAGATTTTGATCAAATTAGTCTCCTAATTATTCGTTTCTTTCATTTGTGTACTTTTAAATTTAACATTTGCAAGTATTGATTAAATTCTTTCAAATTTCAATTCTCGAAATTTCCACAGTAGATATTTTTTTCTGAGTTTCTTCTTTTTTTTTTTTTTTTTTCTTTTAGAGACGAATTCATTTCGTTTTAATCAATATGGGTAAAGAACAGTATCGCGAATCAGATTTGGCACGCAAAGTGTTAGTCCATTTTTTTTTTTTTTTTTGTTTGTTCAATTTAATTTTTCTTTTTTTTTTTAAATTAAATTTTTCATTCAGTTCAGTTTTGCTTTGATCTGGCTAAATTTTGCATTCCTTTTCACAAAATTATCTTTTTTTAATTTTATTTTTTCAGAAGCCGTGTGCAATTTACAGCTGGTAATGCTGAATTAATGAGACAAGTAGCACATATTCCAGTCTTCAACAGTAAATTGTATGATGAAAGTCCCGGTCGATGGGTTCCAGTTTCTCATGGACCACTCGATCCACGCTTAGTATGTGTTGCATTTTTCTCTGTTAGGAATGATGAATAATAAATTATGTCTTTAAAAAATTTGCAATGATGAGAAATATAAATTTGAACTGATCGAAATATAGATTTGTTAATTTTCAGTTATTTCTATAGTAGTTGTTTCGCTAAAATTAATCAAAAGAAATTTTGTTTGTACACAAATTATTATATTAAAAAGTCGGAATCAAGCATTTAGCTAAAGACTTAATTACAGTTCGATACAATAGCATTTTTACGTAGTTTATTTATATACAGTAATGGTATACATAGTTTATTGCATATAGCATATTAATAGTCATTTATGAGACAGTAGTCCTTTTATTCTTATCTGTAACAGTATTAGCACTATCATTCTTTTATTTTTGAACTTTATTTAGTTGAAATTTTCGGAAATTTTATAACCTTTAAAATTCACTGATTATAAAATTAGCTAGTTTGAGCTGCTAATCAATCTTTGTTTGCAGAAATGTAATTTACATATTTTGCAGGAATTTTTATTTAAGTCCTATTATTGATCCAAAGTTAATTTGTTTTCAGGGAACATGTCAAAAGCATACTGATTGCCAAACTTGTAAACAGAATTTGGTTGATTGTGTTGGTCATTTTGGTTATATTGATCTTGCAATACCCGTTTTCCATGTTGGATTCTTTCGCCTGACAATACAGATGTTGCAATGCATTTGTAAAGTACAGTTATTATTTTTGTTTTTCTGTTTTTTCAGTTTTTACTTTCATTTTCTTGAGAATTGGTGAAATCACGTTGTTAATGGCTTTGCCATAATAACTAAATAATCGCAATTCTTCGCAATCTAACAATATACGCAGTAGTTTGATGAGTATATTTGTCACTTTTAAGAGAGCTATATATATTCGTTTTTTATATACAGTTATCGATATTGAAAATATGATGTATTAAATATTTGGGAAATTCGATAGTTCTAATTGGTTACAGTTTTGTTCTGCGATGTTGATTACTGGCGAACAGAAAAAGGCATTTTTGTATCAGGTTAATAATCCAAATCTGGATTATTTACGGCGGAAAGCACTTCATAAACGTATCGTTGCAGCCAGCAAAAAAATTAGTGTTTGCAGTAGATGTGGACATAAAAATGGTTAATATTTTTATGATGAATTTATAAAAATTTAGTCGAAATAAAATAGTTGGAACTATTTCAATTTTTAATGAGGATTTTTTTTTGTTTTCTTAATTTTATGAATATTGTGAACTCTCTTTTAGAATATTAATAGTTTCAGCCTATAGTCACACTCTTATTAGGGAACGCTATGCTTAGATGAAATAATCAGATCTAATGATTAAGTAAAAAAGCAAAAAGTTTATTTTGAGAAATTTTTGTTATTGATTGGGCTATGTTTTTTGAACAGTATAACGTTTAGGTGTTGTAAAGAAAGCAGTTGGCGCAGTATTGAAAATAGCACATGCTGAAGTAATTCCTGCTGATAATTATTCCGACTACATTTATGCTGCCCAGGAAAATAAAGAATTACAAAATTTATTACCGAAGACAAAATTCACTTTATTAGATCCACTCCAAGTGCAAGTCTTGTTTAGCAAGATCGAAAAAGAGGTACATTTAATTATTATTACTGCGCCAAAAAAATGATATTTGTCAACTTCCTAAAATGAAATTTTTGAGTCTCATTGATTAGATCTTAGATTAAACTAGACATTATGCAATCTATGATGCAATTTTTTCCCGCTTTCCCCGGTATATAGACAATGAACTCCGTTGTGTTTGTATAGTGAAATAATTTATTAATTTCAAACCACTAATTTCAACTGATCTATTCTCAATAATTAATCTTGCTTGTGATTGACACTTTTTTTAGGGGAAAGATGTGATATCGATTTGTTAATTTTTGCAAAATTCATTGAGGATCATTTTTCAGGATATACCATTATTGATGGTGCGCTCGGCAAATACACCGAAACATCCATCAGATGTCATTTTAACTAGAATACCTGTTCCACCATGTTGCATTCGACCTTCTGTTGTATCTGAGGTAGTTTATTGAAGTGAATGAAATCAAAATACAATATATCACAGTCGATCTATTTGTAAATAATATCCGATTTTATTATTCTAACTTTCAAGGATTTTAACACTTCTGAATTATAGGTGAAATCAGGGACAACCGAAGATGATATTACAATGAAATTATCAGAAATTATGTTAATAAATGATGTCATCGAGAAACACAAAAAGGAAGGTTCGCCGATCAAAACTATTTCAGAGACATGGGATCATTTACAAGTAATTATAAGATTTTAAAAGCAAATAAGACTTTTTCACAAGTTTATAAACCTTCGGATAAACTTCTTTATTGATTTTTTTAAAGGCAATTATAATTATTATGTTTAAAATTTTATATATGTGGTACAGTATATTAGAATCCAGATGTTATATTTTTTTTTTTTTTTTTTTGTTTCTAGGTTCAATGTGCTTTGTATATAAACAGTGAACTGAGTGGATTACCACCTGATATGCAACCTAAAAGAGCAACACGCGGATTTACACAACGATTGAAAGGCAAACAAGGCAGATTCAGAGGAAATCTTTCCGGAAAGCGTGTTGATTTCTCGGGAAGAACGGTAAATATTCGCAAATTTTAGCTTAAGATTCATTACATATGAAAATGAAATGATGTTGACATGTCAGATTAATCATTTCCGATGATTTCTTTGACATACGGAATCATGTAAGTTTTATATGTTATGAATTATCTTCTCAATAATATACATTTGGAATATTGCCCGATGGAGATTTTTTGGATTATTCATTTTTAAAATATTAAAATTCTTATTCGGGCAAGAAAGCATCAGTTTTTCTTGCTCAGCAACCACATACATATTTAACAGTACTGTTGATACTTTCATTCTAAAACTTAATTTAAATTCGATTATTTTTAGGTTATTTCACCGGATCCAAATCTTAAGATTGATCAGGTCGGTGTTCCTGTTCATGTAGCTAAAATCCTCACTTTTCCGGAAATTGTAAATACAGCAAATATTGAGCGAATGCGTAAATTGATTTTGAATGGTGATGACATACATCCAGGTGCAAATCATATTGTGGAAAGAGCAACAGGCAACAAACGTTTTCTCAAGTATGTGTTAAAATTCATTAATTTGATATCTCTTTATATTGAAAATCCATATACTTTACATCCAATAATAAATTTGTTAAGCTAGAACTATTTTATAAAAAATAATTCTAACTTATTGCAATTTAGCTTATTAAATATTATAAGATTATTATAATATTTTTACACTTTCCAATAATTAGCTATAAGATTACATCAAAATTTGTTGATTATTCTTAATAGATTTGCAGCATAAAGTTTAGCTGTCCAACTATAGGTACGGTAATCGTGAAGTCACAGCTGCACAGTTAAAAGTTGGCGATATAATTGAACGGCACCTGGATGACAACGATATTGTGCTTTTCAACAGGCAACCTTCATTGCATAAAATCTCAATCATGTCTCATAGAGCAAAAGTCGTTCCTGGAAGAACATTCAGGTATATCATAGTTTCACTTTAGCTCACTTTCACTTTTCAAATTTTTTTAAAATTTTTTTTTTTTTTTTATAGTATGTCTAATCTATTTTTGTTATTCAAATTGAATGTGGTCCGATAGTTATCCAAAAGTAAGCATCCTTCCGTTGTTAGTGCCATTCGCCAACACTTATTATTAAGACATTATTTTTAATCTACGCCCAATACATCCCAAAATTGCCGATATTTAGTTTCTCTTTGGACTACCGATTTCCTTTAGTATCTTGTCTTACTATGCTATTCATTGAATTATTTATTTTGATGTATGCTTTGATCAAACTGTGTGATTTGGATTGCCTAATCTCACTCAATTATCACATCCAATCTTTTCTCGGTTTAGTGGGAGCTCCAAAAATAGGTTTTGTCTTCTTTGACTTTGAATAATTGTTGACACTTCTACGGCGCAATGAGATCAACCACTTATTTGTTTGACGTTAATTTTAATCTGATTTAATGCTTCATTTGAAAATATTTAACTTCAATTGTTTAGATTTAACGAATGTGCATGTACTCCATACAATGCCGATTTTGATGGTGATGAGATGAATTTGCATGTTCCCCAAACTTATGAAGCCCGTGCTGAAGCATCTCTACTAATGGGTGTCAAAAGTAACCTAATTACTCCGAGATCCGGTGAACCGCTCATTGCTGCAATACAGGTATATCTGTTTTGCATTATTTTCCTTAACTTCTCATTAGAAAGCACTTTTCTTAGACTTTTGGTACAATAGTTTTTGGAAAATTTTTTGAATTTTGGATTAATTTCCGTAAATACTAGAATTTTTATAAGTGAAATCCATTATTTGAGTAATTAGGTATATTCCCAAAAGGCCGATATTATAGAATATTGACTACTCACAAATTAAGTAGTGATTGGATTTACTAAAATGATTTAATCGTAAATATTATTTGTCTTTTCTGCTCTTGAAGTAAAACATTATTCAGTGCACAATTTTCCTAAAACTCATTAGAATTTATAGGATTTCATCACTGGTAGTTATCTTCTAACACATAAAGATAGCTTTTTTCCTCGTTCGGAGATGCATCGTTTTGCGGCTGCAGTCATAGATTCAAATTCTAAAAAGCAACAAAGAATTCGAGTACCACCACCAGCAATTCTAAAACCAGTGGAACTTTGGACCGGAAAACAGGTAAGACAATTTGTTCTGGCTTACATAACTTCTGAAGTATTTATGTGCTGACATAATATAATGATCTCCTCATTTTGCTATTTGTCTGACCCTGTCCTATAAAAAAATAGTCGATGGAAATAATTTCATGAATCTAAAATATATGTATGAAATGTGCATTAGATTTTTAGCTTATGGTTATATTGAAGAGTTATTCTCTGTTTTCAAGGTTCACTGCAATCAAACAGTTTCATTCACTGTTATTTTTTTCAGTTAGTGGAACTAATTATAAGGCCAGATGTGAATTCGAAGATCAATTTGAATTTAACTACAAAGAATAAAAGTTATACTGGCAACGAAGAATTTTGCGTTAAGGTTATTAAATATAGATAATGTAGTGTTGATTTTTATTCAAATTCTATTCAGTTCTATTTTGAATTGAGATTGTTCCATTATTTTCATAAAAATGTTGTAAATTAGTGTAAGCATTTCAGGATTCCGAAAATGAAGATGTCATAAATTAGTGTAAACATTTCAGGATTCCTACGTGATAATCCGAAATAGCATCTTGCTATGTGGAGTACTGGATAAGGCACTCTTGGGATCGGGCAGCAAAACAAATATATTTTACATACTTTTACGGGATTTTGGTGAAGACGCAGCGGCTGATGCGATGTGGCGATTAGGCAGAGTAGCTCCCGTGTTTCTCAGCAATCGCGGTTTCTCTATCGGTAGCATTAAATATTTTATATATTTCGTAAATTTATATAAGTATGTAATTATTACTAAGATTAAAAGGGAATTTGCGTATCCCAATAGACTTTGATTTTGAAGTTTTCGCCTAGGTTGAATACATCAAATGGTATCGAAAAGGTAGTGAGACTGCTTGTCTCATAAACTTTATTATTCCTGAATTATCGCTTGCAATTATTTTTAATTGTCTTTAGTAAATAATGTTTTTTAATTTACAAATAAATTAACTTAGAAAGCATTCCATACATGAATTGATATTCTACAAAAATTGATGTATTTGTAGGAATAGGTGACGTAAGACCAAGTATGGCGTTACTGAACGAGAAAACTGAATTACTGAGGCATGGTTATAAAATTTGTGATGATTATATCGAAAGCTTAAAAGAAGGACGATTAAAAGCACAGCCAGGTTGCACAGAATATGAAACACTGGAAGCATTAATTTTGAAAGAGCTCTCTGCCATTCGTGACCATGCAGGTCAAGCATGTCTACGCAATTTATCAAGGTTATTTTTATTTATTTTAGTTTTTCTAGTTATAAAAGCAATCTATGCATTTTTAAAAGATATGTAGAAATAACAGCTCACATTGATGATTTTGATAATTTTCTTCCGTTTTGCTTCTTTTAATGAGCCTGTATATCCTAATTTTCAGACACAATGCTCCATTAACTATGGCTGTCTGCGGCTCGAAGGGTTCATTTATTAATATTTCGCAGATGATTGCATGCGTAGGTCAGCAAGCTATTTCTGGACATCGGCCACCAGATGGTTTTGAGGTATATAATTTTTTGTTTTCTAACAACAAAAATTGAATGAAAAATCTTAAATATCAGCATATATTAGATGCAGTGTTTTTTGTTGTTAGCATTTATCACGATATTACATTAAGCATTAAGTGCTTATTAAAAATAGTTTGTTTCAATTTATGAAATAAAATTTTATTTACAAAATTATTGGGCATAGTTTATTTGATTAAAATTGAGAATAAAAAAAGTGAAACAATCAAGTGATATCTGGTTATTAATTAACTTTATTATTGTACAATCTTTAACAATGAAATCATTTTCGAAATTTCTTGTAGATGAAATTTCCTCTATTTTATCATTTATTAATCTCTTTATTTATTAATAAAAGCTCAAGCAATCCTTTACTGCACTATAGGTTTTCATTTGCATGGCGCACTATCGTCTAAAATTCATCGAATTCCTATATCAACTGTAAAATTGCACTTTAAAAAATTTGAAATTTCTGATATTCATGACACAGTTTTGTAGGATCGTTCCTTGCCACATTTCGAAAGACGTCAGAAAACACCAGCTGCTAAAGGCTTTGTAGAAAACAGTTTTTATTCTGGCTTAACACCCACTGAATTTTTCTTTCACACTATGGGTGGTCGCGAAGGTCTTGTCGATACCGCAGTGAAAACTGCGGAAACCGGTTACATGCAAAGACGATTGGTTAAATGCCTTGAAGTAAGTTCATGCTCTTGATAACAATTGAATGATAATTGCACAAATCATGCATACTTTATTCAGAAGTTTTGATTTATAGGTCAATATACTCACTTATGATCAATTAAATATTTGTTCTTGAAATCTTCGAGAACTACTGAAATTATTTCTCTCTTTAGGATTTATGTGTAAATTACGATGGTACCGTACGTTCATCTGTAGGCGATGTAATTGAATTTACATTCGGTGAAGATGGCTTGGATCCTGCATTAATGGAATCAAAAGATGGCAACGTTGTAGATTTCAAACATATATTAGAACATATTCGAAACACAGTACCGTAAGTTCATATTTTTAGTACCATAAAGAATGTCAGAAATGTCAAAAGTATTTGATTATGTAGTGCAGTATGTAGTCAAATAATAGTATGTATATATATATATATATCAACAAATATATATATATATATATATATATATATATATATATATTTGTTTGAAAACGATTCAGGTTTTGATTCTTTTCGTTTTTATATATGATAAAATTTAGATATTAAAATCGTTTTTTCACTCATCGAATCCTAATGTTTTTCTCCTCATTAAAATTTTCCCATTACAGCAAAAGACCCTGAATAATTGCCGCAAAATTATTTAACAACAAAATGATTTGGTAATTAAATCACAAATATAGGCATTCGATAAAAGAAGATGCAGATATTACCAACGATGAAATGCAGAAGGTTATCACAGATGCAATCAATGAAAAGATTGGAAAAGGGCATGCAATGTTTCGAGAGCAACTTGAATCTTTTATCACTGAATATTTGGAAAAAACGAACAAATACTATAAACTTCCAAAAAACTGCATTAAACATACGGAGTAAGTAATAGTTTATTTGTTTGTGTCATATTTGGTTTAGTAAAGATTTTTATAATTCTTTTAAGAGAATGGATTATTTAATTAAAAAACTGAAATGAATTATTAAATATGAAATTCTGAAACTTCCTAAAAATATAAAAAATAGAAAATCTAATGATTATGTATCTAGTGAAATACTGATTTAATTCCCTTTATGCATAATTATTTATTGGAAGATTATTCGTTTCTTATGAAGTAATAATAGGACGGTTCGAATACAGAAAATTTTAAAAACTAAATTGATGTAGTAACAGTATTAGATACATATTAATTATGACTGAAAGTTGCCATAATAAATTCTGCCTTTTTTTCCAATCTTTGTTAATCCTCTATATTCGGATTTTGTCGCTCCAGAATATATGAACTTTCGGTACTGATCGAATGATTCAAACATTTCCGATCATTTTCGGGCTTACAGTCGTTAATATTAAATTAGCTTCGAATAATTACCTTATGGTTCTCAATTACATTATAATCATTGCTATCATTTATTAACTTAACAATGCTTTTTTACTTTGTTCTGATATTCCAACAGATTGATGCCATCAAGAACATGTTGTGTTGATTGCAAGAATCAAAATTTCTTTCGACAAACTGAAATTAAGTCACACTGTTTATCACATACTCAAGCAATGGCTTTTGTTGAGCTTTGTTCGAAGAAATTTAGACGTGCCATATGTGAACCAGGTACAGCAGTTGGTGCTATTGCTGCTACTAGTATCGGTAGGTTATTTGATTGTTTTTCGTCAAAGAAATGGCTGTATTTTGCTATACCTTCTATATATAACCTTTTGTTTTATTTTTACACGCTTGTTGAATCATATTGAATTGCCTGTATCACATCCTGTATTTTGTTTTTTTTTTTTTTATTGGCAATTAAGAAAAAATTTATTTTCCAGGAGAACCATCAACACAAATGACGCTAAAAACATTTCACTTCGCTGGAGTTGCTTCTATGAATATAACTCAAGTATATTTTTGATGAAATTGACAAAACGAAAAAGTTTTCGATGCTTTGAACTGCTTATTTTTAAAATTAAAGAAAATAGACAGCATTGTTAGAAATACTTTTGCATGTTTAAAGTTTTGAAATTCTGTGCGAATTCGTCACGCAGGATTGTGTAGCTATGCGTCAGTTTTAACTGTGCTTCAACTTCTCAAATAAGAAAAAATAATACTAGTAACAAAGTCATTTCATCTGAAAACTGGTACTTTTAATATTATTTTCCATTTTGAGTCGAATGAAGCATCGTTCTTAGGGTGTACCAAGAATAAAAGAAATCATTAATGGCGTAAAATTGATCTCAACACCAATTATCACAGCTGCACTGATAAATGAGAAAGATGAGAAGTTAGCGCGACGAGTGAAAGCAAGAATTGAAAAAACAACACTTGGTTTGCCTTTTTTTTTTTTTTTTTTTTGAAATTATTTAATCTACATTTTTTCTTTTTTTTTTTTTTTTTTTTTTATTGAAAATTTAGGCTTCTAGTTCATGTATTACACTACATCTAAACATTGAATGTTGGAAAGTGAAACTGAATTAAAAATTAAATTAAAGAATCTCGATACCTTATTCTTATTGAACTTCTCTCTGCAGGTGAAATCTGTGATTACATCGAAGAAGTTTATTTACCAGATGATTGCTTTATTCTGTTAAAGATCAATGCAAAACGTGTCCGACTTCTCCAGCTTGAAATCACAATGTCATCAATTGCACAGTCTATTTGCACTTCAAAGTTACCTGTACCAGTGAAAATATCACAGGTTTATAATTGGAGGAAAATTCTTCATTAACCAAATTTTTAATTTTCGTGAAAAAAAAAGTACCAGTTTGACTCATCAAGTAACTTCTACTTGGTATTTCTTGAAGTATCAAGAAATTTGGTTAATGAACTTATGGAATTGTCCGAACATTTTGTTCCCTCAACTTTCTTTCTCAATGACTTTTTATCATAGAATAAGTATTCATCTGTTGAGAGTTTGTTTATGTTGATCTTCATCACAGAAACAGTTCCTTATGTTTTTAAAGTTTTTTGCCAAAACTTATTTTTTCTATGAAAACTGTTTCCAGATCACTATTCTGGGTAAAACAATAATGACAATTCGACCGCCAGAATTGGCTAAATGTTCCAAAATGATGGCTATTCAGTATCTGAAGTATAATATTGGAAATGTTGTTGTAAAAGGTATGAACATTTCGTCTCGATTTATTATCTTAGATTCAAATTTTTATTGAGTCCAAAATGTAGGTATTCAGCTACATAGTTAAAGTTAACAGAGTTTCTGTCTTAATCGTTACTCAATGCACAATTGAGCACAGCTCACATCGGTTTTTTTAAAAAAAAATCTTGCTAACCGTAATCCAATCGTCAAGCTTTTAATGACTTTTTTTTTTTTTTAAATATATAAAAATAATTTTCAGGTCTTCCTGGCATTGTACGCTGTGTGATTCATGCGGATGAAAAGAAGGGCGATTCATATAAATTACTAGTGGAAGGGATAGATTATCGTGAAGTTATGGCAACAGTTGGCGTCGATGGTCGTCGGACATATTTTAACAATGCGCTTACTGTCGCTGATGTATTATATTTTTTGATATTTACCATGCTTTATGTTGAATGATCAGATAATATATTTAGATACTTGAAGGAATTCAACACGGTTTTCTGTTTTAGGTACTGGGCATCGAGGCAGCGCGTTCATCGATCATATCAGAAATATTATCAACAATGGCTTCACATGGGATTGATTTGGATCAACGACATGTGATGTTACTTGCAGATTTAATGACTTACAGGTTTTTTTGGTTTTCAATAATTTTTGAAAAGATTTCTCGAAGTTTTATAAAATTTTTAATCATATCTTACGTTTGGCGTTTTATAAATATAGCTGGAAGACAGATATTAATTTTCGTCCATTACTTTTTGCTTTCCAAGCTTCCATATCACAAGTTTCCTGTAAATCCAAACACCTTCCAGAGAAGAGGAAAAGAAAATTGAAATTGAAAGGAAAAGAAAAAAAAAATGAAAGAAGAAAATTGAAAAAAATCCTTAATAGGATTAGCCCTCATTGTTTTCATTTTATAATTATTTAGATGAAGGATTTTTTAGAAATGAGAAAAAAGAAATTTTTTGTTGAGATTTTATGCATAATAAGGAATTTAAAAATTCAAATAAAAATCTAATTTAGAGGTGAAGTGCTTGGTATAACGCGGAATGGCTTGGTAAAGATGAAAGAATCAGTGTTACTATTGGCATCGTTCGAAAAAACGGCCGATCATCTCTTCGAAGCGGCATTTTTTTCACAGGAAGATAAGATATGCGGTGTAAGCGAATGCATCATTCTTGGTACTCCAATAACAATTGGTACTGGTTTATTCAAATTACTCCGTAATCATGGTAAACCATTGACAATATCCAAAATGAGCACCATTTTTGAATCACCTGAATTCAATTTGAAATTATAATATTTTGTATCTTCTTAAGGTAGATGATTCATTTTATATTCTAATTACATTTTAGCAGCGAGTATATTAAAGTAAATTGATAAAACGGCTAAAGTCAGAAATCTAAGAAATTGATATGTAGCATAAAATTGGATCAACAATAGGAGACGCCTCATATAGAATGTATTTTTTCTTTTTTTTTTTTTTTGAGCATTCATTTTTTTGTTACAAAATTTATTTCGATAGAATGAAAATGCGAGATATCTTGCTAATTTTTCAAGACTAAAACTTTGAATGTCTTCTGAAGATAGCGTTTTTAGAAGCAGTCGTTCCGTCAGTTCATTTTTTATCCCAATATTTTGCTTTGCTTGCTGATTTCTGTTTCCTTATAGCCGTGTAGCGAATATATATCAAGTCCTCCGGGACTGACAGTGTGTCAAATAATGGTTGAAAAATAAGCTTTGTATTGATCTGATTACGGGTTTTTATTGTTATGTCTTTTATATTTTCTTTTTTACAAATTCATTGTTGTTGCTATTTCATTGTTATTTGCCGTAATTGCCCAATTTTAATTAAATTTATAGCAAGTTAGTTTGCGTAGCCATAGAAATCACTTTTGGATTCTGAGATTTCCACCTCAGTTTTGATAATTAATAAATGCGGGAATATGGACAGTTGTATTTTCTTTTTTTTTTTAAATCTACATCTTCCGTTTTTTCCCACCACTATTTCCTTTAAATAAACTAATGCCCAGTTGTAACTATTTTATCTCTTTTCTTAAATTTATTTTAATTTGAAGATTAGGGTAGAAAAATAGCTTAGATCGAATGAATCAAACGTATAAACATGTGAACGCATACATAAGTATTCAAGAGAATACAAACACTTGAAATAAACATATGAAAATTCAAAAATATTTACATGAATAAAGAATAAATGATAAATTTAAGGAACAAAAAAGTAAAAACAGCTAGTACTTGAGAATTACTCAAATGACCTGAAAAAAAAAAAAAGTGAATAAAATAACGAAGAGATCAATGAGAAAAATAAAACAACTAAAAGTATATCGGATTTTGTTGCACTGAAGATTTCAATCTAAAATATTAACGCTTCTTCTTCACTCCTATAGCGGCGCATATATTTTTATTTAAACATTCCGAACATTTCGGTAAAATTGGTAAACACATTTGTTGCCCAAAGCCCACTAGCAATTTATTCAATTCTTGCCACTGTTCACGTGGAACCAATGCTTCCAAAGCTATCCGAGATTCTTTCGGATTTGAAGTTTTAATCTGCAAAAATAAATTTTAGCTTAGAAGGATCATGCTCTCTTAACGATGACTTCTGCTCTTAATATCGTTCTATTGCTATAGAAACTTTAAAATAAAAAAAGCATACAAAAAATTTTGATAAGATATAAAAATGGAGCCTAATATTTCGAACTTTATTATCTATAAAGAAATAAACCTTCCAAAAACAGTCTTGTTATTCAGTTTATTAATGAAACAGACTTTAATAAAGCTATTACTACTTTATACAGAAACGCACCCATCCAAGTCTGTTACTGATACGATGTACATGTGTGTCGACACCAAGTCCTTCCATCTGATCCCAAGCTGTATGCATTGCAAGATAAGCCATCTTTTCACCAACACCCGGGAGAGAGCAAAGCCCTTCCACCGTATTTGGTATATCGCCATCATAATGCTCCTTCAAAATTTCTGCTACCTTCTTGATGTATATGGCTTTTTTCTAAAATAAAAAGAAACAGATTTAATTAATTTACCGAAAAAAAAAAGAGAAAAATGGAGATAATACTAAAAAAACGAAAATTTTCCAGCCCATTTGATCATGAAAATATAGAGCCACATATTCCCATACTGATAGGGCAAAACATACTTTAATTTAGTAAGAGAAAAAAAAAAAAAAAAAAAGAATGATTTATTGAAGGAACGGAATTTTTCAGCTTATATTTCAGGTTAGTTCTTTACTAAAAATCTTCCAGGTGAAGAAGCAGCATGTTTAACATTGATCTGAGTTTCTGTTGAAATCAACGCAACCCTCCTGTCTATGTAAACTTTTTTTAATTAAATAAAATCTGAAAAGTAATAAGGATTTTCTCCCCAATTTTATAGCCATATCTTGAAACTACTTTTATTGTTCATTGTTATTATCATCTCTTACCTTGTAGAAACCGACCGGAATAAGCAACTGCTGAAGCTCTTCCGTAGAAATTACGATTAAATCATCAACTGTACATCCATGTGTTCGTAATCGCTGTAAATTGACGTATTATGCATAATCCATTAATAAATCATTTAAATAAAACTTATTTCATGATTGCTTCAATCACTGAATTATTGAGTGAGGACGCATATATTACACTAATTTTTGAAACTGTCTAAATTTAATCCCAATATATTTGAAAAAACCTCTTACTTTCGTTATTCCATTATCTTTAAAACAACTGGACACATAAGTACACATATGTGCGCATATAATTATGTTCTGTACATTGTGCAAATATGCATGCAAGAAGAATTATATACGTAAATTGCATATGTATACATATAGCATATATCCAACTAGCATAATGATTCTTTACATTCGTACTAATTTCAGGACAAACTGTGAATTATAACTTACATGCATTGCAGCAGCAGTTATATGATCTTTTGTTTGACTTGATAACATCAACGATAATAGAGTTTGGAAACGAAATACCTCAAAATTAAACGAAAATAAAAAGAAATATTCCAAAATTATGCGCTGCTGATATATTATCTTGAGAATAATCCTTACGAATTTTGGAGGAAGCAAAAAATGAAGTTTTAAAATGTTCGTCTTGATAGAATTCCGAAATTGTTGTTAAAAATAATCCGTCAATGATATCATCAAACAAAATAACATGATATGTTATGTGTCTAAATCGTAAAAAAAAAAAAAAAAAAAAAAAAAAAAAACTTATATAAATTTAAGGATCAGTCATTTTTATTTATTTCGTTGCGTTTTTAATGAAAAGATTAATTCCATGTAACAAGCATTACAGTAATTTCGCGAGAACATTAATTATCATACCTTCGGTTCAGCAAGTGCATCAGCAAGCATATGGCAACCCATACTATCCACCGGAGCATCCCAATTACTTCTCATTTGCTTGATATTTTCTAAATGTTTCATCCATAAAGGTGATTCTTCCGTATCAGCACTTTGTTCATTTCCATCTAAAATTCAACATAAACTACTATTCACAAAACAACAACACACACAAATAGTATTTTTTTCTGGCGTTTTTTCTTCTTTTTTTTTTCTTTTTTAAGATTTATTTCTATTTCTTTTTTTTCTGAGTAGCTAGAAAAATAGTATGATGGGTAAAAAAAAATCAAAAATAATTAATACTTTTTGAACAATGCTCTTCTTTATCGAATGTTATTTTTATTGCTTTCCGGCGTTTCTTCATTGGTGTTGCCATTGTCCGAAATAAACCTCCGAAACGACCCGTTTCCTTGTCCTGAAATATAGTTGGAAATTCATCTGCATAGAAATGCAATTTGAAGTCTAACATTATGAAATATAATTTGAGAATAGCAAACAACAATAAATAAACAGTCCGATGGATAAAATAGAAATATTCAGAGTGAGCGAACGAATTTTCATCGTGGTTCTGATCATCGTGATCTAACAACAATAAGTCGAAAAGTTGAATTAAGAATATGTGCATACATATGTATAATGAAGCGGCGTGGATGTCTGTTTGAAATTTGTGGGGTTGGGTTTCTGATTGGATTGTAGAAGCATTTACTGGGTGTACTGCTATGTATATATCCTGCGAACTTTTTGTTTTCTTAAGGTTGAAATCATTCCGATAAAAAACGAAATGGCAGAAACGACGGATATTTTCAGTTTATTAAAAATACTGGATGAATTGAAACATTTGAAAAGAACTGGATGGATGAAATTTAATGTTAGTTAAATTTGGAGGTTTTTTTTTGAGAAGTTTGTCACGATTTTATCTGTTTCCTGTGACAAGTTTTTTTTTTTTTTGATTCAAATTGCAAATAGCAATTGTTTTTATTGAATTGATTCCGGAAGGAAAATAATTGAGTAGAATTGATTCCAGTAATGAAATAAGTGGATAGACGGACATATCGTAGCTCTGCTTAACTCTTTTCTTAGTTCTTGAGTTCGGAATCAATGACATGTAACGTATTGAATGAATTCAAATTTTTAGATTCCAGAACCAGAAACAGTAGCCTGTCATATGTATCGTATGGCAGTGCTTGCAATGTTACTGGATGATAGTTATGATCGTGCAAAATGTATCAGAATGACATTGGTACACGATCTAGGTGAAGCTATTATAGGCGATATTACTCCATATTGCGGTATTTCGGTTACAGAGAAACATCGATTGGAAAATGAGGTTTGTTTTTCTGAATCAAAATTACGGATGTATAGGTGTCATAAATCATAATTAGATGTTAAACAGAAGTAATTCTTTCTCTTTGGATAATTGTAGAGCAATGGTCCACTGATTAAACAGTATTGCGAGAGATCTACTGTAAAAATGAATCTAGTGTAAAAATGAATCTTTATCGATCTTTTTCCACTTCATTTATTAATTTTAGTTCTGATCATGTATAGGCTATGAAGAAAATTACGGAGATGGTACCATCATCAGCTGGCGAAGACTGGTATTCATTGTGGCAGGAATATGAAGACAATGAAACTAAAGAAGCTAAGATTGTCAAACATTTAGATAAATTCGATATGATCGCTCAGGCTTTTCATTACGAACAAAAATACGATATAGGTATTCAGTACAGCAATTATTTCTAGCGTTCATTGATTGCATTCCTTTTTGTGCAATAATATTTATAATTTTTACTTTATACGTTGCTGTTCCACTCTTTTGGAATGCAAGCTACAAAATATTTAAAACTTAAGATTTCAAACTACATTAAATACTAGACATTACTGATAGTTTCAAACTAACTTCTCATCCACCCCATTTTATATTTTCTAGAACTATTTATATTAAATATTTCTGATATTTCCTGTCATTAAATGATGTCGGAATACTCCTAGGCAGATTTTTGAAGGTTTCAAATAAGCTGAAAAGACAGGTTTGCATATTAAATTACCTTTTAAATTTTTTTTTTCACATATGACTGTATTTCAATTTGGTTTGAGATTTGGAAGAATTCTTCATTACAACAGAAGATTCATTCACGCTGGAGCCTTTTATATCATGGAATAAAGAGTTACGGATGAAACGATCATTGAAGAAATATGGAATACAAGGAAATAATGCCAAATCATCGAAGAACGTTAACTTATAGTGATGTATTATTAGTTTTATTTCCGGGTGTAAGAATTATTAGTTCTTTTATAAAATTGTTGATTTACATTATCCAGTTCTTTACTGAGCTTTTTTATGCCATTTTTTTTTATTTCCTTAAATTTACATTTAATATTTACTTTCGTTTTTCTTTATTTCCGTTTGAAATATTTTTATGTAGGTCAGGACTGATATTTCAAACGGAAATAAAGCGAAGCAAAAAGTAGATGTTAAATTTAGATTTAAACAAAAAAAAAGAAGTTGCTCCTTTTTATTGCTGAATTATTTTTCTATATATAAAGGAATTCTTTATCTGTCGTGAAAATTGAATCATTTTTGTTTACTAGTTGTTCTTTGTAAAGAAGTTTTTACTTGTATGATCATTACTCATTATTCAAGTGATATTCAGTTTTTTAAATGCGATTAATATAATAGAATGTAACAAGATTAATTTGATCTGCGTGATATTGTTATTGAAATAAATATTTCTGTAATGTTTGTCTGATGTATGTTTTGAAAGACTCACTTCATATCTGTTATTATGCCTCAACGATTATTAGATGCCACTAAATCACTGGCAAATGATGTAATACATGGATTATGATAATTTGATGGTTGCTTTATTTTTGACATCATCAGTTGGCCAAAACTCCAAATTTTCTCTCTTTTTTTTTCTTTTTCAGCCATAAAAATGGGAAAAAGGAAAAGATCGGATGATGATTCAG
Source organism: Onchocerca volvulus (assembly GCA_000499405.2). Lineage (NCBI taxonomy): Eukaryota > Metazoa > Nematoda > Chromadorea > Rhabditida > Onchocercidae > Onchocerca > Onchocerca volvulus. The sequence goes on along the minus strand of HG738137.1, from coordinate 24,482,405 downwards.
TTTTTGGTGAAACGGATTCGAGCGACACTGTGCTGAATTCGGATGCTGTTTCAGCTAATTCATGCGGTACAAACAAAGATGAATATGATATTTGGTTAGTCAGGAAGCCGACAAAGGTTTGCTTTTTCACATCTTTTTGGAAGATTAAATTTATTGAATGGATAGGCTAATTAGTTCTTAATAATTTGTTCAAATAATCTTAATGATTTATTATTTTAAATTATAACACCCAACAGAATGAATTGCAAATCATCGTTAATTCTTATTACTAATAACTAATTTTTTCAATCGTTAAAGTGACCAACATTTATTAGACAAAGTAAACTATTGATTGATATTTTCGAGAATTATGTGTTTATGTTTAGTTACTCTGATATGTGAAAAATCATTATATGAAACATTTGCAAGAATTTAATAAAATCAAGGAATATTAATTGCAGGTTCCATTGAGTGATTTGTCGTCTATTAAATTTCCTCATAAAGCAAAGAATCGAGTAAGACTTGCAATTCCATCTCGATCCGATGCAGTACCACTGAATTGCCATTTTCATCATCTTGCTCTTCCCCATGTTTATATTCCAACCACTGCCATCAGAACCCAGAAAGATGCTATGACACTTAAAGCTAGTTAGTTTCCTTTATGAAATTCGTTCTTTTCTTTTTCTTTTTACCATATTCTATGCTTGGAATTAGAGTATTTTTGACGATGAAGGAGAAAGGATGAAATGACTAAGGCAGGAGGAAGTTATTATAATGTTAACGAGAAATCTCATTGCTATTATTGTGAATAAAAATGGATTTCTTAAATGATATGAAATGTGCAGAAAGAAATATGGGACTTTTTTATATATATAGAAGTGTATATGAAGTTTTTTTTTTTATGTGTGTTCAAATAATTACATTAGAAATTATTGAAATACGAAGTGAAGTTTCAAAATCTTACAAATATCAATGATTTATAATTATTGACAACATAGAGCATTGTAATGGACAGGACGATATATTTTTTTTAGAACATAAGATGATTTGCGAATATTCATTTCATAAATAGAGTGATCATATTTATTAAATTTTTTCATCATTAACACTCCAATCGATTAATCAGGTAGAGATAGTTTCTTTGACGTCATTTATTAGTTTACTTAATCTTCATAAGAAATGGAAAAGATCCATCTATTTACAGGAGAAAAAAAATATATATATATACAACTACTGAGAAAGCTCAGCTGAACTTAACATTCATCTGTTTCCATCCAATCTTTCCAATACAGTTTTTAGGATTGGTTAAAAAACATTACGTAGTCATTAATTTCTCGCCGTATATATGTGAAATTGATGTTCTTAGGCTTTTTTCTTTTTTTTATACTTTTTTCTAAATATTTTTTTCAAGATATAAAATTTCAGCAAATTTGGTGAAAGGAGTTTTGCTAGTGAACGAGAAACTTGATTTGTTAAATGGTGCTGGAACCTTCATGAATGATGACAATATTGTTAAACAAGAACCCGGTATATCTATATCATACTTTCGTAGCAGTCTCGAAAGATTAACCGAATTTTCATTAATAGCCTGAATCATGTTTTAAATAACTGAATTCATAAGCTTCGTTCGAACTATTTTTTTTAGGTATTCTATTGGGAAACGAAATGCATGAAATAAACTTCAAAATCAGTTCAATTCGTAAAAAACCGCAGTTACCAGCTGATAATATAAAGCAACGATTGAAACCTAGAAGAATTGTTTAACTCAATACAACTATTATAATTGCCAGGTTTCATTCATGAAAAAATCTTTAACGGAGATTGAGATGTGTGAATGAAAATCACAGCAAGAGATATTCATCAATAATGCAGTTATAGCTAATAAATTTGTTTTTACAATTTTTTCGGAAAATTGAATTTTCAAAAACAAATTCTACTGCGAAAATATACGTGCAGTAATGCCTTAAATATAGGCAATTATATATGATGGATTCATTTATCCATTGAATCAAGAATTTGTATTGACAGCTTAAAAAATAATGAATTGTCTTCTTTAAGTGATTCCATCTGTCTAATAAGATTGGCGGTGTCTTTTTTTGTTTTTCTGCAAAAAAGCTACAGTATTTCTGAATGCAGGAAGGTATCACAGACTTATCAGTCCCATCCGAATTAAGTATTTGTCATAGAGCACATAATTAGTATTGATATGGTAAGTACAAAGCCATTATATATATATATATATTAAAAATGTTTCGTAAAAAACTTTTAAATCATTTTGAAAAATAAATAAATTAGAAGAAGGATTAAAAGAGATAATAAATCGGTCGATCGTTTGCAATTACTAGACAATGTTTGAAATGAGAAGATAAAGATTCGCTCCCAATATTATTAATTGACAAATTGACAATTTATGCCAATGTCCTGCGAGAAGTGATCGGAGTATTCGTTTCGTTCTAATTTATTTCGAACATTTAGATATTCGTTATCAGCAAACAGAACATTATGACAATCGTAACATTTTAACAAGTCGATATTATTCGCATTATTTAAGTTATACTATTCGCAATGGATAAAGTTGTTGGTAAAAACTTCACATGGCACATATATGTTGTTATCTTCTGCTAGCATTACAGGATTAAGTATGAAAAGATTTATTCATGTTATTGATGAAATGAACGATGATCAAAACAACAACAGCAGAGATTGTAATGACTTTAAATAGCAAAATTTATAAGAATAATTATTAAAGACATC
>HG738137.1:24208797-24453675 GCA_000499405.2 Onchocerca volvulus | reverse complement strand
TGAAGACGTTAGAATTAACTACAAATATGTGTGTAAAGTTGCAAAACGATCGATCAACTGGGATATTCTCACATCAATTGCTGGAAATTGAGAAATGAAAGGTGCCGGTTGATCTGACCACAGAACGAATTCATTGCCTAACTTCTGTAATTTGGTAACGTCAAAAGAAGAGTTGGTTGAAAAAGTATTTCCCAACATTCAAACTAATTAAAAGAATCATACAAACAAAAAAAAGCCTGAATTACTCGCTTTATCTATTTAAAAACATGCACCTATTTGAATGCAAAGTTGATCCTGAGCTTTGTGATGATGAATGTCTTATGAAAATTTCAAATCAATCGATGAAGAACTTGAAGCGTTGGAGGAAGTAGTCGAAGTCAATGCAGAAAGTTGGTGCGACGAATAAATTCTTTCCACTCATGAAGATATGATGTAGGGTGGAGTGAAAAAATGCAGTTCGCTCATGAGGGCGTCGCCGGAAAAATTAAGCTATCTCAACTTGAAAAACCATCAAAGTCATTAAAAACTTTGCTTGTCAAATATACCATCGAATTAGAGCGTTTCTCATCTACAATCCAAAAATACAACTAGAGATTGTCTGATTTGCCGACTCTAGGACACGCAACGTATAATTGTACCTATGAGAAGCAATCGCTCCCTAGATCTAAACCGCACAATTCGTAAGATTGATCTTGAGCTTTTTCGATGGTGGATGCAAACGCCAATCCAATTGGAAACTGCAATCTCTTAAACTAAAATGGCATATCGGTTTTCATAGGAAGGCGAGGAATAAGGATCTTCATCTTTGAAAGGTTCTGTCAAGATTGTTACATCATGATATTGCTCATCATTTTTTTTACTGTAACCCGCGTGCCGCTGCAAAATTTTAGTTGGTTGATATTTCGCAACATGATTCAATTGCAGTATGTGCGGTGGCATCCTTGGCAAATCGAGTGAATTCAAAAATTCTGTTGGATAATTAACCACTTCATCTGCTTCCATAGCAGTGTCGAAGGATTCAAATTTGACGACCTCTTTGAATACTAGATTGTATAATATTGTTAAGTTCGTCGACGTCTTTGTTCTTAGCTGCAAGAATAGTTCAAACGCTCAGCCACTCGTGATTCTTTTAATTAGTTTGAATATTGGGAAATACTTTTTCAACCAACTCTTCTTTTGACGTTACTAAATTGCAAAAGTTCTGAGACAATAAAATTCGTTCTGTGGTCAGATCAACCGGCACCTTTCCGTTCTCAATTTCCAACAATTGATGTGAAAGTATTGTAACTGATCGATCGTTTTGTAATATGAACACGCATATTTGTAGTTAATTTTAACTTCTTTCGCGTCGCCACAAACTAACATATTTCAGATAAGCATTTATTTCGTCCGATTGATGTCGATCATGGAGTTACATGTAATATTTGCCTGAAATCTCCTGCAAGCAATATTAATGCATTCCCATGGTCTGATATTTCTACGCAAATCTGGCAATGGTCGATCAAGAGCCTCGAGCGATTTTTTGTGTGCCATTGTACATTCATCCAAAAAAATATGTTTGCATTTTTGCAATACTTTTCCCATGTCAAGTGCTTTGGAAATGTTGCATGTGGGAGTTTCAATGAATTGCATTCTTAATGGAGATTCCAAAGTGGAATGAGCAGTTCTTCCCACCTGGTAGCAATGTTGCAGCTATCCGAACGATGCAGGAGCTAAGACTATGTAATTTGGGATCTAATTGTTGCCAGAATCAATCTAATTAGAAATGTTTTACCAGTTTCTCGTGGCTCATCTAAAAAGAAGATCTCTCCAATTCCCTTATAACAGTTTGCATTATTTGATCGTAAATGTCTTTTTGCTCAAACGTTAGTTTAAAAAAATTTGATTGCACATTTGACAAAAGATCAGCCGTGTTGTAATTTTGTTCGCGATACAATTCTACATCGAGCGAAGCAGCAGCAGATCGACTGGATGACGGCATTCCCAATTGATTGAGAACTCTGTTCGTGACTTGTAGACACAAATTATAAATAGATAGAAAAAATAAACAAATAAAGATATTATATGAATGAAATTTAAAAAAGAAAGAATTAGTATCACTTGTATTAAATTATAATTCATCAGTACTTCTGATGGATTTGTATATTTAATCTGTGGAAAAATGAAGAAAATTATGAGTAAATATTTTAACATTAAATTCACATCAAATTAAGTTAAATTAAAATTAAGTCGGAGAAGATTAACTCAGCAGGAAGCTTATCCTAAGAAATATTTGGAATTAATGCAATAAAACTTCTTTAAATTGATGCCTTTTTCAAACATTTAATGATGATTTTTATTGAAGAAAAAAATTTTTAATTCAAAATTTAATACAAATACAGAAATTTTTGTATTTATATGCCATATCAGAAAGCCTTTTGATTCTTTTTATCGTTTTTTTCCTTCTTTCCTCGGATAAGTCCGCGTAATGCAATATGCATAGCACTAGAGAGAGAAATAGGAAGTAGAGGAGAAAGAACAAGAGAAAAAAGAAATGCGGAGTCAATAAATACGCCCCTCACCTATTTTCAGTTGTGACGGAGGTGACACGTGAAAGAAGTAAATATGCTTATAAAAAAACACGCATCCACTCGAAGGCAAGGTTTTGTCAAAATTTAAAAGCAATCAGTGAAGAACTTGCAAAGTGATGTAGATACTAACAGGAAAATTTACATTTTTATTTATATGGATTATTATTATTATTTGTTGTTATTTCTTTACTTTATTATTATTTATTAATATGTATTATTGTTATTTATTTTATTATTATCATTATTTCTTTATTATTATTGTCACTTTATTATTATTATTACTTTTGTTATTACTATTGCTACTAATTAGTAATTATTTTTAATTACTGTCATTTTTTACTAATTATTATCAATTATTACTAATTATCATCAATTGTATTAATTATCCTTATCCAATTTAAATTTGTTTAATTTTTTGCGATGAAACAGGTTTATGTGCGATCTTTTTTTCAATCACATATTTTACTTTTATGGAGACAAGGAGTTTTCAAAAAATGAAGATTTACTTCCATGTTTGGAATCTCCATGACTTTGAGAACATTTGCCAACATAAAATTACAGTTGATATAAATTCTATCTTAAAACTGCCGAAATAAAACGGCTGCTTCTGACTTCTTGAAAAATTAGTATCCAGAGCGAACAAAATAAAGTAATAAAGCATCATATTTTTAAATATAGAAGCAGCTGTACGATATTTAAAATCACCATCAGTAGTAAAAAAAGAACGACTTAAATTTTAAAATAAATCTTTTGCCGATCCAAAGAATGAATTCAACTGCCAGTTGGACTGTTCATACAGAATTCGAAAGCTAAAAAAACTGAATTGTTTGTTCTCTCTCATCATCTCAGTTTTTTTTAAAACTGTCAATATAATTTTTTCTTAATTTAATGGACAAATGATTCCATCGTTTATAGCTGCCAAAATTTCGAACATTACTTGACTGTATTATTTTTTATAGCTTGGTTTGTTTTCGCAGCTATTTTACGCATGCGTATATTTTTTAGAAATTCATTCCTTTGAAGAAAATGGATTGTTTTTGGTCACCAGCTGTATTTGATGGACGATCAAGCTGTATCAACAAACTTTTTTCCTCATTTAAGGGAAATGAATGATGGTTTTGCAGTGTTTTGAGAACGCAAACGCCGTCATGTTTCGGGTCGTTGTTTTACTGACCGTATTCGCTTTCCTAGTCAATTTCGTTCTCGCACTCAGTGGGTCAGTTTCTTTCATTCTCATGACACAATTTCTCGTGAAATTAAAATAGTTTTTCTCGGATTTTGTATTATGCTGCCTGAATTCATGCAGAATTTTTGCTTTGGCAAAAAAAGTTAGGGAAAATAACAAATACAAATTGCCAGAATGCCTTGGAAATTTTCTCTTTTTATTTCTTCCTTGGTTATTTGTAATTTGACTGATAATGTCAACAGATATATTATGTGCAATTTATGTATTATTTCATCACGTATATTTAAGAAATCAACTAGCACACATGTATTGCATACAATTTCGTTAATTCACAAGCAAGAATATTTATGCATATAATGTGATCGATGCTGCTTCAAGAATAAAATCATTAAAAAATTATCAGACGAGCCAACAATTCACAATTAATTTATCTCAATAAGGAAAAACCAAAATGCTTAAATATAACTGCAAAAAAAATATTCTTCAGCGAAATTCAACAGTTAAGAGAAATTATAAGAACATTTGACAAAGATTACAAGCAAGGCAATATGACAAGACTTGCGTCCGATTTCAAAAATGCACTGAAGGAATATGGCGATGGTTTCGTTTTTCTTTTCATTTTATTTTGCATTTCAAATTTTTGAAATAATTAGAGAAAATTATCATTTAAATAGATAGCTTTGATTGGAATTTCATTGTGCAAGAATTTTTACACAAGATATTACATTTAACAAACTGAAGAATTGTCTCTTTTCAGGACAAGAAAGGTGAGTACAGTACTGCTTCATTGAGAATCATTTGATTCATGGCAATTGACTCCGATCAAATGCTTATGATAATATAATTTAGAATTTCCGGTTTTCTTTTTTGCATTTTTTTTTCTGAACGGCGAATCAAATACTCAGCGAATTAGCCATTCACATAAAATTTCAGGCTACGAAAATCTGAAAGATGTTAAGTTTGAACATTTCATTCATTTAATTAATTGATAAGATTTCATGAATTTCCTTTTTCCTTAAAATTTCAAAAATAATGAATGAGATCGCTTTATCTGCCTTGTAACTTTTTCTTTTTTTTCTTTTAACCTCTCTAAAGAGAGTTATGGATATTGCTGCAAAATTTTGCTTATAATAATATAATAAATTTTGCAATCAGAGCTACTATAATCATTCAAATATTATAATAAGCTTGTATCGTTATTTTATACAAATATTTCGGAATGGTTTAAAAATTGAACGATATTTTTCAAAATAAGAAGAATAACATTAACGGAAGTATTAAATGCTTATTAAATTCATTCATGTTCAAGCATTATTATTATTTATTGATTCAGAAAAAATCGCTCTGTCCAATTACTTTTATTTGAATTTTAATTATTTACAAATAGAAAATTGTCTTATCAGACTAATTTTGGATTGATAAAAATTTGTAAAAATGAAAATATTCTCTAATTTTCAGTCGGAAATCTACCGCTGTGCAATCATTCCTCAAAAAAATGGAAGATGATGGCGAGGTACAAGCAATGGAGAAATTAGAAACCGAGTGGAAAGATTATGTAACAGCTCTCGGTGCAATTTTTTTTTTCATATTTCGGTATTTCATAAAAATAATTCGATCCTACCAATTCAGTTTTGTTTATTTCATTCGACGCGATAAAACATTTGTTGAGTAATTTTTGTTATTTACAGGAAAACACTATGATCAAGAAGAAAACAGTTTAAGAATGGCACTATTCGAAGGCAATGAATTACTGACAGAAGATACAAATAAAAAATTTAAACAAGGCCTGGTTACTTATACAACTGCTCTGAATGAATTCGCTGATTTGGTAAGTAAAATTAGCAGGAATATTCCGATGTAATATTGATATATGTGATATATTTCGATAATAAGTAAGAATTGAATCGAGTTTTTTTTTTTTTTTTTTCCTTTTTGTGGACAGTGATTTCCATCTTGGGAAATTTATTTTTGTCGGAAATTAGTTTACTTTGATTCAATTCCAGACCGATGAAGAATTCGAAATGAGGAATGGACTTCGTATCCCCAATGAAACTTCCGTTCAAGGAAGAAGGAGGAGACGTCAAACTTCGGGTCAAATGTATAGGTACGATCGAAATGAACGATTGCCTGAGTCATTTGACTGGAGAAAACGTGGCGTTGTTACACCTGTCAAAAATCAAGTATGACTTGTGAACAATTTTTTGTAGCTAACTTTATGCTACATTATTCCTGACAGTGATATGATCTAATTTAGAAACACGACATATCTTTACTAAACGAAGCTTTTCAGTAATCGAAAACCTGAAGATTGTATAGACTTAAGGCATATCATTGATTTCAATTGCCACAATCGATGATCTCACTTATTGAAAATCGAATATTACAAAGCTTGCGAAAAATTTTCCAAGAAAATTATGATTGATCAGAATGCATTGGTTGACAGTATTTTAACTGAGATCAACAATATGTTACACTGTGATTGCTTGCATCGAAATTTGAATTTAAATTTTAATTAGCATTTGAAAAAAAAAAAAACTAATTAGTAGCATCGATAATCTCATCGATGAAATCAATAATGATATTTAATGATAAATATTTTGCAGGGAAAATGTGGCAGTTGCTATGCATTTGCTACAGCTGGTGCTTTGGAAGGTTATTATGGGAAGAAGAGGAGAAGAATTGTCGATTTATCCCCGCAAAATATTGTTGATTGCACAAATAACCGCGGTAACTTCGGTTGCAATGGTGGCTTCATGACTCTAGTCAGTAACTTATGCTTTTATTTTTTGTAAATTTACACAAAAATTTCAGAAATTTTAAGTCTTTCAAGATTCGTCCCCTAAAATCTATTAATTTTTGAGCATTTTTCTTCAAAAAATTCAGGAAGAATGATATTATCTAAGCTAATTATGTGTAAATTTGCAAAGAAAAAGAAAAAATTTTATTTGAGAAAAACTTTTTTTTTTATTATTTAAGTGGTGTTTTTTAACTTATCAAGTGAAATCAATTTATTACTTACTACTTTTCTCATCAGAATTACAAGAAAGTGATAATTTCTTGCACACACTAACTGATTACAGCATCTCGTGATATACCGTAAAAGAATATTGGTATTGGAATCAAGCTGGAGAAGCAGTTAATTGATAAACTAAAGAAGAATTGGAATCGAAAAGTATTTTGATTATTCGTAAATTTCAGTCGTTAGCTTATACAAAATCGTATGGAATTGCACCGGAATCGAAATATCCGTATGTTGAAACTGTGCAAAGCTGCAAATTACAAGAGGGAACAGCTCTGATCAAGAATAGCGATTATCTGAATATACCAAAAGGTGACGAATTGGGACTTAAGAGTGCTGTGGTAAAATATGGACCTGTTGTCGTTGGAATCAGTGCATCGAAGCGCGCTTTCAGATTTTACAAAAATGGTATATTATAATGAAATGTAAATTTGGATAGCATTTAATTAGATATGTAATCATAACATTTGATTATCATCATGATTAGGTTTAATAATTTTGAAGTTTTGATCATATGCTTTATAGTCATGTCTGGTAATTTGCATTTCGTATCTAAAATTGCAGGTGTTTTCTCTCTTGATAGCTGTGGTAAACCTGATCATGCAGTACTGGTTGTCGGTTATGGGACGCATAAAAAACACGGAGATTATTGGATTGTTAAAAACAGGTTCACAGTGATTCATTTGTCCATTATTTATTTCATATAAATATTGACAAAAAGTGAGATATTTTGTTGCAGTTTACCAAAAAAACTTTTCTTTGAATTCTGTGGCGACCAATTTATTATTATTTTGGATTAATGTTAATATTAATTAAAATTGAGCGTAATTTTGATTTTTTGATTTTCAGCTGGGGAACTGAATGGGGAAAACATGGATACGTTTATATGGCGCGAAATAAAGGAAACATGTGCGATATCGCTTCGATGGCTTCAGTCCCTATATAATAAATGATTAAATCTGCTATCAGAAGACACTTATTGCGCCAAATTTTAACTTTAATACATGTGCCGAGAATAATGATTCTAGGGTTAATAAAGATAAATTTAGAATATGTGATATACAAAAGAGAATATTCAACTTTTACTTCCATAGAAATTAATTTTTTGATAGAATTATTTACAAAAAAACACCATTCAAATATTTCTGTAACTTACTGAAATTTCAGACTGTATTACTCTTGCCAAAATATTTGAATTATTGAAATTTTATCAATAGAGGAATTAAAGTTATCTTTGAATGTCTCAACCTTCCATATAGATCAGTTGGCTTGAAAAAAATGAGACATTTACAAGCTGAATGACTTGCAATAAAAAAGTTGCAATATAAATTAATAATAGATTTAGCTGAAAGTAACTCAATTTTCTAAGAAAAGAAAATTTCTGCTACATACAATACTTTGATTATTTCGACATTTTGGTTATACTGACAGTTACTCCTTTTTTATTGTTGAATTATTTGTCTGTATTAAAAGGAATTCTCTATCTACCTGTTAAATGAATCATTTTTGTTTGTTAATTGTTGTTGGTGGTTAAATTTTTACTTGTCTGCTTATAATTTATCATTCAAGTGATATTCAATTTTTTAAATGCGATTAATATAATGGAATTTAACAAGATTAATTTGATCTGCGTGGTATTGTTATTGAAATAAATATTTTTGTAAAGGCTTATTTCATTAATATTATTATGTCGCAACAAAATGGCAGTAGATCACCGGCAAATGATGTAATACATGGTGATAATTTGATGGTCATTTTTACATTTGGCAAAATTCCAAATTGGTTTTTTTTTTTTTTTTAAATTCAGTCATAAACATGAGGAAAAGGAAAAGATCGGATGATGATTCAGTTTTTGGTGAAACGGATTCGAGCGATACTGTGCTGAATTCGGATGCTGTTTCAGCTAATTCATGCGGTACAAACAAAGATGAATATGATATTTGGTTAATCAGGAAGCCGACAAAGGTTTGCTTTTTCACATCTTTTTGGAAGATTAAATTTATTGAATGGATAGGCTAATTAGTTCTTAATAATTTGTTCAAATAATCTTAATGATTTATTATTTTAAATTATAACACCCAACAGAATGAATTTCAAATCATCGTTAATTCTTATTACTAATAACTAATTTTTTCAATCGTTTAACATTTATTAGACAAAGTAAATTATTGATTGATATTTTCGAGAATTATGTGTTTATGTTTAGTTACTCTGATATGTGAAAAATCATTATATGAAACATTTGCAAGAATTTAATAAAATCAAGGAATATTAATTGCAGGTTCCATTGAGTGATTTGTCGTCTATTAAATTTCCTCATAAAGCAAAGAATCGAGTAAGACTTGCAATTCCATCTCGATCTTATCTTCATCCAATCCTAACAATATAATTATAAAGTTTGATCGGAGAATTTACATAGTTATTGATTAAATTTTTTCTGATCATCCCAATGTAAATCATTGATTAAATCCTTTCTCACAATTTATATGTGAAATTGGTTTTCTCAGATTTGTTTTTCGCCTTTTTTTTGTAATTTTTTCAAAAATATCTTTTTCAAGATATCATCAAATTTTAGCAAATGTGATGAAAGGAATTGTGCTAAGAAATGAGAAACTTGATTTGTTAGATGATGCTGTAATCTTCACGAATGATAATAATATTGTTAAATAATGACCGGATATATCTATATCATATTTCGTAGCAGTCTTGAAATATCAACCGAATTTAAATGTCATTAATAGCCTGATTCATATTTTAAATAACTGAATTCAAAAACTTCGTTCGAGCTATTTGCTTTTTCGGTGCTCTATTGGAAAGCGGAATACATGAAATAAGTTTCAAAATCAATTCAATTTGTAAAAAATCATAGCTATCAGCTGGCAGTATAAAGTAGCAATTGAAACCACTTAGAATTATTCGTTAAAAAAAATAAAAAAAAAAGGAAAAAAATTTATAAATCTTCCGAATTTGATCAATTTTTGATGTAATTGAAATTATTCTTGTTGTAATATATTACGGAAACAAAAATGGATAAGAAATTAATGAAAATTGACGGAAAATCTGTCATGTTGAATAAATAGGAATGCTAGATAATGTTAATAAAATCTGAAAGAAATGCAATGCTATATAATGAAAATGAGATTTTTGGTTTTATTTTCAGCAATATTTTCTCTTTTTTTCTTCCATATTTTACAGCTTAACGAGCAGTCGAATCAGAATCAATGATCCAACAATGAGATGTAAATATTTTTCCTTCCGGGAGTTGTTTTTAAACTATTTTATCTAATACTGAATATTCAAATCCATTTTTTTTCATTATATTTTTAATATACACAAAATTAATCATTCTTTATACAAACGACTATTTCATTTTTTTTTTTTTTTCTCAATTAACAACTATTGTTTACATTTTTAGTACATTTCACAAAATTTGATGCTTAAATTTCTTTCTCTTCTTTTCATCTTATCCTAGGAGATAATCATAAAATTTTCAACATTAAAAGTTTTATTAGCTAAGTTCATTTTACAAATGGCAAACAAATTTATCCTTAAATAATTGTTCTATTGTTGTTTCAAATGATTGTATCACTTTCTTATCTTGCTTTTTATTTTTCAATGATTATCCCAAATCTTATCTTTATTATTATCATTCTTATTTTTTTTCTCATTCATCACTTATTTTCTTCATTTCGTATCCTTTGATTTATCAATTAATTCAAAAATTTTTATTTAGAATGAAAAATTATTTTACTGTTAGTTTTGAATGATTAATTTCACAAATCTTATCATTTCTCATTTTTTTTTTACTTGTCTCTTTTCAAATCCACTAATCCTGAAAATAAATGGCGCTTAAATGGAAAAAAAAAAAAAAAAAACTTTAACTCAACGTTTTATTCCTTATTTCTTTCCTTCATCCTCTATTCTTTTCATCTATCGATTAACTCGGAATTTAAAGAAAAAAACAAAAAAAAAAAAAATGAAAAAGGAAAAAAAAACAAAAAAGAAAAAAAAAAAATGAGAACAAAAACATAATGAACTTTAAAATCTTTCCCTTGCTTATTCAAGCAGAAGAATGACAAATTCGTATATCTGCTTGGATATAATGTATGTATGTATGTGTGCATGTATGTGTATGTGTGTGTGTGTGTGTGTATGTGTGTATATATGTGTATGTTTGTTTGTTTGTATGTGCATATAATATATGTGTTTTGCGAAGTTCCATTCTGCAAAGTAAAGCGATTGAAAGGCTCATTTCATTGATTCAAGTCTGAAGAAAGCATAAGAATAAGCTTCTATTTTCCTTAGTCTATTCTAAATAATCATACTCTAAAATGATAGGCAGATACTAATATTAGATGAACGAAAGTCTAAAATCAATTCAATCCATTTTAGATTTCATTTTATTCTTCATTTTACAAATATTTCCTATCCCACATATACATATATATGTATATTAGCAATTGAGTAAAATGACTTAACCCAATTGTCTATTTCAATTTATTCTTCTCCATTTCGATCTTAATTTTATTATTTTTGAGTGAAAATTTGCACGTCATCATAAATTATCGTTAAATTTTCAACGAATTATTTACGTTAAAAAAAAATATTTTTTGCAATTTATTTATTTATTTATTTTTTTTTTCCTTGCTAAGAAATTCGTTTCTTTTTTTTTTTTTTTCACATAATTTTATTTTTATTTTCAGTTTTTCATCTATATAAATCATATTATAGATATATATGATTACTATTATTATGATATTTTATTATTTATGGTTAATTCATTTATTTCGCATATATTAATAATTTGAATTCATTTTCACTATTTTTTTTTTTTCAGTAAAAAATTTTACAAACTTTTATTAGCGTTCTTCGGATGAGAAGAAGAATGGGAAGAAAGACGGGAAAATTTCATATTCATTTAATTCATTTCAATATTTGTTAATTTAAAATTATTTTTGATTTTTTTTTTTTTTTTTTTTTTTTGCAAATTTTATTAGCAAATAGTATTGGCATAATAACATATGCTCGATATTGTGGGAAAAAAAAAAGGAAGGATGGAAGAATGAAAAGAGGAAAGAATTTTGAATAAGCTAAAATTCTCAAAATAAAATGAGTAGTAGTAATCATGAATTGATGAAAAAGGGCATTAATCGATTAATATTATATAATGTTAAAAATTTTTTTTAAATTAGATATTTCACGGTTTTTTTGATTTTAATTAGGAAGAGAATATTTCGTTTTAACATTTCTCATGATCCTAATTGCATGGAATAATGCCATAAGTGATTTGTTTAGCTTTGTGACGCGAATTCTTATCATAATCTTTCTATTTTGTCATAATCATTATCATTTTATTCATATTACACTCACAATAAATTGGCTTATTATTTGTTATCATCTCATTGCAGGGAATATAAAAGCAAAAGCTCTTTTTTCCTCCTATTTCATACAATTATTCGATTTTTCGAGAAAATTTTCAGCACATTTAACTTTCATAAAATTTTTTATTGTCCAACTTTTTCCTTTTTAAATTTATAAATTAAAATTTTTTTGTTAATCAACATATTTTATGTTTAGTAAATGTATACTTTCTGTAGTCAATTCTCGATTATTAATACAATTTTTGACATAGCTATTTTTCCATTTTTAATCATTATATTCAAATTTTGAGTTTGTTTTTCAATTTTTAGCTAACATTACATGCGAAATATAATGATAAATCTTATTGCTACCGCAAAAATGTCTTTCATGTTTAATTTAATTAGTTTCAGTAGATAAACGATCTAAGTGAGCAAAATGTTAGAATTGAAAAAAAAAAAAATTTTTATTGAATTTATTTTGTTAGTTATTTCATTAAACGTTGTAGCTATTAATATTTCACTTCCTTCATTTTCAAAATGAGTTATTTTAATTTCAGTATAATAGTTTCAAATTTTCAGTATTATGTCAATTTCAACCATAAATATATATATATAATGGAATTGGCGAAAAAGAAAAAAAAAAGTAGGGAAAATAAATGGAGGAAAAATTTAACAAGCAAGAAATTGAAAAACTCAATTTATTATTTTATTATCATCGATAATTTCATCAAAAAGCATATTATCAATTTAATTACATGTATCATTGCATAATAACTATCATAAATTAGCTTGTAACCAATTTCTTGGCTATATTTATTCGATCCTAGCCAATTTAAATATAGCATGGAAGGCTAATCAGAGATAAATTAGAGCCTGTGAAATTATTACTTAGCCAATATTTCATCGTACAACTATATTTTCCCTTTTATTTTCATTACTTCTTCTCCTCCTTCCGCTAAATATCTCTGAAAATCTTCCAGACTTGTTTACCATTATCAGATTCATTGGAAACGGTAAAAATTCTTAAGCATTTGTTCGAGCATAAAAACTTATGATAACTATTATATTCTGATTTATTATTTTAGAATATTAATAAATTTTACACAAAATCTTTTCCTCTTTCTCTTCTTTCTCTTCTTTCTTCATTTATTTTTCTTTCTTTAATTCTTTTATCCTTTTATTTGTTTACAAAATAAATTTCATTCCTTTCAATTATATATTTTTTTTTAAATGTTTTACTTTACATTTATCCTTTTCCTGAAATATTTGCAAAAAAAAAAGCCATGAATATTTTATGATCTTTAATGCTAAAAAAAAAGATGTGATTTAATGAATATTGTGAAAAGAAAAAAAAAAAAAGGATATAACTGAATAATTTATAAGAAGCTTTCTTTTCTTTTTTTTTTCTTTACGTAAGATTTTTTTCATTAATTATCATTATTTACGATAATGATATTGGATATTGGATATTGGATATTGGATATTGGATATTGGATAATTATTTACGATAATAATCATTTTCATATTTTCATATTAATTATAATAATGCAAATAAATGAATAATATATATATATATATATTTACGTAAAAGAATTATTTATTTTTGCTTTGGTTGAAATTTTTGAAATTTGATAATAAAAGAATGAAAAGACTGAAAGATTTGATATGAGATTAAGTTTTTGAAATATATGTATATATAATTAGAATATTTTCTTCAAATTGGACAAAAAAATGAAGAGGAAAATATATTGAAAATGCAAATTATCATAGAAAAAAAAAATTGTTATGAAATATGCTAAATAATTAATTAGATCTTCATCATCATCATCATGATTTCTCATGATTTATTTATCAACTTAGAGTTAGTATAGGCATACGATGATATTTAGTAAATTTAGTCCAATTATACTTATGAATTTGGAATAAAGAAAAATTTTTTTTAATTTATTAAAAGTATACCATATATTTGAGATGTGGAATAATAATTAACATATTTGAGCAAAATTTTCTTTAGAAATACATAATTAAATGGTTTAAAAATGGAATTTCGTTTATATTTATTTCATTTTGGATTTCGTAATTCTTTTTTAAAATAATATTTTATAATTGATTTTTTTTTTTTGGAAAAAATTGGGAATAGCTAATTTAATTGGTAGAATATTCTGTATCAATTTATATTATTACTTATAGAAGTCATAATCGATTAATTGAATCAAATTTCTCTCCTGAAATTTATAATGGCTTTTATTTTAATATAGTAATAAATTATACATTAGGACAAAATTAAAGTACTACGAGTTAGCACTCGATAATCTCAAGGATTTTGAGCTTAATCAGTTATTCTATTGAATGAAGAATTAAAAGATTAAAAAAATATGAACAAATTTTTATTTTATAAACAAAATTAAAAGATTAAAAGTACAAACAGATTAAGTGAAAAATGAAAAATAGTATTGACTTTATGATAATTTAAATAATATTGAAATCGGAAAAAGAAATGAAACTTTAGCTTTTGATTAGTTAGAATTAACTGGATAGAATGGATGAAAACTTTCGAATTAATAATCATACTATCACATTACTGCTTAAAATTATTTAAATATTGTATTTTAAGAAAAGATGATTGAATAAGAAATGAACTCCGTGAAGGAAGCAAAAAATGAAAAAAAAAGAACAGAAGTTTGTTCATTTCTTGCAAATGAGTTTTCATTTCAAATAGATCATTTATACGAAAAAAAAAAAAAAAAACGAAAGTTTAGAAAAGTTTTAAGAAAAAAATAGGAAAAATTTCAGAAACATAAGAAATTAGCGAAAAATTCAAATGAAAATTTTCATCAAGAAAGCTATGTAGCAAAATAATTTGTAGTACAAAAAAAAAAAAAAAATGAATAAAAATGATTTTGATTCAATGGCTAACCACTTTTCTTTTTTTTTTTTTTCTCATCAAAATTGAGCAATTTTCAATTTTTCTTACCTTCAATAGCTTTCTTTTTTCAATTTAGCTATTATTATTCATTTACGTCAACTTTTCAATATATTTTTAGCAAAATTAATTTCAATTTTTTCATGTCAAATTTTTAAATTTTTATTTTTTTTTCTTTTTTTTGTTGCTTTAATACAATTTTATCTCTCTCTAGAATCAAACATTAAGAAATATTTTAGTAGTTATTGATGATATCGTTAGCTTTTTTTTGTTTTCAAACATATAAAAATAAATTTTACGAAATTTTTTTGTCTGATTGATATTATTTTTTATTTGATTATTTTTACTTTATAACGATAAATTTTCTTTTAAACGCATAATTGTTGAAATTTCAGATGATTAGAAATCAATTTTGCAATATACACAATATCAGTGAACGAATTCAGAATAAAATTTAATCACATTTAATTTTTTTATTTAATTCCCTAAGTTAATTGCTGTTTTTTTTTTTTTTTTCCGAAGGATGTGGACTAATTGTTTTCTAACATTTCTAATTTCGTTTTTCCCACTTTACGCATCTTTTATGCTTATCAAATATATAATCAAATCATTATAGTAGTAGTGTTGAATGACTTTTTGAAATATTAACTTGAATGATTCTTAACGAAAAAAAAAAAAAAAATAAACGAAATTTATTGCAGGAATCAATCAAATATTTTTTCCCGATTTTTAATTAAATTTTTTCTATTTCCAATATATTTTATTTCAGTTATAATTCTTCTCTTAGACAGAAAAAAAAAATGAAGCACAATTTTTCAAACTTTTTTCTCGAAATTATCAATTTACTTTCCAAAAAATTTAGTAACGAAAATGAAAAAAATTATTTCATAAATTGATTTTTTTTTTTCTTTTTGAACGAGCAATCAGTTCATTTAATACAAGGAATGAAAATTTTTTAATTAATTGGCAAATTATGTATTTAAAAATTTCGTTAATTTTTATATTTTTTTCTCAAAATACATTATTATTATTATTATGCATGCACATTACTTCTACTAAAAATATAATTTGGCAATTTTAAAATTTAAAGTTTTATGATTGAACAAGAAATATAATTTAATAGTTGTCAAATTTAAAAGATTGTTTTTTTTCTTTTTTTTTCTGTTTTTATCTTTATAACTTTTTTAAAAGAAAACATTTTTATTTATTTTTAGAGGAATGATTGGTGTATATTTTTGAAATGAATTCCTTATGTGTATATAATGATTATATGGTGTGATAATGAATGATAAAAATCATCTTATTAGATAAAAAAAAGAAGAAATAAATCGAAATAATTTCGAAATAAAAATTTAAATAATATTTATTATCCTACCATACTTTGATATAAATTTCTGCTTTTCTTCAATTTAATTCTATTTCATATGAATTTAGCATCTAATCAAACTTTTGCCTACTGATATTACGAATCATTCGATATATATTTTTCTTTTTTATATTTCATGAATTATCGGACGAAAAAGAGTAGCAAACAAGATTTTATCAAATAAATAAAAATAGAAAAAGACTTAAACAGTTGAAAATTATCGATTTTTAGTCAATTTTGAAAGCGAGATACTTACTTTTACAACAATATTTGCTTGCTATTACTTTCGATTATGTATTGGAGAAATAAAAATGAATCGAATAATATATCTAATATATTTATATGCATACATTCAAAATGGCATTATTATCGATATAAAATATTTTGTATATTTTAATTCCAGACACTAAAATCATTATAAAAATTATCGGAAATCAATGAAATATTTCATTTTATATTTTATTGTTGTAATTTTTAATGACTGAAAAAAAAAGCTTTGGCTGCTAACTTATGATATTCTGAGCTATCAAATTAATTTCCACTAAAAATTATATTTTTAATCACAAAAAAAAGTTGCTAAAAATTATATCTTCAATTACTAAATTACGCAGAGTATAATTTTTCGGCAGAGTGTTTAATGAATTCATGGAACGATATAAAAAATTTAAGGAAAAAGTCCTATTCTCAAGAATTACATCAATAATTAAAACAAAATCCAAACATATTTAAAATGAACTTTCAAAGAAAACGAAAGATGAATTGAAATTTTTACTCAATTGAAGTATAATTTCGGAATAAAATGAAAAAAGGGATGACATCATTATAAGATATTCACAATACCTAATATCGAATAACATAAAATTAAAAAAAATTATTGTTGTTCAGATGTATATGACAAATTTTATTCATTTCATTTTAAATTTCAGATAATTTCTTTGTTTGATTAAAAACTTCGCAAATTTTAAAATAACATTTACACGAGTGACTTATCATTTCTTTTTTTTTCATTTCTGTATTATTTTTATCCATTATCATATGTATATATAATCACAAATAATTATATGGAGGATAGTTTTGATATTTTCATGATGATATTTGAATTTAATTAATATCGCTTACTCTTAATTTATAATGCTTAATCAAATTACTAAAAATGATTTATTTAAAAAAATATATAATAATATAATATTTCATTCGAATATGTAAAGAAAATATATGATTTTACATTCTAATTTGCAAAGTTGATAAATGATAATTTAGTGCAACATAATCATATCAATTAATATGCAAAATCAAAATGATTGATAATTTAGGATATTTTCTTCTTCTTAAAAGAAAAAAAGAAAAAAAAAGTGAAAGAAGTCAAATATTTGCTGAAAATTTATTCACAAAAATAAAC
Organism: Onchocerca volvulus; assembly: GCA_000499405.2. Taxonomy (NCBI): domain Eukaryota; kingdom Metazoa; phylum Nematoda; class Chromadorea; order Rhabditida; family Onchocercidae; genus Onchocerca; species Onchocerca volvulus. Next base: position 24,435,852 of record HG738137.1, on the reverse strand, counting down.
ATCAAACGATTTACTTTTTATACAAATTTTACAAATTATTAATTGAAATTTGAGCGACTTCGAAATGAATAGAATGCTTTCTTTTTTCCGTTTGAATAATTCCATCTGTGTATATGCATCTATTGTTTTGATTTTAAAATTTAAAAAAAAAAAAAAACAATTTTTTTGCTTATTTTAGCTTAAAATAGATACATTTTTAGTTATAAGAAATAGCAGTTGTATAGTTTATTTCAATTTTCATCTCGTCGTCGTCGCAAGCAATGTCTCTGTCTTCATTCCTTTAATCAAATTTCATCGAATCGATCTGAAGGAAGCTTTAAAAGGCTGTAACGGATTGGAGGAAATAGCAAATATCTCTCTGTCTTATACCTCCTCCTCCTCCTTTCAACTTATCATTATAAATTCTTGCGAATTGACGATTCAATCTCATGCCAACTGATGTCTTCTCAAATTTCTTCTTACTTTCTCTTCAATCATTCCCAAACAAAATTTTAGATTTTGATAATTTATTCGATTTTAAAAATGTTAATATCAATTTTAACTAAATTTTAAACTATAATATATACTGCGCGCTTTATTGGTTATTAAATAAATGAAAGCAAATTTTTTTTTTTTTTTTTTTTTTTTTTTTTGCTTATTCACATTTGATTCATCTTTCGTTTCTTTTTTTTCTCGGGAAAATTAAGACTTTGAGATCTTTTGCCCTTTCCTTTTTCATCTTTTTTATGATTTCAAATCAATATTTTTTAAAAATTGTCATCATATATAACAAAAAAATTCCTTACTAGTATTTGGCCAAGTGTTAAAACATCTCTGTAAATAATTTTATAAATTTAATAAGGTGGAGCTTTTTATTTCTCTGTGTTATATATTTTTTGCGTATTTACATAACATCATCAATCATCATTCTTAATCTTGGCTCTTTTTTTCAACATTTTGACGTCATCATAAAGGATTTAATATTATTCTCTTATCATAAGCCTAAATCTTGATAGCCTAATGCGAATATTCTTTGAAATTTTTTTATTTTTTCTTTCTCTGATAATTTTCTTAATTTTTATTTCTGATTATCTTTTACTAATTATTAATTTTGATTATTTATTGAATTATTGCTCTGTTTTCAAAAATATTACTCTAGTAAGATTAAATTTATTTACATTATCAAAATTATATCCAATGCAATAAATTTACTGAATGATAATGCTATTCGATTTGTCATGTACGCTAATTTAATTGTGATATTTTCGAATCAGACAAATTTAATTGTAAATTTAGCTGGTGTTGAGTAAATTTTTCATGTTGTGACAGAGACAAATCTTTGATGAGGAAAGTTTTACTGTTTCAGAAAGGAATGATTCCTTTTTCTACGTTACAAGATAGAATAAAATCAGATAAAACAATAACCATATATTTATCGTGAAAAAAATCTTAAATAATCGTGAAAAATCTATTTTAAATCGATTTCGGTCTGAACAGAAAATTCTTAATTATATGATTGAAATCGATATTTGATGGATTCCATTATGGTGGTTATATCTCAAATCACGATTATAATTAATCGCTTGGTTGTAGCACAGATGGATTGAATTGAATTGGAGGATATTGACTGTCGAGTGAGTTGAGTTACTGTTAAGTTGATTGACTATGTTATCACTGAATAATTACTGAGTGATTAGCGACTGATTTCGTGACTGATTAAAGCTAGAAGTTTCTTTTATATCAATAATCCTTGGTCTCACAAAATTTTATACGAATGATTTGATTATCAGGGACAAAGATAAGAGATAAACAATGCATACAAGCATCAGCAAATTGGAGGATGAAAGAACAAAGGTTTTTGTTTTAGATTAAAGGAAAACATTTGGATAAATGATTCAATTGACTGAGAAATACTACAAATATTTTGATTATTCTATCATATTTATGTTATAAAATATATCGTTTTACTCACGACAGCTGGCAATTATGATTAACACATGTAATTGTAATTTTTAACTTAGATTGCTTACCAATTCATTGTTTTGAAGGAATTCAAGCTTGCTTTTCAAGTGTTGGTTAATTTTTTCCAACGAATATATGCGAAAACTAATAACTAATCATATAATTGTACAAACATTTCAGGATAAAAATTTTATATAGATGATAGAAATTCATGCAATAGATGCATTCGAAAAGTTGATTAAAATATTTCATTTCCTTCCTTTTGCAAATCATAAATGAAAGCTTTTTTTTTTTTTTTTAGCACATAACCTTTTATTATAATTTTTGCATAATTTTCTTCATTTTTCTTTATCAAATATTTTCAATTTAGCAATTCAATGCATTTGTTTTGATTTGACCTATCGCAGACCATTGTTAAATTTTTGAAATTGTAAAAATGAAAATATGAAAAAAGGATTGGGACGATTATAAAGATTATTCTTCTCCATCATAATATGACATATGAGTTTGTCTCATATATACTATGAATACTGAATCTTTTGGCTTAATCTAGGATAGAAAGATTAAATGACAATCTTATCAATTAGTTAATTTATAGAATTTGGCTAATTTCTAAAAATTAGCACTTTATAATTCAATGAATATTAATATAGCAATAAATTCGCATATGTAATAAAGATTAATTATGAAGTAAATTGATTTTCCAAAAAAATTTTGAATTAAAAAATACACGCTTTTTAGTTCAAAAATGAATTTAATTTAGTTTAGTAAAGACCAACATTGAATAACAGCAAAGATTGGTCACTTTTATTAAGTATCCGATTTTTACAACTTTCATGTCATTTTTATTTAACGATCCAAGAATGAATCATCGAAATATAAATCAAATACACCTAAATGTTCTCTAGATTCTATATGCTTAATTCATTTCACTATAATTATTTTACACTTCGTAAATGCTAATTATTCATTTGTTCTTGTTCGAATTTTTCATGATTAATTCTTGTTCTATTCTTGTTATTATATTAGCAACACAATATTTTCATAATATAATTAATAGCTGTATAATTCCATAAATTAAATTAATTTTTAGACGGATCAAAAGTGTACGTTAAGACGGAGTTGGGTTCCAACGGGTCGATGTCTTCAAAAAATGCCCGGACGGACCCACAATGGGTAACACCTTCTTCTAATCAGGTAAATCGAAATTTTTTGAATTTATTTTCAATTTCTTTCTATTCTAAAATTACAGTAGGCATTATACTCAGTATAATGTGTCTTTTGATAGTGACATAAATTGTGTGTCATGGATATGGTCATAAGAATTACAGTACCCGGTTATTGAAGGTTTTTCATTTAATTCGGTAGATCTTTTATCAAATCCTAAAAATGCTTAAAGTTACAATATCCTAGCGATATGCATCAAGCTTCTGGAAGAACGAAATATTTTTTGCCTCCTTCAATACTAATATGACCAATCGTTTGCCTTTGCTATAATCCTATTTCGATTTCAGGATGTACCTCCAGATTATGAAACGATTGGTACCATATTTGGTTATGCACTGTTAGTGCTTTCGTGGATTCTAATCATAATTACATTTCCATTTTCTATGTGTGTTTGCTTAAAGGTAAATATATAAATTTCTTTTGCAAATTTTACTTAATAATTGAATAATGTTTCAATTAATTGTTGTTATAAAAATCTGTAAATGGATATGTGAAATGAATTATTTTATTAAATAGGTTATAAAAGAGTACGAAAGAGTAGTAATATTTCGAATTGGTCGACTGGTTTTTGGTGGCGCTCGTGGACCGGGCATGATATTCGTTATACCTTGCATCGATACATACAGGAAAATTGATCTTAGGTTATTTTTTTTTCTTATATCCCACATACGATATCTATTACAGTATACCGCTACCGTACTTCACTATTAGTATTAAAACTAAAAAAAAAAAGCATTAATTATCTGTTAGTTAATGCTTTATTTATTTCAAATGCATTGATTCTTTTTTTCATTTCTTATTTTGTTATCTGTTACAGCTTGAAAATATTCAACATTACCAACTTTTGTTATTTTTATCATTATAAATAGTATTTTTGACCGATTATACTTCTAAAGTTTTATATACCTACCCTTTAAAAATTATCACTAAATTTTTTGAAAAAATATGAAAAAAATTTGAAATATAACTTCATTCTTTATCATTTCAGGATCCAAAATAATTATCACAGATACAAAATGATGCATAAAAATAAAATTGAATATATTTAAATGATAAGTATTTATTAAAAGTTTTGATCATTCAATCTTTGCAGGTTAATATCTATTAATTCTCTTCATCCGAATTTTTTTTTCTTTTTTTTTGGGATTAAATTAATGTTTTTCCGTTAATATTTCAGTAGAAATTAATGTGCAAAACAAATATTTTCCTGTGAAGTTGAATAGTAAAAAGATTGTGATAAAAATTTCGAAGAGTTAAATTTTTTTTTTTTTTTTTTTGAAAAGAACATAAAATCGCGAACAGAATGTAATACGAGACTTTTTCTTACCCTCGAATTCGTATCTGAAAACAATCACAAACTATTTGTTTTTATATTTCACTACAAATGATATTGTTAACGATAACTGATCTGTTTCTCCTTCCTCTAATCTCTAATAATTAGTTAGGTGAAAATTCTGAATACGTGAAAATTTATGAATTTTCGACTATCATCATTTAAGCCGAACATTTCAGCTAAATAAAATGAGCATAATTTAAGCCAAATAAAGCTAACATCATTAAAACCGAATGAAGCTAACATCACTTAAGCTGAATAAACCTATTGTCATTTGAGCCAAGTAAAGCCGTAAATTATATTTTAGACTAGCAAAAACAAATTTCATAACAATTTTTTGCTATACGAATTGAAGATTTTACTTCGTTTGTATAGAGCTATACTAAAATTGAATTGCATGTTTACTATTTAAGCTTTATTTATAAACTAATAATCACATCTACGATAAACGCGATATTTGGATATTCGCTGAATTAACCGAGAAGAAAAAGAAAACAATAGTGAATTATTAAATAATAAATTACTGAATCATTTGGCCATCATGAAGCAATTATTCAACAAATTAACATTCATAAATTCGAAAATGAAAGAAAAAATGAAACTTTGGATGAAATTTTAGCTAAGAAATCAATCAGTTACATTTAATAGTGCACATTGGTTAAAAACAAATGCGAAAGCAATCAATATTACAGAACCTTCTCTTTCATATTTGTAAAGCAAACAAAACTAAAAACAAAAAAATTTTTTTTTTCAAGATAAGAATGAAAATTAGTGAAAATATTGTGATTGAATAGTTTTTCATATAAAGGGATGTTTTTGTAACTTCTATTGAAATAAATTACAAATTTAATATTTTCTTTCAAGAGAATCAAAGAATTTTATGATGAATATAACAATTTAGTAATTATGCGATTTGTATTGTTTCAAAGAAAAAAAAAACCAATTAATAGTAACAACAAAAATGGCAGTAAATTATCAGTATACATACATTTTCTTCGATCATTATATTATCTAAATTTCAAAACCTCCTAAATCTAACTGAATATTTAAATCTTTCGCAAAATATTTAAGCAATTATTTTATTCTTAAATAATAGCCAAAGAATTCATTCATCTATTTTGCAAAAAAAAACGAAACGAAATTTTTTTTTTCTCCCTTTTTTTTTTTTTTTTTTGGCAAACCAAAATCAATTTTGCCTTTAAAATCATCCAAACGAAGCACATAAATTTCATTGATTATGCATAATTTGTCACATTTTTCTCTTCAAAAATGATTAATTTTCAATAGTTACACGGTATTCTCACTATATGCATTTTTAATATTTAATGTGTTTTTTTTATGATTGAATAAGCAAGATTTTTGAAATGATTTTATATGGAATGATTTCATATTGAAAAGACTCGAAAGATTCTCTTACAACAAATTAACATGGCAAAATGTACTGTTTCTCTCTTTCTTTGTTTCTTTTTCCGTCCTTTTTCTTTCTTTTTTTTTCATCAGCTATTCCTAATTTTAAAATTTTTTCATTTCTTTCTTTTTCTTTTTTCTATGAAATGAAATGAAGTTGAAGATTTTTGTTTCTTTTGAAAATGTTATCAATTTTAGTATCTTATGCAAGAAGAAACGAGATGAAAGTCTCAAAATATCTAATTATTATCATTATTATTTAAAAAAAGCTAAAGTTCTAATTAATTTATAAATATCATACAAAATACTTCATTATCAAAATAAATTTATTGAAAAGATAAGAAAAATAAAATCTTCAAAAACGGTTGATATTAGAAAGTTCTGTTTAAATTAATTGCATCCAATTCTTTAGGGTTGTTTCATATGCAGTGCCTCCGCAAGAGATTCTTTCGAAAGATTCAGTAACGGTATCTGTTGATGCTGTCGTCTATTTCCGTACTTCTGATCCTATTGCTTCCGTAAACAATGTCGATGATGCCATATATTCTACTAAATTACTCGCTCAAACAACTTTGCGTAATGCGCTCGGTAGATTAATTATTTATTCAAATCATCTAACGTTGATATTTTTTCAACTTTAAAAATTTAAATTTCAGAATACTTAAATTATAATAAAGGTAGTTGATGTAATCTCGGATAAAGATGTAAAAAAGGACATTTAAAAAAAAATATTTGAGATTATTAACTTTTGAATAAGTAGTGTTATGAAAAAAGCATTTATTATAAAAAGTTGTATTTTTAACAAGACTTAAAAATTTGATTATATTCATTCAAAAACGATTGATAAAATTGATTATCTCGCCCAAAAATAAAAAAAATAACAATTAGTTAAACAATGTGTTTCTTTTTCTTTTTTCTTAGAAAAAATGGCAAATTTTTCATTATCTTAATTCAAATTTTCAGATTTTTTTTTTTTAGCTAAAGATCTAATTTATATCTTAAATTTGGAAAAAAAAAAGGATGTGTATCTTTTTCAGGGCAAAGTTTTCCAATATTTATTTTAAACTAGACTAAGCTAAATTATAGTCGTAATAATATGGCAGCATTCAAGTTAGATTTTAAATCAATCATGAACATATAAAGTTCAAAGGAAAAGAAAAAATGGTCATGTAATTTTAGGCATGAAAACATTAACGGAGATGTTGACAGAAAGAGAAGCCATTGCACAACTTTGTGAAACCATTTTGGATGAAGGAACAGAACATTGGGGCGTTAAGGTTTAAATTTTTTTTTTTTTTTTTTAAATTTATATATTGGCTGTATTCGATCATGCTCAGCATGTCCGATCCAGCTAATCTATATAAATAAAAATGTCCGCTTATTTACTTTTACCGATCACAGCTATAACAGGCATATATGAAACGTTGTGTCAAAAGCCAAATGAACATTCGAAATTTTATTTATATAGATTATTTGTCGACTATTAGCTAACAGTGAATTAATGACTGGTTGATCTCACTTTGTTTGTCTGTTAACGGACCGTTTTGGCGGGAAACATGTTTATCCTTAAGAATAGAACGTTATGTCAAAATTTCGAAGCAATCGGTGAAGAACTTGAAACGTTATGTCAAAAGCTACAATGAACATTCAATTTTTACTTTTTTTTTTTTTTTTTTTTTTGGATATATTTGTATTTTGGAACTTTAACTTTTCACATACATATCAATAGAAGAAAGGTAGTTATTGGAAAATCTCAGGACAATTTTTTAATGTTATTAACTAAGAAGATGATTCCATTCAATGCTTTCTTATGATGAAATTTACAGGTAGAACGAGTGGAAGTAAAAGATATCAGATTACCTCAACAGTTAACACGTGCAATGGCAGCAGAAGCAGAAGCTGCACGTGAAGCTCGTGCCAAAGTAGTTGCAGCGGAAGGTGAACAGAAAGTAAGTTTTCGCTTAAAATTTACTGAAAAAAAAAATCAAGTCTTTCCCTATCACTTCTTTGATCATTCAATATATCTTCACAGAAATTCGAGATTGTTCAAATGTCAATAAACATTTTTACTATTTAAACAATGTTACATCTCTGTACATGCAATATATCATTTATTTATGGAGTATATTTTCTAAATGATAATCATAATATATAATAATTCTAATATATGAATTTTAATTGAAATAGTTCTCTTTTGATAACTTTATAAAAATATATGAATCAAAAGACTGAAATTTTAGCGAAATATTAGAAACAAAAATATATCATTTATCATTCATTTCATGTGCAGTTGTAAAAACTAATATAATATGAAATTTTTGCAGTATTCAATTTCATCAAATTATTTATATACCATTTACTCAGTTTTATAATATTTATTTATCTAATTGAAGGCATCTCGAGCACTTAAAGAAGCCGCCGATGTAATCCAATCTAATCCGGTAGCTTTACAATTGCGACATCTTCAAGCATTGAATAGTATCGCGTATGATCTTTTTTTTTTTCTTAAAATTCGTAGTTTCAAAAAAGTACTTAGACCTGTTTCATCATTCAGTTAGATGTATATCTCTTGTTTGTCAACAATCCAATTAATTTAGATCTTTTAGATTTATTTGTTACATTTGCAACTAGTAAAGTAATAATACGAAATATAGATGATAATAATAAATGATAAAAATAATTTGATAAATGACAAAGTAACAATAGATGATACCAGTATAAGTTATCAGGGATGAATGAAGTAATGATAAAAAATATCGATCTTTGAAAAATAATGTTTTGCAGAGCAGAACATAATTCAACAATCGTATTTCCTGTACCGGTAGAAATGTTTGGAGCATTTATGAAAAAAGATAATTAATGTATCGAAAGAAAAAGAAAAAATGGAAAGAAAGAAGGAAACATGAATCTTGAAGAAATCCTCCAAATCAAAAAAACCTGAATGAATATATTTCCAGTCTGCAATATCCCATTCTATTTAATCATTACAATTCATTTGTTACACTTTCTTTATTGATGAATAATATTTACGGTTTTCAGATAGGCATCTGATGTTTTTTCTGTCCATAGGAACATTTTGGCTTCGATAAATCACAAATCAATTTCGATCAATAAAAGAATTGTTGATTGAAAAATAAAAAAAAAAAAGAAAAGGAAAAATGAATTTAATAAAACCCAAAAAATGCAAAAACGAATAAGTATATGCCAGATCGAAAAATTTGTTGAACAATATTGAATATCGAAAAAAAGAAATTATTTTATCAAATCAATCATTGGAAATCTTGCAAAACTTTTATTACTGATGCAATAATATGCGTATAATTTTTTTCCTTACAAAAATCCATTGTGCATATAAATAATTAATTCCGCTATATCCTAATTGTAATTTGTCACAAATGTGTAATTATTAAGATAATAAAACTTTTTTTCCCCTTTCAAACTTTTCTATTAAAGCAGCAATGCTTGCAAAAGAAAAATAGGTAAATAAGCACTTCCACATTTTAATCAATCAGTTTCATGTCATTTTTCAAATAATAAAAATATAAAATATGAAAATATGGAAATTGATATAATGTATATGTGTATATGTAATGAGAATCAATGTCTGAAGTCAGGTAAAATCAAAAATAGGGATTGATCAATAAGTCGTAAAATTTGGTAGATAAATGGATTAAATTTACTTTCCTTAAAATAATGTAATACATTTGATATGATAAATTTCTTCTCGATATCGCATATTTGAAGAATTATCTGTTATTCAACGCTAAATATTTTTGGGTATTTTTTTCAAATGACTCCTAATTATTTATCAGAATAGAATGTATCGTTTTTCATTTATTATTATGCCATAAGAAAATGTCTGAGCTGAATTTCTTCAGAGATAAATTAATAATCAATGAAAATTTTGATTAAAAAGAAAAAATGAATGAAGTTTCAGAGATGATTCGAATATATAATGCATTATATAATTAGTTCATTAAAGTTATTGATTACTGACAGATCAGTTCCTTCTAGAAAATAACAAATCAAAAAAGAATAATTCTTTCCTTAGTTCTTCCTGACTAATAATCTGTATAAAAAAAAATCTTTTTGTTTCAAAAAAATTATTTGCACTATGTCAAAATAAAAAAAGTAACAGCTGCTTTGTATTGAAATGAGAATACTAAATAAATGATTTCTTAATCGCAAATAAGCATCAAACATCGAAACAAATGATGTTTAACAAAAAAATATTTTCAAAATTTGCTATAGATATGTATTTCAATCATAGATTTTATTTAACATTAATTATCTTGATTACTTTCCAGCACTGATTTTAATTAAACACAACTGATTTTCAATAGTTTTAGTTCAGCAAATAAATTACTAAGCAGAAAAATGAGGGAAAAAAACTTCATATTTTTAGATATTATATTATTCCACAAAAATGTGATAAGCGAATAATTTTTTCTTTTTTTTTCTTAACAGTTATCAGTTTTATAATGATACTGATTTTGAATACATCAGATTTTGAGTGCTAATTTTTACTGTAATGGTATGAAAATATTAGTTTTTCGAAAACGAGTGATTTTGTAGTGCGGAAAATATTGCTTGATCTTTCAAACAAATCAAGAAAAATGTTTCAATTAACTTTGATCAGATAAAACATTCAGAGATCAACTGAACATTCATAGTTATCATGGATAAGATAAGCTATAAAAATTAAACACTTAGTGATTCGATAATTATGATATGAAACCAATAATATTTTCTTACATTAACAATCAAAACTGAATCAATTTTGAATAAAATAGTTAATAGCTCAATTTATTTGTTTGTTTTCATCGAGTAAACTTTTCCGATGAAAATATTTAGGTTTTTCATCAAAAATCATCAGAGTTATCAAAATTTTGTGGTGTAAAATGCCACATTCTTTTGCCACATAACCATGATTTATTAGAATTTCTGAAATTCAGTTTAATCAGAAATTCTTATCATTGCAATGTTATGAAACAGCCACTATCGATCATTGTTTTTTTTTTCAAACTGCTTATTGATAAAAATTGCACCATATCTCGTTTGTTCACATTACTTTACTTTATTACCGTATCACTATATTATCGTATCCACTTACACAATCACTTCACATATCTATCCATTCAAATCTTCTGACAAAAATGTTTAAAAAGTCACTATGCGAAAGTTTTGACACAATGAAAACAAACATTTATTGATTGTGATGATATGTTAAAATATACGAAATGTTTGAAGCCAAAAAAAAAAAAATCCTATTCCATATATTTTATGATTATAATAAGCTGATACGAATTATAAAAAATAATTTGCAATCATCTGTTTTAAAAAGAATATCAAAATCTTTTTAAAATTTCTTATTTCTATTTTTTTCTCATACTCATAAATGGAAATGTATAAGAAAGTTATCAATTTGAATGATTGCAAAGTATTTGAGAATTGAAAAGTGTTTAAAAAGTTTTAACAAAAGTCAATAAGCGAGAGTTTTGATAACATATTAAAAAATATATTTAAAAAATGGACAATTTTTAAACTTATTGTCAAATAATAAATTTGACAATGGCATAATCTTTACTGTTTTTTATTGTTTTTATTGTTAATACTATCAGATAATCAAATTAATGTAATTAAAGAAGAAAACTGATAGTATGGTATTTGTCAGAGCAATATAATTAGATGAAATACCTTTTTTCTTCTCCGTTTTTACTTAATTCTTCGAATATGATTTCGTTTTTCTTCTGATAAAATTTATTAATTTCATTCCGTTTTTCTTTTTTTTTTTTTTTTCGATAAGAAGAAATCGTTCTATTCTTTTCCTTCTTCATTAATATTTTTTTCCCTTTCATCAAGATTTTTTTCCGCAATTAGAATTCTGTATTCGGCTTAAAACTAAATTAAAACATAATGCAAAGAAATAATTCGATAGATCATTTTTAAACGCTTGATCTATTTATTATTTATTATGTAGTATTTTTTTTATCATCTCTTTTAAAATAAAATGGCCATTTTTTCTTAGGAAAATTCAAAAAATATTTCTTCCATGAAAATAATAGGCAAGAAATAATTGGATTTATTTTTTCAAAACTCATAGAAAATTAAAATATTGTGCAATAATTATAATTAGTTACTAATACTTACAGTTGTGGATTTCAAGTATTCTTTTCTAATCTTCAAATTTTAATTTATGATTATTTTTTACACTTTTATCCTAAAGACATACGCATGACAAGTATCGACGTTGCTTGCTATTGATTTCATGAGAATTCTTTAAAAAAAACAAAAAAACAAAAAAACAAGAAAATCGGGTTATTTCCGTGAGATTCTTTATGAATTTGCTTATCATCATTACAACTTAGCATTTACAATCTTCGATAAAAAAATTTTATGTTAAAATTAATTTGTAGAAACAGAAATGGCTGAGAACTGATGTACACTTAGAACTTAATTTAATATCTTTTGCATCTTCATTTCGTATTTTCAATGTTTTTTTTAAGTGTTAAATGTCAGTGATAATTGATAACTGATGGTAATTAGAAATAGTTAAAAACAACTTTGGAATGTTGCATTAAGTGAGGTATGAAAATTATATCTGTTATGCGTACTAATACATAACTTCCCAGAGCATTCATGTATTAGAAATTGAAACTTAAATTCAAAATAATCAAATGGTCAACTAAACTACAGCAAATCAAATTGTTTGAAAGTTTGAAAAAATTCTGTTTCATTCACAATTTAGCAAAATTTTTGTTTATGAAAATTTTACTGAACAATTATTAATTTTAAAAAAATGTGTATGAAAAAAATTTTGAAATTTTCTTTGCCGTCCACTTTCAATTAAAATGTTAATTTTACACAGCAAATCATGAACAGATAATATTAACAGATATTGCGAATATATATATGCAGCAATAAATCAAAATAATTTCAAGCTAATTTGATTACTCATTATGCAATTATGACGAGGTTGAATTCTTTAATTGTGAATTGAAAGAGAATTGAACGAATTTTCTATCTGTAATAAATCTTTTTCCTTCTGTAAAGACTATTATTTGTTCTTCATTAAAATAAAGGAGAATCAGTAAAATTCGTTCAATTAAACTGACTTATAATGATGTAAGCTTATTTTATTGAACTAATTCACAATATTACATGCTCGTAGAGTAATTTATAAGGAATATATAATTGAAAAAGATACTATTGTATAGTTCTGAGACATTTTTAAAAAGGCAGTAATAATTTTCGTCTCAGTTATTAGTTAGATAGGAAATCGTTAGTTAAAGAAAAGCATTAAAATTTATATATTACAAAGATAAAAACTATGAACAGTTGTTAGATGAAAAATTGAACTTGGCAATGATTTTGCTTGTTTTGTGAATACTTCCTCATTGCAACAACAGCTTCTGCTTTAACTGTTAAGATATAGATCATATCATGAAAGAAATAATTTTTGTAATTTCTAGTGTTTGTAAGCGAAAATTCAATTTTGTTGGATTTATGTATCACAAAAAAGAATTTAATTTCATTAATAATTTTTTTCAGGTTGAATGATTTTATTCCTTCATTACTGATTGTTATAATGCTGGCATGAACGAAGAACAAAAATGATACTTTCAACAATATCAACTTTTTCTATGTCACATTTCTTCTGGTTGATTATCTTTCGTTTTGAAATTGTCATTTTCTTTGGTAAGATCTATTTTTATACTTTTTGAGATTGATTGATACATGTTCAGCTATTAATATCCGGTGTAGTTTTAGTAAAAATAATGAGTAATTATAATAAAATAAGTGCGATGAAAATCTTTCATCAAAAACAAATTAACCAAACGATCAGAATAACCGGCCACAATTGATCGTTTCCTTCACTAGATAATTGTAGGAGATTAAATCGGGTAGTAACTATTTTATTAGGTTTTCAAAAATTCGTGGGAATGATAAATATTTTACTGAATTGCGCTTTAAATTACATTAAAATCTGTTTTTTTTCCTTTTCTTTGTTTTTGCTGAAATTAAACAACATATTTGATGAGAATATATCGAAGATAAAAAAAATTAATGTATGGTATTATACAGTAACAAACAGTAATAATAATAATCACATAGTGATGTTGACATGTATATCTAGTAAAAAATTACAAATCTTTTTGAAAACTTTTTGAAATTACAAAAATTTTTAATTTTTCAGTAAATTTTTCCTGAAATAAAATTCAAATAATTCATTCTGAAAATAAAATCTTGTACAAGCAATAATAATATCAGAATTTTACTTTCGAATATTGTAAATGTTATAAATTTTCTTTCACCCTTTATTTAATTCATTATCCTTCGAATAATTTAGGAAACAAGCAATGGTTTCAATTGATATTAGATGGACTTATAACATCTAACAAAAAATGTTTCTTTTTTTATTTTCCTCATTCCTATCAGAAAATAATTGTCAAGAATTTTTCATCTGATTATTTCTTCTTGCACAAACTTTGGAATAGCACCAATAAAAAGCATCGCTGCTTAATTTTTTGTATTTCAATAGATAATTAATTTAAATCAAAAAATAAATCGAATTTCAATCCAATTTATTTCAGCAGCAACTGGAATAATTTTATTGTATACCAAATGGATGACGAGATATTGTTATTTATTGATGCATGGAAAAAACTTGGAACCTTTTACATTAATTAGTCGAAATAAATATTGTCCACCAAAACTGGTTAAATTTGGTCTCACGGACATACCACAATATCGTAAGTTAAGCATAATTTAGCTTAATGTATTGAAAACTTAATGTTTATAAGATAAAAATATTAAATTCTATTTAGATTAATTGGATTGCTTTGATATTGATCATTGATTATATTTATCATTCCTAGTTAGTAATCAGATTAAATAGTTAGCAAATTATAGTTTGAATATATTTCTGCAAAGAATTATATTATACAAAAAAAAAGAAGAAAAAGAATAAAATAAAATTTAGCCGGTGGGAATTGGCGTTGGAAGCATAAAAATTGGACATTTTATGCAAGCCGGGGTAATCGACCATATATGGAAGATCGGATGCATTATCTGAACGATCCACATCATAATTTTGTTATGTTCAGTATTTTCGACGGACATGGAGGCCCGGTAATTTGCATTTTATGTTCCAGCATGCAAGTGGAATAGTTTTTGAATTTATTAACATTTCTGCACGAAAAAACATATCATAAATTCCCTTTTATATTCCAGAATTTCCAGGAAGCCTTGATACATTCAACATCTTGCTTATATACTCAAATGTTTAATTACATAGCGGCAATACCGATCAGAGATAAATCCAAAGAATGAATAACGATAGAACATGTCCGGTTTATATACATGTTGAGAAACACAAAATTATGAGAGAATATAGTATTTAAGTAGAATGTGCAGTGATGCAAAGTATTTTTTGAGGAACACTGATTCTTCGTTTATATTACAAGCAATTGTTAAAGAATATCCAAGTAAATTGGTCGCTAGGTTATTCTTTCCTTTGTCATCATCCCTCATGAAGAGAGGCTAACGATATGACGTGTTAAATAATTTCAGATCTTAAGATTCTATTTTAAGACCAGTTTCTTCTACCTTAGCATAAATTTTCCTCAACATTATGTTTTTCCCTCGATGTAAATCTAACATTTCCAATTTAGCAATTTAATAAAATAAAATATATCTGATTTTTTCTAAATTTGTAATTTAAACTAATTCAACTTGGAAAAATTCAAGCAAAAGTTTTAATTTTTCTCAAATATATTTCACTATACATAAATATATTTTTTTTTGATTTTCCAGTTGTTATATTTAAGTAGAATAATTACGGAAACAAATGTAAAATTTGCATACAATAATTACTATCAAAATACTAAATTGTCCCAACTAAGCAAAAAAAGATAAAGAATAACACCTGAAGGCAAATATTATGAAAGCGTATTTTTAAAATGAACTTTGCTCAACATATTGTCGAGTTTTATTACACTTATTTAAAAGTACCGCTGGAATCTTATTTTATTTGAGTAAATTACATGACAAATATTTTAGTTTGTATCACAGTATTTGGAAGAACATTTCTCGGGAGCAATACTACAACGACTATTACGCGGCCATTCTGAGTATCAATCAAATTTGACAGGGCATTCTAATGATTATGTCATTGAGGCAAGCTTCATTTAAAAATTTTCATTATCTATTTTTATTTTAGCATTATTTTTAAATAATTATAATTTGCAACTTATATAAAAATTATTCTTATAGTTTCAATAAAATAACGAAGTCAACATGAATGCAAAACGACTTCATACAAATCTTTTTTTTGGAGATAAGGCGAAACATAAAATTATTCATCTTCTATCTTACTTTCTTTCTAATGGACGTTCGAATAATACTAGTTTTGAAATCATTTAGCCTTTCCTTTCTTTTTTTTTTTTTGATTTCTGATTTTTACTAAACCTGTTCTTTTTTTCAAATTATTTTTACAACTTAGGAATCTAATGATTATATTAAAATATCGATAATTGTATTAATTCATATATATGTAGTCGATTTTAATACCACCACCAATAAAAGTTACTTAAATTATTTATATTTCATATATAAGATAGCCAAAAAATATATATATATGTCACAATATCAGAAGCAAATTGATCATCAGGTTATTCTTTCTTTTGTCTCTCGCAGAGACAGCGACGCAGCAATAGAAACAGTCCGACAATTTAGCTGATCAGTATTCTTTTCTAGCGACAAAGGAAAGAATAACCTAGCGATTAATTTATTTGGATATTCTATAAAGAACCATTGTTCCGTCAATCCATTGATTATACATCTTACCATAAGCATATATGGTTAGATGCATAATTTCATAAAACGATGACATATTATATTATGTTAGATGCAGAAATGAATGCATTAAACTAGCAAAAACTATTTTTTTTCAAGCCAATTAGCTATTTCTTGTCATTTCTTTTTTATTTCACAAAATTCTTTATATTTTTCGATTTTATTTTTCCATTTTTGGAAATAAAATTATTAGTTTTAAATGGTTCAAATATACATAAGCAATTTAGCAAACGTTTTCTATCATTTTCTATCGAATTTCTTCGTCAGCTTAACAAAACGTAATTTTTCGTGAAATGAAATTCCAAAATCGGAAATCTTATTAAAAACATGTTGAAAATGTAAAACTTAAAACAAAATAAGTAAATACCATGCAAGTTTGTAAAATCAATAATGAATGTTTGAAAATTTCACATCTAACAAAATATTAGGTTTAGATCGAAGATTTTTAATGATAAATAACAACGGAGATTTCTAACAATAAAATTTCTATTAATATAATTTCTAATAATGTATTTCTAATACATAAAATTTCTAAGAATGAGAAGTTTTCTAATAATAAATTGAATTTTCTATTAAAAGAATGAGTAGATAAAGAGATTAATTTACAAACATAAAAATTTTATCGTAATTTCTTTGGCACTTAAAAAACAAAAATAAAATTAATAAGGTCAATCGATCTTCGAAAGATTATATTTAGGCAATAATGAAGGAAGTATATAATATCGACGATGAAATTTTGAGATTACATCCATCGTTGAGCTTACTAACAGGTATGTTATTACGATTATTACTGTTTTTAATTATTTTAATCTTCCATTAAATCTGTAAAAATTAATCCATTAATGTTGTGGTATTGATATTCGAATCGAGAAAAAAAAAAGATTCGATAAATTGTCTGTTTTTCAAAAAACTGCACAAGTCCTGTTCTTCAAAAAAATTACGGAATTGATTTGTATTCATGAAAGGCAAATAAAATCAAGAAAACATTTCTTTTTTTTTGTTTTTTTTTTCCAATTTCAAAAGCTATCCGTTATATTCTGATTTTTTGATATCGTCTTGTGAAAGAAATTGCTTCACATTAAATAATTGAAAAAAAAAACAAAAGAAAAGGAAGAATTTGATAATTTTGATTATTTTTCCGAAAATGCAAGATTTTATTATTTTGATATTATTTTTTATACACTATACTGTGGATATATCGTAATGGCAACATTTGTGATAGGAACACTATCAATTTGGAAATATTTTTGCCTATTACCACATGCTGAAATATAAAAAAATAA
This sequence comes from Onchocerca volvulus, assembly GCA_000499405.2. Lineage (NCBI taxonomy): Eukaryota > Metazoa > Nematoda > Chromadorea > Rhabditida > Onchocercidae > Onchocerca > Onchocerca volvulus. Next base: position 24,417,804 of record HG738137.1, on the reverse strand, counting down.
ATTTAGGTAAATGAAAAGATAGGTTTAAAACACTGAATGAGTCGCCATTGAACGAATGATAACTTATCATTCTAATTTCTGATTTCATTACTAGCGAATTCCCTATAATATGGCTGTAATTCAAGTTTATTATTCAATATGAAATTTCAACTTTATCTTTGACACAAAAAGGAATTAAATTTTTATTTTTGAAATGTTACTGTACTTTCAAAAAAAAAAAAAAAAAAAGCGGAAATCCATAACATTTAAAAGTTTTTCATGAGAAAATATCAGTAATGAATTTTTAACTATTTTACGTTTATAGTTAATAGCCATTTGAAACTTAACATTAAATGACGAGGACTTTTACGTCATCTTCAAATATTTTCAAAAATGAAAAAGACAATTATTACTGTGGAATTTAAAAAAAAAAAAAAAATTTCATTAGTGATAATTCTCTTCCTTTTCAAGAAAAATTAACTCAATAATCGAATGATATGAAGCTATTGTCGGCATTTATAAATAATTCTGTTGAAAAGCAACACATTTATAAATTATAGTTTCAATTTTATATTTTAGTAAATGATATGAATTACAATGCAAATTATGATATTAATCGTTTCGTCGATAAATTGGAATGAACTAAATTCATTTCAGGTTCTACGTTGATTTCAGTAATACTGGAGCGTAACCGTTTTTTAACCGTTACAAATATTGGTGATTCTCGGGCGGTTGCATGTGATATCACTGGTCATGCCATACCACTTTCAACTGACCACAAACCATCTGATGTTCGTTAATTTACCTTTTTTTTTTTTTTTTTTTTACTCAAAAATTTCAAATTTTCAATTATAAATTCTTTGAATACCTAATTTATAGTAATCAGAAAATTTTCAGAGTTATGTTGAAATAAAGTTTCGTTAAAATATTATTTAAAGTAATGCTGCAATTAACTTATAGACCAGAAACACGAGCAGTTAACAAGCAATGATTATAATTTAAACATTGTGAATGATAAAAACTTTCAAGCACATTAGTTTTTTGTTTTAAATTTTTTATAAGATTTCTAGTTTAGGAAAAATATCACATATCTTAATTTAATCGTAATTCGTTAATTTATCCCTAATTCGTTATTTGTTTTAAAATGATAAAAATTATTACAAGAAAAATGTCAAAAAGATATTTTAAATTATTTATGGAACAAATCAAATCAAATTTCAGTACTTATTTTACTAAAATTAATAGTGATTTATGATATTGATAGCATCATTACATTAGCTCAATAAAGTAACTGAGTTAGTAAAAAATTTCACTTTTTGTTTTTATTTTTGCAGATAAGAAAGTGTGAACAAGAAAAAAAGTAATTATTAAATATTAGTATATGGTATTTTTGCTATTGTTAAGTATTTCTTTTTAAATATAGTAAAAAATTAATCAAAATATCTGATGATAAAGATATTCCTGCAGTTTTCAAATATTATGAATCATTAAAATGAAATCCTTCACCGTTTATCAATTGAGTAATTGATCAATTTTTAATTTTCATTAAAAAAAACTATTAATATTTGGATGAAACATTAAAAAAGATGAAAAATATCATAATTTTATAAATTTAACAAAAAAAAAAAAAAAAAAGAACACGCAAATCTATTAAATAGAAATGTATAAACATGCAAAGATGTAACTAATTCAGTAGTAGTTTTTATAATTTAATTAACTTTTTAAGAATTAAAACTATTTTCAATATTTAACCAAAAAACTTTTTCTTTTGCTTCTTTTTTTCAAATTCATTATAACTTTTTTTTTTTGAAATGAAAAATTACGAAAACTTAGAGAAATCCATGACACATATGTGTTATTTTTAGCTTTTCCATCATTTTCTTCTTCATGTCAACATTATTGATTTGTTGAATGCGACATTTCCCTGCTTTACTACTTTTTTTTTTTTTTAAAATTATTCTTGAAAAACAAAGATAAACAGAAAAAAAAAAAAATGCATTTTCATTAAAAACATTTCTTTTTCATCATCATCAATGTCATCTTTTAGTTTTCAGCATTCTTTTAGAATTAAATTATGCGTTAATTTGAACTTGCAGACAAATAATGATTTGTTCTTTATTGACATCTCTCGATTTGATGGAATTCTAGTTTAATGACAATTACCCCTTTATTCTATCAATTTTAGATAGATTTGAAAAAGAAAAACAACAAATTTTCTGATTTTACGAAATAATATTGCTAAAAGTAATAAATATGTATTTTGAAATAATAAATTTGAAATTGCTTTAAAAAAATTGTGTTTCAAATTTTTTTAAATTTGTTTTTTTTTTTTTTAAATTTTTATCATCAAGAAATTGGGTTGAAAAAGTTTTGGTTATTTTCATTTTGTTTTAAATAAATAATCAAAATTAAATGAATTAAGTATTTCTATATACCTGAAGTTACGTTATCTAACAAATCTGTAATTTGCAATTTTCCTTTCATAGTATTTGAAATATTTCATATTTATTAGAAAAAAAAAAAAAAAATCATTTTTTCAAGAAGGAAGGACTAAGCTATAGAAATGCATAACTCTTTGTTATATCCATTTTTGAAAATGAACATGGATTATTTCAAAAACTATGAAATAAAAGAAAAAAATCTTTCGCTTTCCACTTTATTTTTATTTTTCAAAAATAAGTAGAAAAATGAGAGAAAAAATGAATTATTTATCCAAAAAATTTATATTTTTATCAACAAAAACCTCCATTTCCTTTCAAAACTTCTAATTGCTGATTTTCCACTAATAAACTTGATTGAATCCCATTTAAATGGAGTATTTCATAAAATATTCAGCAAAATATCTTCCCTTTTTTTTCTTTTTTCTCTACATGAATTATTTATTATTTATAAATTTGCTTAAATAAAATATTCAATTGATTTGATAAGGTATTCAATTATTACAAATATTTTATTTCAAATAAAATGTTTTCAATCGATATTGATAGTAAAAAATTTCTAGTACAACTGTATTCAATTTAGATCAATCCAGATCGTATTCAACATTCGATTCACATCATTTTCAATATGCAGTTGAAATTTTTTGATACTGAACAATCTTTCGATACTGAACAATTATTTATATTAAGATAATTAACAATTTTTCTCTCTTTTTCGTAATGAAATCTGATTTTAATTAAAATTTTCAACTTATCTTATATAATTTCATGCATAGCACACATTGTTGTAATTGAAAACTTTTTGAAAATATGAGTATAATTTAAAAAAAGATGAAAATTCTAATAACTTTGATCAAAAAATAATAAAAAGATTAATTGCAAAATTCGCAAAGTTGCCAAAAAAAAAAAAAAAAAAATGGAAATTATTTATTTCAAATTTTTTTTAAAAAAGAAATTAATTCGTTTCTCATCGTTATCAGTGTTATGATTGAGATTTGCAAGCTATAAAATAATCAAATGTAGTACTGAAATTTTATTTTACATATAATTTTTATTCGTTTTAAATATCAGAAAAAAGAAAATTTCATAGAGTTTAAAATGATGCATATATTTTATTTTTTATATTTCTTACAAAAATTACATTTTCATAAGGTATATTTTTAAATAAAAAAATATCAATTTGAATTTTATTTCTTCTGCTTCAAAGAAAAGAAAAACAAAAGAAAAAAAAGAAAAAACAATTAAGTAATACCTCGGAATAATCATTTATAAACTTTTGTAAACATTCGATGTTACTCCATCAAACAATGAAATATGTATTTATTTGTTTTACTCGAATCAATTAGACATGAATAATTATTAGTTACAATGAAATCCTTTGGAAATTTGTAGTTTTCATTCCACAAATTGCCAGTTTATTCTTCTTTTTACTTCAACATTCCATACTTCCTTTTGCTTTTGCTTTTTTATTATTTTTGCTTATATTGTTTCATTTTTTTCTTTCGTCAAAAAATTATTTTTTAACCTATGAATTATTCATTTTTTTAACAATTAATAGAGTAATAATTAAAAAATTCCTAATCGATTGTTCATTTTGATCCATATCGATGATCAATTATTGATTGATCAATGAAATAATTCATAAAATTAAGTTCTATTTTGTCTTTCAAATGTCTTTTTTGTAACATATAAATATGGTAATTAACATTATAGCTATTATAAGGAAAAGAGTTGTTATCATTGATCTTTATCTTTTAAATCAATATCAAACTTTTCTGTTTAATTGCTAGGCTTATAATTCATCTTTGTCCGTAAAACAGCCTAGAATTGTCCGAGAATTGTTTGTTTGTTTACATATTAATCAAATCAAAAGACTGCATTAATAATAATTTCATTCCTCATATGATAAAATGTTAATGATAAATGCAAATCAAATTTTATTAAAAAATTTATGCTTAAATAAGTAAACAGATTATAGGCATTTATTGTATCGCTAAAACAGGTAAATTTTTCATGAATTAATACTTGATTAAATGATGAGGTTACATGAAACAATTGTGTGACATGATAAAATGATATTTTTAATAATATTCATAATTTCTAAGAAATATTAATGATATCAGAAAGACAAAATCACATGCAAATAATACATTCCTGATACTATTTCATTTAATTTCTCAGTAATACTAGTAATAATAATAACAACAATAACAAATAATAACAATAATAATAAAAATAATAATAATAATAAATAATAATATAATAATACTGTTATTATAAACAAAAGATTGTAAAGCATTTGCAAAAGTTTTCCATCAACAGATTAATCAATTTAATTTCATTTCCTCTTTAATATTCCCCCTTTTACTATGGTTATTTGACAATTTTTTTTTTTTTTTAAATTAAAATCCGAAGTGTTTATGTGATAATTAGTAATCAGAGAGATATTATTTATATGAATCCTTGAAAAACTTTTTGATTGATAAATTTAAATTTTGAACTGATAAAAATTCATTTATATTTCTGTACATTTCTAATAGTTTGTTTAAATAGTTATAAAGAATTTGTTTAGAAATATTTATAAGGAATTTTTTTTCATAAGAACTTAATTTAGATTTTTGGTTTTCAATTTTCAAATTCTTCCGTTATATATTAACAAAATATATGTGATTTTGATTAAATTTCAATTGATATGAATTTAGACATGTAAGTGCCGAAGAATTTAAAATTATAAGCGATTTTGAATTCCGAAAAGTCAAAAAAGTGTAAAAATGAATTTAATTAATATTTTGTTGATACTTATAGAAACCATTTAATGGATGGAACTTCTGTTAAGCAGTAAACAATTTCTTTTCATTGCTTTTATACTATTTTCAAATAAATTTTCCTCTTTATCCAGCGATTATTATCAATATGTGAGCAAAATATATTTTAATGTTTCATTAAAATATTTTTAAATTTAATTGAAATTTCTATTTCAATTAAATTTAACAAAGAATTTGTATTATAAATGAATAAGAGTAATAATAATAGTGGCAGGTGAAAATATTATCAAAAATGGCATGAAAAATTAATCATATTTTTAACATTTCATTCTATTATCATCCATTTTAGGGCAAACAGAGAAGTATTTACTGATAAAGCAAAACAAAAAAGAAATGATTAATTAATAAATAAAAGATTGGAAAAGAAATTATTTGCAAATTTGATAACATTTTCTTTGATATTTGCTTAGATTTAAAAGCATTTTTCAATTTTTATTTTGTTAAATTTAGCAGAATTCAATAAATTGTAATAATCAACGGCAATAATTATTATTGTTGTTGCTAATCAATGAGATTATTTTTGCAGACAGTTGTAAAATAAGCTGTATATGTTTATATTTGTTAAATTTAATTTCTCAGTATAAAATATCTAACTTTTTTTTTGTCAAAATAATTATAAAAAAAGAAAAAAAAAAGGAAAAAAAAACTTTGCTAATTTTATTTGAATATTGGAAGAAATATATATAGTTGTTAAACACGTAAGATTAATCCAATTACCATAATTACAAAATTAATATTCATCAAATGAATTAAGTATCGAAATCAAATAACAACCTTCTGCTGTACTTAAAAATATGAAATGAATTCGAAATGATAAAATTTCATCCGATCCAAATATAACAAAGTTTTAAAATGAATTTGTATTTCGAATTATCAAGTATTTTAAGAAACAATGATTTCAAATTTATGCTTTTTAATGAAACATACTTTTGTGGAATTTTCTTTTTCCTAAAATGTTACAATTCTATTGGCCTCTTTTTTTTTTTTAAATCATATTTTATTTCATGCCAAAATGATAATATCAGTTATTGATTGATAATTTTCTCACAATCAATAAGTGATTAAAATAAAATGAGTGGATGAAAATTGGAAAAAAATCAAACTAAAATGGCTTGAAATAATTGAATAAATAAAATGAGTAACTGAAAATTGGAAAAAAAGATTAAATTGGAATGGATTGAAATAATTAAATAAATAATAGTTTGATATTGTACAATTGGTTTCATGAGATATATGAAATATTGATAAGAATAATCCAAAACAAAAGTCCTCCTCTATAGAGCTTATATTCAAAAAGTAAATAATAATAATAATTATTGGTTTCTTTACTAATAATTATTGATTGCACTATCAAATATGAAAGATTATATGGAATTTTTCTAATATTTTGCTTATTTGTTTCTTTTAATATTAAAAGATAAATCTTATCTTTTTATTGATACTGTATTAAAAAAAAATAGGAAGAGAGTAAAAAGAACGTAGGGCGGGATGAGAAATAAAAAAGAACAAAAAAAAAAAAAAATAATGGAATGGAAAGAATTAATGCGTAATTTGCAGTAAAAAGAACTTGATCAAATTTCCTTTTGCTTTTTTCCTTTTTTTTTTCTATTTTTTTTGTTTTATTTTTTGGTTAAATTTAGCCTTCATGCAATTTCTTGGCTTTGACTTATCTCATTCGTTGATGATTAATAGGCTGAATGTTAGTTTTTCTTGGCTCTTTTCGATATCCGACGATGAGCTTACATCATTCATTCGTTCAAGCATTCCATATAATTCATTGGAATGGATATCTTAAACTGATCTTAATGGATTTTTATCAATAATTACAAATCTTTCCTCATCTTTTTTTTTCTTTTTTTTTCTGAATGCTAATTTTAAAATAATAAAATTTATCAAAAAATATTATAAATTTCATTAAAATATTTTTTTTTTTATTTATTATTGGCACAAATATATATATTATTGATGATGATAAACATTTTTCCAAACATTAATGAAATTTATTCAATCAATATTTTGCATTGTAATTTATTTGTCCACAGTTTCATGAAAAATTAAATTAAAGTTAATTTTCAGTTCCATTACAGAAAATACAATTTTCATGGCAATTATTTTGTTTAATTTATTTTATAAATCCCAAAATCTCCTTCTTTTTCATTTGCTTCATTCCAACAGATAACTGTGCTTTTTCTTTAATATAAATTATCGTAAAATTTTTACTTAAAGGCTTTATTGTTAATTTATTGTTTCAGTTACGTTACAATGCTGTTTATACATGAATATCGAAAATACCAAAAATAAAATCGATAGCTTGAATATTTTTTGTTTTATAAATAGTAAAGGAATTTAGTTGGGTTTTTGATTAGCTAAGTTGGTCGGATTTGATTTGAAATTTTTGAGAAAATTTTACTTGAACTGAAGGATTTCTTTTTTTGACTGAGATTGAGACAAACTTGAGTGAAAGTAAGTGTTTACCGTAATAAAGGAATATTTTTTCGTTATAAATGCAAAATTCATGCTCCATTCACATCTAATTCCATTTGTTAAGAGAAGTTTATTTTAAAATAATCTCAATTAATTAACTTTTGGATATATCTTAAGTTTTGCAGAAATAAGAAGATTTTATCGCATTGTTTGATCAAAAATTAGGATAATGATAATCTGAGAAATGCCTTCGTACATATTGTTCGAGTGATATTGCTGCATCTTATTGCAGATATTCGTACGTAAGTTCGAATATATATGGCAACTTTAATGGATATGAAATTTTCTTCTGAAATTCTTCGCAAATCCATCTTTGAGATACATTGAATAGAATGTCAGATATCCTTTTCCTTTTCTTGAATCATTATTATTAGAAATAAGTCTTTCGTTATTGAATTTAACTTTCTGTTGCTTGAGTTCATCATTTTGCAGCACTTCTAGTTCTTAAGAAGTCTTAATAGGTCCTACTTCATCGTTTTCCTTTAAAACTTGTTGATTGAATTCTTGGATTTTCATCATCGTTACTTTTTATTTTTTCATCCCTAATTTCTAGAGGATATAACAAGTTTATAGGCCTATTGAGGAGTCGCCTATTTGACATTTCTATTATGATATTTCGTATTTCTCAATTTCTTTCCTTATTTCTTTCCTTTCTACATATCGCGGGGGGGATTTACTTTTGGTTCATTGACTGATACGATTTTTTTCTTTGTGAATTTTTTGCTTCTACATTTTTTAGGGGAAAGTATGTTTCGTTTGTGTTTGTTCTCTAAAACTAGTTAAATATTCATTTTTCTATATTTCATAAAATATATCTAAGGTTTTAAATGTACCTGTCCAATATTTGATAAGTTTTTCCTTGCATTTAATTTATGAGGAATAAATTCTTCCTCATCATAATCATTATAAGTTGTTAGAAGCAGAAAAACATCAGGAGAGATGAAGTCAATTGGCATATAATTATGTAATCATTAAAGTTTACGTAAATAAAGTGGACGAATATTGAATGCTTCTTCTATTTTCACTATTAAAGTCGTTAATTCTATTTTTCAGAATAGTTTTTTACTTATAAGCTTTTCCATATCCTTTTTATTAGTCCAATTATTCTTTCACACACTCCTACACATCAAGGGGCTCTGGGCATTATATTCTGCCAAATCATCCCACTTTTTTTTCAAAATAATCAATTTGATATTTTTTTCCATAATAGTCTTGAAGACCATTTGAAATTGACTAGGATTGTCGCTCAAGACTAATTCTGGATATGTGCGAAGAGAACCAATAGTTAAAATCGTAATTTTTGCGATGATTTTTTTTTCTTCATTTTTGGGATTTTCTGTGAATTTAAATTCCGATTTTAGCCATTTAGTTTCATCTTCTCTCAATCATAGCGGTCCTTTCCGACACGATTCATTGTTCCCTAAATTTATAAAAGAGAGCTCCATTGTAGCTATATCAACCAGATTCTGCTTAGTTTAAAAAAAAAAATTTTGCCTTTCTTATTTCCAATTCGCAACTATCCTTTATGTCTCAAGATTTAGCAGATCGATTGAGACTTCAGTAAACCGAAGAAAAAAAAAAATTAAAGATCGCTTCTTTGAACTTAAAGTGAAAGTTAGAAACAAGGATATTATATTATTCGAGGCAAGTGATTGACTTAATAAATGAGTTCCAAGTAGTTGATTTGGGCAAAAAAGAATTCAAAAAAAAAAACAAATTCAACTTGTTGGTCTTAAGAGTCATTGGAAACAACCTGAGATACTTATTGGAACCAACTACTTCTTCAAATTTATCCAACTAAATAAGATTGAGAATTTGAAATTCGGATTCTCGTTAACTCACACGAAAGTTGGACCCATGATAGCTGGATCAGGAGACATTGGTGAAATCTATAGTTATAATTCAATATCATAGAATCTATCTATCTGTGTCGCTAATGTCATAGATATTCTAGATATGAATGAATTCTGGAAATTAGAATTAGTAGGCATTCAAGAACAACCTAGTGCTTGTGATGATGAAAAGGCATTAGAACAATTTAAACAAAGTATCACTAAGAAATATAAGAAATATCAAGTTTTTTTGGCCATGGAAAGATTCAAAAGTTAAATTAAACGACAACTATGGTTTTTGCCTTGATCGATTAAAATCGTTAATCAAACGACTTCGGACCAGTTCTCAACTACTTAGTCGATAAATTCGAAACAGTGAGATAATTCAAGAACAATTACAATTCAACATAATTGAAGAAGTGTCTCTTGAAATGAATCAGGTTGGCATAATTCATTATTTGCCTCATCATGAAGTATTAACACGAAATAAATCCACGACAAATTGAGCATCGTTTACGACGTATCAGCTCATTTTAAAGGTACGAAGAGTTCCCATATGATACAATTCAAAATATTTCTTCAAAACTTTTGGAAAAAGATTATCGCTTGGGATGAAACCATGAGTAAAGAAAATGAGAAATTATGGAATAAACTCACAAATGAATGGCCACAAATCGTTAAGAAGTTACCGCGATTCATTACAACTTTCTCAAATGAGACATAAATTCACAGTCTTCTCTGAGAATCGAATTACAGCATACGCACCAGCAGTATATGAGCAAGATCAAACGAAAGAAACATTTTTGATTTTTCCCAAATCTCGTATTGCACCAATTAAAGGTACGACAACACCTTCCAAGGAGATAGGATATCAAGTATACGAAAATCTTGCGGTTAAATCTATAGGATTATATAACTTTTTCTGCTACTATATCATATTTCACCTCTTCGTGGAATCGAGACGAAGAAATAAGGAAGGCAAGAATTTCATTTCGTTATATTCCCAGCGATCATAATCCAGTTGATGCGACAACCAAGGGACTTTCACCTAAAGAATTAAAAAATTACGACCTATGGTGGATAGGACCAACATGGCTGAAAGAAGAAAAATTAAACTGGCCACAATGAGAAATCGACATTAAAGAAGAACAAGAAAATGAGAAAGACAAATTAATCGCAAGGGTAACTGCTCAAATTCCCATCTAAGAAATAAAACTTATTGACGTAAAGTGTTTAAGTAAATGGTTAAGATTACTAAGAGCAACTGCCTTAGCTTCTCAAATTTATAAAATTGACAATTAAACATAAATTATTATGGTCATAACCGATTTTAATTGAGAAAAATTAAACTCAAGAGAAATCGGCTGACAATTACAATTTAGCAGAATGGAAATTAATCAGGCAAGTACAGTCGAACAGTTTGACTCAAAAGGAAATGAATAAATGAAATCTTTATTACAAAAAAGAAGAAAAATTGTGGAGATTAAAACGATGATTAGAAAGCTCCGAATTAGATGACAATAGTGAATATCTAGTTTACCTCTCTAGACACAATTCAGTAACAGAATTAGTATGCAATAACAGAAAATTTCTACCATGCCGGAATTGCTCATACTGTATCAGGAATGAAACAAAGATTCTGGATATCTAAAGATAGGACTACTGAAATTAAACAAATCTTAAATAAATATATGGGCTGTAGACGATGGAATACCGAACTATCAAGTTAGCAATCATACCAATTTTCCAGACTCTCGATTTAAACGATCAAGAACTTTTGCAAATGTTGTTTCAGACTATCTGACCATCTTTCTATCAAAGCGGATAGTGGTATAACTAAAAGATGAATAGCCCTATTCACATGTTTTACTACATGTTTTATTAAAAGATGGATAGCCCTATTCACATGTTTTACCATATTTAGAAGTAGCAGAAAATTTATCTGTGAAGATTTTTTACATGTTCTAAGAAGATTCGTTGCCAGATGTGGATATCCAGAATTAGTCTTATTATAATGCTAGTCAATTTCAGTTGGTCTTCAAGACTTTTATGAAACAAAGTATTATTGATTACTTTGCAAAAAAGAGCATGGTAAGGAAAAATATAATACCTAAAGCTTCTTGGAGTGGAGGAAAATATGAAAAATTAATTGGTTTGACGAAAAAGGCCATAAGAAAAGCCATTGGAAGAAAGTTGTTGAGAGAAAGAGAATTAATAACATTAATAGTGGAAATAGAAGGTATTCTTAACACCATACCACTGATTTCTGTGAATTTTGATGAGTATATTATCATCCGTCCAATTGATTTTCTTTCTCCTAATGCCTCTTTAACCTTACCAACTTATGATTACGATACAGACGAATTTTATTCTCCATCAACCAAGTACTAAAGAAAAACTCATAAAACACTAGTCTAATACTCTCAAAAACTTGGGTAGATTTAATATGGAAAGATGAATAAGTAATTAGTCTTATAAAAAGAACTTAAAGGGAATATGTTTCCTCCAGAATAACAGAAAAAAGAATTCCACAAGAAGGAGAAAGAGTATTAGTCAATGAACCAGAAAATCTTCGTGGTATGTGGAAGCTAGCTAAGTTAACAAGAAAACGATAAAGGTAAAGACAAGAAAATAAGAAATATTCTGATCGAAATGCCAAACGGAAGAAAAATATGTTTTATCCTCTCGAAATGAGTGAAAGAAGACCAAAATAACTCAAAAGGAAAATCTTAATGAATCATAACAGCAAGAAAACAAGAAGAGCTCTTAGACGACGAACGCAAACAGAAATAACAGGTAAATAAACCCAATAATGAAAGGTTTATTTCTGATGACAATGGTACCCATATTAATAATCCAAGCAACGTCCGAAAAGAAATGTAATTGGATGTTTGATTTTCTTCCAGTATATCTAGAAAATGGAATTGCCAACAGTTCATTGAAGACGATTTCACTTCAACCAAAATTACAGTATACATTAGGACGCACGTAAGAATCTCTGTAATAAAATGTAGTAACATTACACGAACGATAATCGAACAGGACTGGAAAACAGGAGTAATTAATGCAGGATCGGAAATATTGGTCCAAAATCTAGAACTAATGGACTCAGTTACTGATCAATAATCAGTATTTGAACAATGACAATTCTGAGACAACTTTAGTCAAGAAGGAGAATTAGTTGAGAATTTGAAAACCGAAATTGGTGAAATTGCTAATTCAAGCGAAGAAGAATTATCAGAAGCAATAACACAATGGAAATTAATTATTTTTGTTATAAGTATCTGTTATGAGTGTATAATGTTCAGGTTAATAATTGTTGTTAAGTTGAAATTTGATTTAATCAAATCTTTAATTTTCTTCAAATCTTCAAGAAAGGAGGAAATTATAACTAAAGTGTTTGTAATTGTTCCTATAGAAAGTGTAAAATTCTTATTTCCAAAAAAAGATAGATCAATAATTCATTCATACCTTTTATTCAATTTTTCTCAGTCTGGAGTATCAGAAACCGAAACAAATTATAATTTAAATATATTCAATATTATATCAATTATTATATTTCATACCTTTTATTCAATTTTCCTCAGCATGGAGTGTCAGAAACCGAAACAAATTATAATTTAAATATATTCAGTAATCAATTATTATATTTCATACCTTTTATTCAATTTTCCTCAGCACGGAGTGTCAGAAACCGAAACAAATTATAATTTAAATATATTCAGTAATCAATTATTATATTAATCGTGATTCATCACTCATAAATTTCATTTTCCCATTCCATCATGTGACACATTTCCATCCCTCCAACTTTAGCTTCAATGGTAAAATATTGTTTTACTCATGCTTATATTATTGTTCCTTCTTCCAATAGTCCATACTTACCTCTTCTCTCCTCTAAAACATGAATGATTGTTTTTCCTTTGGACTCGATAACCAAGCAACAACACGATAATCTGCTGCTCTTGCTTCTTCCTACGAAAAACGTTTTTTATTGATTGGCTGCGCTATATTGTCGACTAAACTGATTTCTGTCTAATTCTGTAATCAGTACCGAATAAGGGTATTCACTGTCGATTCTTCTGCATTCATCGGTTAATTACCCGAGTGGACCACAACAAAAAAAAGGATGTTCCCGAACATATTTCCGAAGAAGTTCTCGAAAATTCCTCAGTTATAATGGAATGTTCGTCCTATCATTGAACTAACTGTTCATTAATCTGAAATTGATAAAATAATTTTGGTTTGTGTTTTGAGACAACCAACACATAAACCGTAATTGTTTTTAATTTAATTATTGATTCTTTTTACTCGTCAAACCTGATATCTTCCATTATTTTCGATATTTAATTCCTTTAAGTTGTTCTAAAGCCGGTTCATCATAATGGTCGTTGAGTTGTTCCTGAATACCTACGAATTTCTAATTTCCAGAGAAGTTGCAGTTACATTACTCACACATTTTGGAGTGCTTTCAATCAATATAGCATTAAAAGTGTGGAATTTGTTTGTGTATCCATTTCTAGCTATTGTAGATCCATTTTTGTTAGAAGGAAAGAAAATCCTAATTCTAGAATTTGAACCTTTTTTAGTTGGATAAATTTGAGGAAGTAGTCAGTTCCGGTATTTCAGGCTATTTCCAATAATTTTTTATACCATCTAATTGGTCTTGATTTCTTCTAGATGATAATTCGTTATTATTTAATTTAATTATTTGCAAGTTATATGTTAAGTGAAATTTAGCTTCAACTATTTTGATCATAAGATATGGTTTGGGTACCTTATTGCCAATAAAGCAATGTTCATTTTTTCTTCTGTTTTTCATAATTTTAATCGATTTGCTAAATCCTTGATATAAAAGATAACTGCGAACTGATATCAAAAAATGTCAGAACTTCTTCTTGGGATTCTGGTTCCTTACATAAAAGTAATAGATTCTTACTTTGTTGATTCCTTTTCTTATTTATTGAATTCGTATTATAAGAATATTTCGGTTTCCGAACATAAGTTTTTTTTTTTTTTATAAATTATTTTTCATTTTTTTTTTAAAGTTATCCTTTTTTTGATGTATAGAAATACTATATAAATTATTCGAAATTTGAATTCATAATTTTGCTACAAAATTATTCAATTAAGAAATTCAACAAGAAAAAAAAATTTCAGGAAATGCCATACATTTTATTACATTGAAAATATTTTCAAATGAAGTTGACTCTTGATAAAAAAAAATATATATATATATCAAATTCTTCTCAAAAAAAAAAAGAAAAGAAAAAAATATATAAGTAGTGACGCAAATAGTAGAAAAATTCTTTTCTTTACCTTTTTTAGAAAGATTTATTCCGACAAAATTTACGAAATTTATATATGGTTGCATGATTTCCACTTCAATTTTCAATTTTTTTATTTTTTATTTTTTATTTTTTTTAAGGAATAAATGCTCTTAACGAATCTATAAGGATTCATAGATTAAATGCATGCTGAAAGTATTGTTGAAATTTCTAAATAAATTTATATCTTGAAGTATTTTTGAAAAATTGATAATCGCATTGAGATTCAATTTTTTTTTCTTTTTTAAACTGAGATATACCAAAGCATGGAACGTTATTGAAAGTAGTATAATTCATCAAGAAATTATAAAAGTTTCATACATATATATCACATCCTTATTCGTTGCAATATCATTCTCGTCACATTACTTAAATAATTAATATTTAAATAAAAAAAGAGTAAGAAAAAAAGCAAAAATAAAATAAAAAAAAATGAAACCTAAATATATAAATAAATTTGCTAAAAGTGTTTTTATGGCTATAAAAGTGATAACTTCATCAACAAATTCAATTTTGCCTTTTTTTTTTTACTTCCTTTTTCTCTAATGGGAAGAGAGAGAAAAAAAAAGAAAAAAAAAAGGATTATTGAATTGATAAATATAAATAAATCGTATGAAATGGAAGTTTGTATTTTGTTATATTAAAAATTTAGGTAAAAAAAAATTGAGTTTCTCAGCGAACTTATTAATTTTAATGATAAAAAAATTGTAAATAAAACACAAAGAATAGAGAAATGTCTTTTTTTTTATTTTTTTTTATTTTAAAAATGATCTATGAGTGATAATTGATTATGCTTCAATTTACTGATTCTTCTTATCACTATAATAAATGACTATAGTTATGATTGATGATAACGTTCATTATTATGATATCTTTCTTTTATCGCTTCTAATCATTGATTATTATCATTATTATTATAATAAATGATTATTTCTATCATATACTTCATTTTAATGGCCTGTCAAATGAAATATCCATTAAATTTCAGCAAATTTTGCATTTTTTTCCAGTAAAAAATGAACCTCATTATATTTTCATGAACTTTTTCTATCCTTTTTCCTTTTCTTTTCCCTCTCTCTATCTTTCTCTTTATTTCTTCTCTTATCATTATTAAGTATACTGGTTTTATCATGTGATTAAATCTGATGATTAATGCAATCAATCTGAAGTATTCTTATAAAATTTGTCATCTTTCAAATATTTGTCAAATTTTATTGCTTTTCTTTTTTGTTATTTATAAAATGCTTTATTTTTAACTTATTCATAAAAAAAATAATTGAAGTAGGCAAAAAAAAGTAAAGAGAAAATGGAAAAATTTTTGTGAAAACTATAAAAAAAAAAAAATCAAATAAAATTTCTAACTTAAAACTTGGTTTTTTTTCTTTTTTTTTGTAAACTTAATTATGCAATTTAAAGTTAAAGTTTTTTTTCAGTTTAATTAATGACAAATATTATTGCATATATGATATGAACTTTATATTAGTAATAAATGAATGGCCGATTATATATTTCTTTGGTATAAAAGTTGAATTGAAAAATTTCCAGATATTCTAATAAAAATTGATAATAATAATAATATTTTTTAATATTGTCTTATTTATAAAATGATTTATGTTTAATTTATCAAATTTTTATAAAAAAAAAAGAAGTAATTGAAATAGGCAAAAAAGAAAAGAAAAAAAACAGAAAAATGACATAAATTAACTGTTTTTTTTTTCTCAACATTTTATTTTGTAGGATATTGAATAAACAGTATGACGCAAAATGTAATACGTAGGCGTTGGGATAAATTAGTTTCTCAAAAAAAAAAAAAAAAAAATGCAATTTATCCGTAATGAAAATCGTTCCATTCGAAATTTTGTTTATAGCTTTAATCATTTAATAGAAAATTTGGTAGTAAATTTAATAGCAGAAAGTTTAAAGGAATGATTAATTTTGAAACTTACTGAAATTGTTAAAAACTTTCCCATTTTCTACTACTATTATTTCTTAATTAATAAAAAATAATAAGAAATAATTATTCACATTTTTGATATAAAAAATTAACTGTGAAAATTTTCCAAATCTTAATAAAACTTTTTCTATAACTTCATTTTTGACTAAAATATTTTACATGCAAAAAAAAAAAACAAAGAAAGAAGAGAAATAAAAAAAAAAGATGATATATAAATATTTCTGATAAACATCATCTTTAGAATTATAAAATTAAATTCGAACTTTTCAATTTCCTTTCTAAATAATTTAAGAAAAAAAAAAAATGAATCATACAAAAATTATTTTCATCCGCTCTTTTTCTCAACCATTCATATTTTTATAAATTCTTTCTTCCGCTTGTTGCGCTTCTATTTCATCTTTTTTTTTTTTTGAATTTTTCATTCACTAATATCGATTTGTCGAATTACTTACTTTGAAATTATTATTTATTACTAAATACGAAATCAAATTTTAAGCTGAAATAATTATCGTAAAAAAAAAAAGAAGCTTAATATTTGAAAAGAAAAAAATTTTTTTTCACATTGACGTTTGAAGTTTATTTTAACTGGGAAATGATGAAATTTTAGTGAAGACGAAAAAGTCTACTTGAAGGATTTAAGTATATTGAAAGATTTAAGATTTAAGTATATTTTTGCATTTATTTAACCAGGAGCTTAAAATTGATTGGTTTGTATTTCACAATATTTGCATAACTAATTAATTCGGTTTTAGAATTTGAACTTTTCAAGACCTTTTTTCATTGGCTTCATTTCACTTATTGAACGGTACATGAAAATTTTCGTCGTTAATGTTCATCGAATTATTATTTTAATATTTATCGATTTATCGTTGCTAATTTTTCTGAATTAATTATCATTTTCAATTGTTCATTATCTTAGAATGCGAAAATTTTCCTTTTTGAGCATAATAAAATTTCAAATGAAGGAATGTAATTAGAAAAAATAATAGAAATTGTATTTACAAATGATATAAATTTCGATATATTGTTGTTTTAGCAATTATCATATCACAAACAACAAATGATCAACTGATAAATAATTAATTAATCAATTAATAATTAGTTATTAGTCATTGGTCAATAAATATTTTTATAGATCAATATTGGCGTGAAATTACATTTGAAAATTTGCTAATTTCAATTACAATCCTAACAAGTGACACTTTTAATGATATATGACAAATGTCACCGTAAATTCGAGGAATTTTAACAATTTTACAATTAGTTAGAAAATTTTTATGTAAAATTATTTAAATTCCAACGATTACTTAAAAAAATGCTATCAAATACTTTTTGAAGTAGCATTATATTTTTCATAAAGCTATGATAAGGTCAGCTGAAAAAAAATATTTTATTGGATAAATGATTAAAATTATCACTGTTAAATAATCAATAAAATAGAAAGAAGAATCATTTTATCAAATTAATGCATTAATTAATTGATTCAACGTAAAAATTAATCATTTTCATTATAAACTTTTTAAATGGCTTGATATTTTTCATAATGTGATAAGATCAGTTAAAAAAATAAAACGAAACATTCTATTTCGATATTATATTTCATAAAAAAAGATGAATGATATGAAATGATATCTGTCGTGATGTTATCTTAATTCTTCTAAATTTTAATTTTTTTAGAAGCATAACTAAGATTATAAGCTAAAAATAAACTTTGCTAAAGAACAAACTTAATAAGTATAGTAAATTTTTGAAATTTGAATAATTTTTTTTTTAGGAACAGGAACGAAAACGTATCGAAAAAGCGGGTGGTTTTGTCGAATTTCATGGTGTAGATCGATTACAAGGAATCCTTTCTGTTTCAAGGTTTGTTTATTGTTTAATTTAAAAAAAAATTGATTTATAATTATTTATTTTAATAATTTTACAATTAATTAGAAAATTTAAGCATAAAACTATACAATCCTGTTTTCATATTCTTCCCGTATTATTCCAGTGCTTTTTTTTTTTTTTTTTTTTTTTTTTTTGTTATTCGAGTAATAAGCAATGAAATGATATTGTGAATTCTATGTAAAATAGGTTTTTCGGTCATTAAATATAGCATGATTAATTTCTATTTTGTATTTTAATTTCAGATAATTAATTAATGCCATCACGCGTTTTTCAGTATCAAATTTATTTAATTTACCATTCGATGAATAAATTTCTTTTGAAATACCTATTAAAATGTCATTATCATATTGAATTGAATAGTCGTCTATTATTGAATCAATCGTTTTCATATCAAAAATCTCTTCTATCAAAGAAAAAGGATAATTTTGTTGGCTTATTTAAATTCTAATTAATATTTAAGTAAAATACTATCAAATGCTCTTTTAAATGATATTATTTTTTTTTTCGTAAAACGATGAAAAGATTAGTTTAGAAAAAAAAAATTTTTTTTGTTAATTGAATGATTAAAATTATCATTATTAAATAATCAATTGAATAGTTTAACAGTCATATGAAAATCATCGTTTTTCTTCTTTCTCATTTAGGATGATTGAAAATAGCTTAAGGATGACAATAATGGAATTCGAAAGATCAAATCAAATTCAGATTCAATTTAAAATCAAAGATTAAATTTAAAATATAAGATTTTTATTATACGATTTAGAAGTTCTATTCTATTCCGAATCATCAAAAATTAAAGGAAAAATGAAATAAAAGTTCTAAATTAATCTTGATTGAGATAAAATTCAAGCCAAATATATAAAATATGCTCTAAATATTTTATTTCTTTCATATTAACAGCAATTCCATCGATTATATTAATTACATTAATTATTCCAATTAAGCAATATCTGATAAATTCTATATTTATTATATTCGATTCTAATATGAATATAATGAATATAACATGCATTCAAGTTCCAAACTAATTAATTAATATGAAATTAATATTTAGTTTGCTATTGATGGTAAAATATTTCGCATGCATGAAATTTGCATTTTTCTATGCATATATGAATGTTTTTTCCTTGTCGAAATAGAGAATTAGTAATTTTTTAAACAAAATTTTTCCAAATTCGAAAAATTTTGCAAAAATTCAAAGATTGCTTTGGAATAAGGATTTTTTTTTTTAATTAATTGATCTATCGGATAATTAAAGAACCACATTTATTGCAGGAAAAATTTGATAAATAAAATTAAAATTAAGTTAACAATTATTGTTAAACTGCAAGTTTATCCAGAAAAAAACTTCAGTAGTCTAAGATCCGATAAAAGTAAAATCATTAATTTTCATTTCAGTATAAAAAAAAAAAAAAAAAAAAAGGGAAAAAAGTTCGTCGAAAAAGAATTTGTAAGTTTTATGAATTTTCCAACTGAAAAGCATAGAAGTATTTATCACATATTTAAATATGACATTTTCATTTTATGAAGTTATTGAATTTTAATGAAATCAATATTTCACTCAAATTATCCATTTTACTAGATGTAAACATTTTTTTTAATGCTACCAATCATTTTAGTATTTAAAAATAGAACTAATCAATAAAATAACAAAATGTTTTCATTTCATTCTTCATCCTTTTTTTTTTTTTCTAACTTCAATTTTTACAGTCAAATAATACTTTCATCAGAATTTCATTCATTAATTTCATCTTTATTAAATTTTAGGCACAAATTTAATCATCCGAAATAAGCCAAATATTTTTCTATTTATCGAATACATTTACATTTAGCAAATTTTGAAAAAAAAAAAAAAAAAAGAAAATGTATATACGTGCTGTTTTATTTACGAAATGAATAATCTTAGTAGTTTTAATTAATAGAAAAAAATTATTTACTTCATTCAGAAAAATATTTCGATTTTGATTAATCCGAAATATATGGGGGGAGAAGACTAGAAGAAATTATTCGGCTAAAATGAATCGCGAAAAACAAGAAACAATTTTAATTAACTTGAAATAAGCAGAAACAAAAAACGAGTTTCTTTTTTTTTTTCGCAATGTCCATATATTTTGTCGTAAATAAAAGCATTTTCCGAATAAAAATAATTAGAAAAAAACATCAAAAAAAATATGATTCGATTCATTTTTTTCTTTTCTTTTTTTTTTTTTATATAAAATATTTCTACTATAACTTCTATTTAATAATGAGAAAGTTTTTGCAGAAATTTTGCTACATCTATTTCATTTTTTTTCATTTTTTCTAATAAAAAAAAGATTGTTCAATAATAAAAAAGCTTTGCAAAGGAATTTATTGGAAATGCTTCAATTTCCTTTTTCCTTTTTTTTTTTTTTTTTCTTTTTTTTCTATTTTTCTTAATAAAAGAATAAAAAAAAAAAGGATTTTACAGCATTTTTTTCAAGAAAACAAAAATTGATTAGCTTTTTTTTTTTTCAGTACAAAAAAAGAAAATTTGTTTCCTCTTTTTTTTGCTCATCATTAATTCAAATTGTTTGATAAATCATCATTTAGCCAAAAAATAAATTGTTAAAGGAGGAAATAAACCATTTAAAATTATGGAAATTTGGTGAGAGAAAAAAAAAAGAATTCATTTATTCCTCATTTTATGGAACCAATAAATTTTGCACCATTAAAAATTTACCAATTTTTTTTTGAAATATGAAAAAAAATGACACAATAAGTAAGTTATTCCATCATTTGAATCAAGTTCCACTCTTAAATTTGAAAGATTAATTTTTTTTTTCAAAAAAACAGAAGACGAAAATCTGGAAATCTTTTCGACTTTCTAGATTTTTTCCGTTTTTTTTTGAAATTTATTTGAATTTAAGAAGAAAATTTTCGTTCAATAAATTGACAAAAAAAAAAACGAAAAAAGAAATAATATCATTATTAAATGTTTTATTCTTCTATTCCTAATACTTCGAAGTTTTGTTTTTTCTTTTTTATGATGAAATTGAAGGAAATCTTGCAAATGAAATCAATAAAATATTATTGTTAAAATATGAAAACAAAATGGAAAATTTCGGCTATTTTTCTTACTTTTTTAATTCAAAAGTTTTGAAATAGAAAAATGAAGAAAAGCCAGCCATGAAATTGCAAAAAAAAGCTATGAAATTAGCATTTTTCAAATGAAATTATAATCGAAGATACATGTATATACACATAACTATATCAAATCATCTATACATGAATAATTTTTTGATTTCTTCAGTAATTGATTTCTGTTGATTCAAAAATTTTAAGATTTTATTCCAAAAATTGCAAAAAAAAAAACATGTCGAATGATTTGAGGAATTTAATGTATTTTTTAATCTTTTAATCAAATCAAGACTAAAACATTATTGGCTGTTTTACTCAAAATTATCAAATCATGTCAAATCGGTAATTTAAAACTATGGAATGAATTCAAATGTAACACATCTGATGTTGATATTTTAAATCTTTTTTTTTATTTTTTAATGCTAATTTTATAATATCAACGAAAATTATCAATCATTAAATAAAGCAATCCAATATTGTTGAATTTCTTCAATTATAATATTTCGAAATATTATAAATACTACCAAAATTAAATACCGCTTTTTTTGTTGAACATTTTTATGAATATTTTATTCTTCCAAAGTCGTAGTTCTATCTCAACAGTTTTTATTTTTAGCTGTCTCGATTTTTGTTATTTTTTCTACAAAATTCAGAAAATAAGATTTTACACAAAAGATAGCTTAAGAAACTAAAATTTTAAATTTTCAAAATTTCTCCAAAAAAAGTTAAAAAAAATCTTTTTTTTCTTTTTAAGACGAATTGCAGTTGATAGTAGTAAGGTTTTGTAAAATTATCAGAAGTATCATATTTAAAAATTTTTTCTCAATTTTTTAAATTCAATCCTAAAGAAAAGAAACATCTTTTATATCAATATGGATAAATTTAATGTGTAAGATATCGTGTCTTGTTCATTTTAGAAAACACAGAATTTTTTTAATTCACTGAATTTGACAGTTTTTCTTATCAAAGCAAAAAGAAAAAAAGAACAAGAAAAAACAATAATTTTAAATTTGTTGTTTTAATTTTGTAAATTGATAACGATTAATTTGAAATGAAAAAAAATAACGATTTTAAGTTTATTATTTTAATTTTGCTAATTGAGAATGATTTATGGCTATTTACCAATTAAGAAAAAAAAGAGAAATGAAAAGAAAAAATAAAGAAAAACTGGTTTTTACTGTATTTGTAGAAAATAGTATCAAATGTCATGATTATTTTCGTTTTTTCAGTTGCAATTAAAATTCATGATATTACTCTTCTTTTCCAAACATATTAATTAAAATTATATTTTTCTCCAAAATAATTCCATTTCCAATATTGTAATATTATTTTGAGTCCAAAATTATTCCACCTTAAAGGATAATGCTTAAATTTTTTTTCATTTTATTCATAAATTACTAATAATTAGCATAAAAAGATCATAAATCTAAAATATATGGGATTTTTATAGAAATAAATTTTCAAAATGAAAATGAAAATCTTTTTTGAATGAAAAATGAAAATTTTTTTTTCTTTTTCTCTCCCTCCCTCCGCAGATTCATTAATTATAGTAATTGAATTTGTATAACAGTAGCGGAAAAATGATGATGTAAATAATTCTTACCGTAAAATTTGCCCATATCTTTTTTTTAAAATAAAATTAGTAAGCTAATTTACTGAATAATGAAAATTGAATAATTCAAAAGCTTAAACCTAAAATTTTTCCTTTTTACTAAAATTAATTAATTAATTTTAGTGTTCATATATCATAGAATAAAAGAAGTAACAAAATATAAATTAATAGAGAATGCATTTTTTCAAAGAAAAAATTTATCAAAACTTTACAAAAAAAAAAAAAAAAGGAAAAAAAGCTAAATGGAATTACTGGTATAATAGATATTAAAGTGAAATTTATATCCAAAAGAAAAAAAAGTTTAAAAAAATTAAAATTAACTTCAGTGCATTGATTAATGTTAAAAAATTTATATTTTATTCAATTTATAGTAATTTGAGTAATTAATTTTTTTCTAATTTACTATACTACCAAAAAAAATAACACTAATTAGTAATCAATTTAGTATTAGATTTATCTATTACTTTATATGAATGATATATAATTGATCAAATAAGGTGGAAAAGTTTATTTTTGTAGAGCATTTGGTGACACAGCACTGAAACGACTTTGTGTGTTGACAGCTCAACCGGATATTGTCCGGATTGATTTGAACGAAATTCATTTGCGATTTATTCTCGTCGCATCGGATGGTTTTTGGGATGTATTAACGAACGATGAAGCAATAAATACCGCATTAACATTTCTTCGCATATCATCAAATCAGTGGCATAAGTTCATTTTTTTCATACATCATTTCTTTTCCCCTTTTTTTTTTTGTGTAAAAGAGAGGGTGAGAGAGAGAAAAAAAAGAAAGAGAGAAGAGAAAAAAATAACTTGATCTATTATATGTTATAATTGTATATCAGATAATTTAAATTTTTTGTAATAAAAATTTAATTAAAAATTGATAAATTTGAACAAATGAATAGTTTAGATTAAGGCTATTTCAAATTATTTAATCAAAAATACCCCCAATAAATGAAAGAAGAAAATAATTAAAGTTTTCTATTGATAAATTTATAAAATTTGAAAATAATTATCGATTATTCTTTTTTAGAAATGATTTTTTTTTTCTTTTGCAGAATTGCAGAATATTTGGTACGAAAAGCATTGAAACTTGGTTCTGAGGATAATGTTTCCCTATTATTCATTCGATTAATTTAATTATTAATTAATCCACTATTCTATTAAAATTTGGGAAATTATTCAATTCATTTGATTAAAAATTCATTTATTTGTCTATTTATCAAAACCACTAATGTTATTATTGTTATTAAAATCATTGCTGCATACTACGAAATATTTTTGAATTGATAATATCGAACATTTACTAATTTTTGGAATAATTCATTTTAATTCAATATTATATTGATCCATTATTGATGGATGCCTTTACTAAAATATTATATGCAGTACTGTATTTCTTTGCTGGACTTATTTAAGTAATTCAATTCGTTCGAAATTTTTTGAACATAATCATTTGAAATAATCAACAAACAAGAGATATGATATCTGAAACTTTATGCTCCATACTTTTATCTGAAGAGACTGATCTCGAAGATGCTATTACTTCAGTTTATTTTACAAAATTAATTCTTAATGGTACATCAGATGCAAATCGTGTATCATTTGTAAACCAAATCACTTATGGTTATATTGCGCCAGTTATCATATCATTTGGTATCATTGGTAAGTTATCATTAATTCAAATTTGATTAATTTGATTAGCAAAAACTATGATAATGTTAATATTATCGTATAATTTCTAAATTCTGAATAATTTCTTAATTTTTTTTAAATGACATTAATGTCATTATTGAGAATTAATTTTGACGAAATTCCTATCATACGAATTTTGCATCATTCATTAAATTTTCCTAAAAAAAAAAAGTGACAAAAAATTGAAAAGATTATCAAAAAGTATAGAATGAAGTGACATAAATATAAATTTTTTACGATGTAAGAAAGATAAAATATTCATAAAAATATTTAGCCGACAAAATGAGATTCAATTTTCATATTGTTCATATTGTTTTAACATATTGTAATTGGAAAGCCTCAAATCCGATTAATTGTTCACAAACTATATATTCTAAAATGAAAAAAAAAAAAGAAATTAATATTATCGTGTCATTTCTTAATTTTTTTTTTTAAAAAGATGCACTGATACGGTTTTAATAATCTAATTAATAAAATAATTTATCATACAAATAGCATTAATTATTAAATTTTCATGAATTAAATCCAAGAAAGATTATAAAAAGCTTAAATTTTTATATTGAAGAAAGAGAAAAAATTTATTATAATAAATTAGTGCGAGTAAAAACTTTTAGATATAATATATACTTTTGAATCAAATTAATTTTATTTGAATTCCTCAAAAACTTTTGGATGTGTCAAAATATCAAGTTAGATGAAGAATAATTTCTTAAAGAAATTTCTGAGGATTTCATTGAAACTATCAGAACAATTTTTATTTAACCTAATTAAAAATCGTAATTTAAACAAAAATTTAAAAGAAATGAAATGAATTATTTTCTTAGTTTAGGTTAAAGGAAAAGTTTTTTTTTTTTTTTTTGCTTTAAAGTATTCATATCAATTGATTCATAATTTCATTAAAATTCCAATTTTTAGGTGACATAATGACAGTAGCAACGTTGACACGCTCATTATTTAAGCGATCTTCAATTATTTATACCTACCTCATCTTACTTGCCATTACTGATCTGGCAAGTTTTTTCTACTATTTCCTACCATTTTTGCAAATATTTCCAAATATAATTCTTAGAATCATTCATTTTTTCGTTTTGAAATCTTTTTAAATTATAAATTTAAAATTTAATATTACTTGCTTTAAATTGTCATAAATTAAACGATATATGCAACATGTTTATAAATTTTCAAGCAAACAATCTCAGATTAAAAATTTCAAAATAACAAGTGTTATTAATTTATTTTATCAATAATATTTATTACTTTTATGATCACAGTTATTTCTTGAGATAATAGTAATGATTGTCATAATATTAGTTTGACTATTATCGCGACTCTTGCAGCTTTTTTTATCAATAATTTAGCAGAAATTATCAAAAATGATAAATTATTTGATTAATTTATAAACACTCATTGACTTAATAATGATTGATTCGATTTTTTTCTTTGTGATTAGTTTTTTATCAGTTAGCAAAATTATTCGTTTTTATTTCTTTAGTCAACTCTTTTATCAGTGATACCAATGATATTATGGTTACTTAATTATCGCCTCTGTTCTTATCCATCAGCATTTTACTATGCTCATATTGGATTTCCATTGGTTTGTTTTTTTTTTTTTTTCATTTTTTATTCTATTCATGTATTAATTTAATTTCAATTTTTTAATTTAATATTAATTTTATAATATTAGCTTTTCTTCTTATTATAACAACGTATCCATGAATTTATCAATTCTTTTGTACAAAGAAAAAAGAAAAAAATAACGTGGATGATAATATGATGTGGATGCATAATACACATGTACATGAATTACGACATTCGCTGAAAATTAAGACTACTTTATCACTTCTTTTTCAATAAAAAATGATCATATCATTTATCAATAAGATTTAGGCATTGAAAATTCACTGCAAAAAACATTGATAATTTATTAGCTTATTTCATTTTTTATTAGCTTAGACATACTAGCTTATTTCAGTATTCATTTCTTGCAAAAAAAAAAAAAAAAAAAAGAAATAAAATTTTGCTGGAAAAATTTGACAAAAAAAAAAGGAAGACAATCATGCAGTATATTAATTTGAAACTTCGAATTTTGCAAAAATTTTGAAATTTTTCATTTTTAGTTAATTGATTATAATTTGCATTCATTACTATTTTATCCCAAAAAATTATTACAATTTCGCAAATAATTTCGAGACAATATTTCTTAGCGCATTTTTTAGGTAAACGCATTTATGGGTACTAGTGTTTGGATTGTGGTATTTTTAACAATGAGTCAATCTATGGCTGTTTGTCATCCGTTTCATTATCCTTATCTCAGATATGTTACTGATAAAGTTTTATTGATATCAGACTTGTAAAAGTTATTTTTTTCCTAAAATATTTAATTCCAATTATTTATTTGGAATCAAATTAAAATATTCAAATTTCGATTACACTTAGTAATTATTCGTGTTTTGATGTAGAAATAATATAATCAAATTTGCATTGTTTCTACATTAAAAAAAAAATAATAATTAATGATTACAATTGTAAACAATTACTTATATTTTAAACATCTGATATAGAATTTGGATTTTGAATAATGTGTAAATTTGAAGTATTCTTCTTTGAATGCATTTTTGCCTCATATATTATACAGTATTCAGTATTTCTCGAATATCCCCATAATATACCTAATAATACATTAAACTGAGGCATTTTTTAACCTCGCTAATTAATTAAAAAATTTCGGTAATTGATTCGTTTTTTAAGAGACGGAAAATGTGCTTATTGTTAGTAAGCATATCTTATGTGATGAATTTTTGTATCTATGCTCCGTGGGCTGTGAAAAGAGTTGTTTATGAGGTTTGTAAAGAATTTTATTTTAATTAAATTCAAAATTTCAATTTATTATTCTGGCTTATTCTTCTATTGATTTTTTAAAATTGATTCCAAATATCGTTTTAAGTGTCTGAGAAGGAAAATAAATGAAAAGATAAAAAAAAATTGTAAATGATAAGTTTTATTTTAAAAATTGCCAAATTATATGTTTCATAATTTCTCTTAAATTTTGTTTGGCTGATAAGAATATATATGCAACATTAAAACTAAGTTTATTAAAACGACAATCTATATAAATAAAAATGTAAATGTTCGTTATTCATTTCTACAAAATGTTTCAAATTCTTCACCGATTGATTTGAAATTTTCATACAACGTTGCATTCAAATAGGCGCTTTTTTTTCATAGATTTAACATTTTGAACAAACGAACATTTGCATTTTTATTTATATAGACTAGCTAGACCGGTTACCGAAACCATGGCCGGTTCGAAATAAAATCTCTCAAACTTATAGATACCATCCGAAATTGCTTCATGTCGATTTCTTGTATGCGATCGTAGAATTGAAACTTGGTATACGGCATATGAATGGTGTCGTGAAACAATAAGCCGTTTGCTACCATTTGTCCTAGTTGCTTATTTTAATGCAAAAATTTTAATCACATATCGAAATACTAAAAAGGAACGCTTTAAACGACTTGCTTCTAATAAACAAAAAATTTCAATGAGAAGTGAACGAGTTAGTTTTACAATTACTTTAATTTAAAATTTCAATTCAAATTAGATAAAACAATAAGCTATTAAAATTTAATTTATGTCATATTTTATCATATTTATTTAAAAATAATATGAAAATTTAAAATGCTACATATTATTTTATTATTCACAAATGTTTACTTATCATTTAAAAGTCAACATTTATCTTTTTATTTTGTTTTCATTAATTTTTTTGTTTCTTATTTATTTTGATTTTACATCAAACGTCAAGATTTCACGTGTTTTGTTCTTATAATTTCACGTCAATGTAAAATTTCAATTGACTATTTGTTATTGTTTCTGTAACGTAATGTGAAAAGCAAAAAGTGCTTGACGTAAATTTCAAATTTCAGACATTTGTCATTGTTAATTGAAACATTTCAGATATTACGAATGTAAAAAAGGAAGCTTTTTCAGGAAGAGAAGCAATTATTTAAATTGTTATTTTCAATAATAATAATATTTTTTGTTTGTACAATACCTGCTGCTCCACTCACAATATTCGTTTCTGATAAACAATCTTTTAATGTACCTTTTCAAGTAAGTCGTTCTTTTTATTTTCAATTCAATTATTTATTTTGATCTTATTAAAGAAAATTGTCGTATGAAAAGCATTTGCAGTATTAAATTAATGAAATTCGTAATATCTGCTATTATGATTTTGATATTTATTTGCATAAAGTTTAGAAATATTTATGAAATTCACAACATGCAATCTTTTAGCATAATTTTTAATAATATCATAATAATATGTTGATCATAAATTTCCGTAAAAAAATGTAAAGAATTGCGTCTTTTATCCAATCACATTTGATCTCGTTATATTTTTATAATTTAGTATTTATAAATAAGTGAAATAAATGAAAATTTTGAGAAAATCGTCCGTCAAAAAAAAAAGTGTAAATAAATTAATCAAGTGAGTTACTGATGCAAATAAATATTAAAATTATATTAGCACAAATTTTAATTAATTTTATATGACAAATATTGTTCGTATGAAAAAAAGGTAAAATATGCAGTAATAGTAAAATATAAATGAATTAATCATAATCGAATTAATTTCATAATCAAATTAATTTCTTTTCCATTTTCATCTATTTTTCTTAAATTTTAGATAATTAGAGCTATTATCAACGTAATGGAATTTACCAAATTTGCACTTAATTTCTATTTTTATTGTTTAATTAATCCAAATATTCGCCTAATATGTTTTCACATGATTCGCTGTAGATCTATGAAACAACCACCTCGCATTTTCGGTAATTTTTTTCCTTAATTGAAAAGTTTCATAAAGTTGTGCATGTTATTATTATTTCAATTTTCTAAATTTATATTTTTATATTTTTACAAATTTCATATGCGTTTTAAAAAGAACAAGTAATTAAATTAGTTAAATGTTTCATTGATGCGAATGAAAATTAGTAATCGTAAAATAAATATCTGAAATATGAATATATTGAAAATAGCCATTTTTTCAAATGTGATAAAATTCAGAATAATTTGCATGCATATGACTTATCTAAAAAATAATGATTAATTATGCTATTAGTGAATGTTAACTTTTATTCGAAAAGGATTGATTAAATAAAAAAATCATACAAATCCCAAAAAAAAGCAAAATTTTATAATATAAATGAATGATTCACCACTAAATTTTTTAATATTTCTAAATATTTCAATACTTTTTAAAAATGACTATTGGCTAAATTTCAAATAATTGAATAAAATAAAAAAAATGAAATTTTGTTTTTTTTTCAGGTCAATCAATGCATCCAATATCACAATACACAAAACGAAGGTATTTTTCAACATGTGATAGTAAACCTTTTAATGGTTCTATCAATTTTTCAAGGTATTTTACTAACATTTGCATGCATAAACTTTCTTCGGCTTTTTAATTCATTTATTATATATTAATAACTTTTATTAATTAAATAATTGTTTAACTTTTAAGCTCTAATAATTATATTTTTGTAAAAAATAAAATTTGCGTTACATTCTATTTCAATAAACAATTTTTCAGTTTTTTGCTAATTCCTTTGAAAAATTGGAAAAATTTGTTCAAAATATTCATTGAATCTTAAAAAAAAATAATTGTTAATAATTATTTGCACTAAAAGTTTATGAATAGTTAGTTTGAATAGAATCAATATTCTAAATAATTCATTATCTAATTAAGTTATAAGTTGAAATTTAATCTGCAACAGTATGCAACAAAGGTCGTGAAATTCGATTTTTTTTATATAATTTAATTAGAAAATTGATAGGATTTTAATTCAAATTTTATCTTGAAATTTTTAATAAGACAGAAATAATATTTTGGATTTGCTGATTTTAAAATTGTTCGAATTCAATAATTTAATCTATAAAAAACATAAAAATAAAAATAAAAATACGTTTTATTAATATTAAAAAGTTAAACGTCATTAATTTCCGTGAAAAAAATTTCAATTTTTAACATTTTAATTCTGTTATTTATATAGCTATGATAACAATCTACACTGCTATGCAATACCAAAAAGAATTTAAAGTTAGAAAAAATGAAATTTTCGAATTTTTTAAACCAAAATTGAATATTTTTTATTTCAATTGTATAATATTGTATTTTATTGTATAATATATTCAATCGTTCAAAAATTCATCTATTTATAATAATTGTTGCATGTTGTTTGAGTGTAAACATAACGTAAAATTTTATTGAAAAATCAGCAATAATTTCCTTTTTATGTTAACAGATCATTAATAATTTGATAGCTTATCAATTAACGATTACAATTTCTCTTGTAATATGTCATTTCAATTTTAAATTAATCAATTCTAAACTTTTCAACATTCAAAAACAAATTCATCAATTTTAATTTGCATGGC
This sequence comes from Onchocerca volvulus, assembly GCA_000499405.2. NCBI lineage: Eukaryota > Metazoa > Nematoda > Chromadorea > Rhabditida > Onchocercidae > Onchocerca > Onchocerca volvulus. Next base: position 24,386,221 of record HG738137.1, on the reverse strand, counting down.
AATATCATCGGATAGATTGTATTTATTTTTTTTTTCGCAAATTATGACTTTTACATTAACTTGCTTATTTATATTATATTTCATTAATTGTTTCATTTATGCTATTATCAATTCTATTTGTTTTATCTTTTATCCTCTTTTTTTTGCATGATTATCATTTTGAATTTAATCACTACTAATATTTATCAATATTCGTGATTTTACTTACTCGTAATGATAATCTAAACTTTTTTCACTCTTTGATTATCAGCACTGTGTGCTAATTTTCCTGTTTAAAACTTTTTCTAATCAAATTGTTTCAATAATGTTGTTTTATCATTTTCTTTACTTTGCTAACATTTAATGCTTTTGATTTTTAGTAAAAGTTAAAAAAGAAAAAAAAAGATTTATAATGGTGTCGCGAATTTTTTGCGCGATATAAATAGTTAATTTGTATTAGTAAAAAAGGAATACTTCGTAACAAAATTACTTACGTATATCCTTTGTCGCGTAACGTATTGTGAGTGTATGACTAGTTAAAAATTTTATTGTAAACCATAAAACGAGTCCAATATGTCGATAATTTATTGTCGACCAAAGTACAAAGAATATCGGGAGAAAGGATTTGAAAGAAATGATGGCGTGGATACTATATACTGCAAAGGAAGTAGGTGTGGTTACATAGATAGCCGTAAGGAGCCAATATATATTACAAGCATTGTATCAAGGTCACAAGGTTAATGAGCATGTGAGATAGATATCCTTTGACACAAAGAAGGGAGAAATCGTAGCAATTGATTAACAGTGTCAAAAAAAAAAATGACTCATGTGAATAGTTAACAACCGTTCACTAGTACATCAAATGATCACAAGTATAAAACAATTTATATTCAAATTTTTACGATACAGTTATTTCGGTTTTTTCGGACAAATGGCAGTTTTTTTTTTTTTTTTTTCAGAATTATTTATTTTCAATTGCTATTTGAAGTATTTCATCGTTTAAAAACTTTTTCTCAAATGAGAAAAATTTTCCTTCCAAAAAAAAAAAAAAAAAAAAAAAAAACTTCGAAATTACTAAATTCTTAAAACAAAGCTGGCCAATTATATTTTAAACTTAGGGAAAAGAAAAAATTTTTTAAATTTATCAAATACGCTCAACAAAATTAGTTTTAAGCCAACAAATACCAACAACGCTTCAACAAATTGTATCAACAACAAATGCGGTAACAATTGAATTGAGTGAAGGTTGCAAAAAGAGCAAAGATGGTCGGAAAATTTGTTTTACCTGAAATTTTCAATCGATTTCTCTTTTATCTGTTCGTTTTGAAATTAGTATTTGTTGAATATTTTATTTTTATTTTTGTTTTTTTCTTTTTTTTCTTATTTTTATTGTATGTTAAAGAATAAAATGATAAAATTTCTTGTCTTTTCTTTTTTTCCTTCACTCCCTAAATTTTATTTTATAAATTAATTGTATGACCAACTTTTCCAGTGTCAAATTTAATTCCAGGTAAAATTTAAAATGATTTTCTTTTTTCCTTCTAACTTTTGAAATTATTATGTTAATGATATTGAATGCGCAAAAAATATTGTAGGAAATATTTCTAAAATTCAATTTAATAAATTAGAATAATAATAATTTTTTTTTTTTAGTAAAATTAATTTTTTAGTAAAAATTACAAATGTTTATTTCAAAGAATGAATAAATATTTTAAGCTGAAAAAAGCAAAATGAGAATTTTTTATAAATATTCACTTATTCACGCGAAACTGATTTATAGAAAATTAGGGAACAATTTTAAAATCTTATATTTGCAGATAAAGATAATTGTAAGATTTTTATTTTCTTCGTTTGAAAAAAAAAAACGATATTAATAGCATAAAATCTATAAAATAGTGGAACCAATATTTCTGAAATTTAATTTATAAATAAAAAAGAAAATATTCATGTAAATGTTTACTTATTCATTCGAAAATTCGGCATAAAAAAAATTCTAAAATAAATTTCAATTTCAATATTTATCGTATAAATATCGAAATTTAAGTTGTAACTGATATGGGGGCAAACCATAAATGTTTATTTGACAAATATTTTGTTAGTTAATCAAATTAAGGAGAGAATTAAGTTCGATCACTTGATTGATTAATCTTAATCTTTACTTGCTTTTTTTTTTTAATTGATAATTTTAATTTTCAAAATGGCAAAGAGTAGTTCCATGAAATTTATCTATTGAATATGTCATAACAATTCTGTGATTTTCAAAAAAAATTTTTAAGAAATTAAATTTGTCAAAATTAGGTTAAATGAACAAAAAAATTTTAGTTTTTGAAATTTTAAATGTTTTCTCTTCAGCTATAAAATAACAAAACATTTGATTGAAAATTATTATTTTATAAAATACTTTTAGACTGCCAACAATCATTAAAACGGAAAATGATACGATGGATGATAGTGATAAACGATTAACGATGACCAGTGATAATCTAGTCGATGAATTAGTGTTAAAAACTATGAGTGAAGATGCTGAAAATGATAGTAATATTGCTTCTACAACTATAAATAATATTTTTCGCAGTGATACACCTATCGTTATCACTACTGATAATTCGGAAGAAATACGATTAATGATCGATGGACATAGCAGTATGGTATAATCATAATCGTTGATTTTATTTTATGAATATAAAAATATTCAGGCATTGTGATAAATATTTTATAATAATATCATGAAACGATTAAATTTTGTTAATATTTCCTTGCAAACTAATTATTTGATTGGTATTTAAAATTTCTAATACAAAACTGATTCAAAGTGTTAGAAGTATGGAAATTTGTAACAATTTTCAAATTTAATTTAAAGAATTTAATTCAATTTGAAATAATTTGCCATTTTTGTAATTACTCTATTCAATAGTTTTTTTCAATTTATTTTTTAACAAAAATTTACTACTCGTAGTATTTTTCGTATCAAAATTTATAGTAACAAATATTTTCATTCAATAATATTCAAAAATTTCAGTAATTTATTATGTTTACAATCAATTACATAAAAGAAATTTTTTTTTGTTTTTAAATTTTGTTAGTATTTCCTTGCAAACTAATTATTTGATTGGTATTTAAAATTTCTAATACAAAACTGATTCAAAGTGTTAGAAGTATGGAAATTTGTAACAATTTTCAAATTTAATTTAAAGAATTTAATTCAATTTGAAATAATTTGCCATTTTTGTAATTACTCTATTCAATAGTTTTTTTCAATTTATTTTTTAACAAAAATTTACTACTCGTAGTATTTTTCGTATCAAAATTTATAGTAACAAATATTTTCATTCAATAATATTCAAAAATTTCAGTAATTTATTATGTTTACAATCAATTACATAAAAGAAAAAAAAAGAACAAAATTGTTAGCACATATTAAAATGTTATGAATACTTTAATAGAATTCTAATTAATATGAAAAGTTCGAAAATATAATAAATTTTATTTAATGAAAACATTTTTGTGAGAAAAGAAATTTGGTCAGTTTAAGTAGCTTTTCATCAATGATAATTGAAGTCCGAAGTTTTAAATTTTTATAAGTGTAAAATACTTTTTTTTTCTTTCAAATCATAGTAAAGTATCGATTGCATTTCAGTAAGAATTTATCTTTGGTATTAAAAATGAATATTCTTTAAGTTCAGGAAATTATGAGATCGATTTGACGAAATATGTTGGCCAAATCGATCTCATAATTTTATAAAACTTAGAGAACATTCTCTTATTCCTGTTATTATGAATTAATAAAAATTTCAATCATTTTTCTCATTTTTTCCCCATCTAAAAATCAGTTAGTTTTATTTAGTTCGATAGATTAATTAAATGTTTACAGTTTCCGAAATTATTTTAGATTTTTTTATTATTTGAAGCAGATCTTCACAACTAATACATAATTAAAGATATTATAGAAAATGGAGTTTTTATTTAGAATTTACTTTAAAATTTAGAACTAAAATATGTTTTAGAAGTCAAATAAAATATCTTTGAATTTTAAATTAAAGAAGGAGGAGAAAAAATAAAAAATGAAAGAAAAAAGCAAACGAAAAAAGCGAGAATAAATTAATTTGATAAATTAATGGAGGGAAGTTCTTTAAATGGAAAATTAGTTGCAAAAACAAAAGAAACATCCTCAAATTATGTTTAAATTCAGTTACAAATTCAAGAAGGATTAGTAGAAGTAAATTTAATAGAATGTCAATTTCATGGTATTCATTCAAAAAGACACAAATTACTACTTCAGTTTACCTCTACTTTTAAAATTCCCGTATTGTATTTTCCTCAGTAACAGACGTAATAACGCTATTGCAATCAATCTTCCACGGGACAAAAAAAAAAGAAAAAAAAAATTAAGGTTTATATGATATGAACATATTTTGACTGAATTTTTCCTTCATATCTCATGATTTCTTCGGTTAATGTTAATTTCAAAAAAAAAAAAAAAAAAAATTATTGCTAGTTAATATTAATTCTCTTGTCATGGAAGCTCTTCACTTCAAGTAATTGATATGGATGTTGCAAAAATTTTCAATAGTTAAATGTTCATTCATGAACATTTAACTATTGAAAATTTTTGATAATTCTGTATTCGATCAGATTTATTTATTTTGAGATCCGAAAGATAAGCAGCAAACTAAGGAGGCCGCTAAGGATGATCTGATATTATCTGCAATAAAAGAAAATCTTTCGTGATAAAAAATCATGAACTTCTGAAGATTTCATTTTCTGTAACTGGCTCCTTCACAGCTAAGCAATGCTCTATCGAAAAATAGTCTATCCTTAACATGTCATAATGTAAGCTTTATGAAACTTTATCGATCATAACCATATCTATGAACACTTATGTAATGAATATTTACAGCATCAATACACAATAAAATACAACGAAAAATGGCTTGGAAATAAGTAATGAATACATGTAACAATATCATAAACTGTAACGAATGAGCTTAGGAAGAACTCTCTCCAATTTTGATTAATATTGTAAAAATCGTCTCTAATGCTGGCTCAAACAAGTAAAATATTAACATGCATTTGGTTAAATAAGTTGAAATTCAAACACCTAACCAAAATATAAGCTAAACGAAATTATGTGTAAGAGTTTTTAGCTTCTATCGTGTCATCATCAATAGATAAATGACAAATAAATTTAAAGAAAAATTCTAAACCGATTTCTATCTAGATAAATTTTTGATGAAATAATCAATCAGGGTCATCAATTTTTCCACTTTAATGGAGTCTATTCTTTGCTGCTTATACTCGTCTTCGATGTGTTCGCTTCTTGCAATATTTTGTTAAAATGTTTCTTGACACTGCGCAACGAACGTGAAACATACTGAAAGGAATAATCAATTTCGTTAACTTATTAAAATAAAAAGAAAAAAAAATTAACAATGCATGTTAGTTGATGAGTCTATAAATTTTATCGAAGTCTTTACGTCTTTACGCGCAATAAACTTTTGAAATGTAACCCATCCACGATTTTAACATAAAAATTTTCGAGACTGAGAAGTTTTTTTTTCAATTTATCTAATATGAATATATGATAAAGCTATATAACTAAGATTTGAAAACCTTCGTTTTCGATAAGTTGCCCGGTGATACTAAACTGGAAGTATCACCACTATTCTTCTGCAAATATGGGTTAAAATCCCTGGAATTTTTCAGTTCATCTTCGAGTCTTTCAGATGGGAAACGTTTCGCAGCATATGTTAATTCTGTAGCATAAGTTGAACGCATATGCGGTGGCAATGACTTGTTACGTCTGTTCAGTTCAGCCAAACGTTCACTGTCCACGGAAGTATTAAATTCTTCTCGCCTTAAATAATAAACATTGCTTCACAAACATTATGGCAGCTTTGCAAAACCTTCCATTAAAATTACCTCATTTAACATGACAGAAAAAAATACGATACTGAAATTGAAAACGATACGAAAAATATTCTAAAAATTATAGTTAAATGAAACAAAAATTACTCGTCTGTCGTAATCAGCCTACCGAACTGCGGTTCCACCTTTAGCATGTATGGATCGCCATTCACGGATGACGATGACAACAAATCATTCTCATCTTCAACTTCTGGAAGTGGATGAAACTCATGAGGCAGCGCACCAGATGATACATCTGCAATAATTTAGTTTTATTTTAACGTTTAACTTTTAATTCTTTAAATATGGGAATGGCATCCTTTTAATTCTCCTTCCTTTCACTGATAACTATTTCGTCAAATAATCTGCCTGTTACTACTCATAAACAAAATGCTTTAATTTACAGATATGTGAACTGATGCTCATCATTTAACATAAAACAAGAAAATTTCGAAATGATTGCCTTTTGCTTCCGAGAAGTGGGAATTTATTTTTGCCATTTCTTCAGCTGGTTTACTATCCAAAGTGCTGTTACTGATGGAGAAATGTTGAGAAATCGTCGAGCATCTTTCTTCGGCAGAAGCAAGGCGTTGCTCAAGATTATGATATGCGACTGAAAACACTGAATATTAAAAAGAAAATTAACAATATTAAAATGATTCGTTTACCAATTTTGCACATCAACTTTTGCATATGATGAACACTATAACTTAGTGATATCAAAATATTTCGAGACATATTCTAGAGATTACTGTATTCATTGACGATGACAAAACAGCACGAAAAAACAACTATTAATTACTAGATATATTATACGTAATCTGCAGAGCAGCTTTTAAATTTGAGAATCTTTTTAAAAAAAAGAGAAACGAAAATTTTCCAAATGTAAAAAAAAAATACACCATCTTTACGTGTCAGTTCTTCCTGCAAATAGATATTGAGTTCTACGCTGTTGTTCAATTGATTCCATGCATCCGAAAGCATTCTTTGTTTTTCATTTAAAATTTCTTGCTTTGCCATCATCATCTCTACATGCTAAAAACGAAAATTTTGGAGAGGTAGGATGTTTTTGGGAAATTTCGAACAAAACAGTTTTATTTATTTTATATACCTTTTTTCTTTGATCTTCCAACGATGCAGCTAATGCTTTCGCCTGATATTCGCTAATCGCTGCCTATAAAGAATCATTTTTCAACGCTTCTTATTAAAAAAAAAAAAAAAAAGAAAAAAAACGGTTTATTGCCTATGAAATATAAAAAACACATATCTCATAGCCAGAACGAAATATTCCACTTTGTTTTAATGTTTGTTTATTGCCTATAATTTAACACGCAGCATTTTTCATTGAAACTAAGAGTTTTTGTTGGTTTTTGCAAAGAAATTCATCATCACAGTTATTCAGTAAATCAATAATCGATTTGAGTTGACTAGAAAAAAAAAAAATACATTATTTTGCAGACTTTCAATCATAGCTTTGTCCTGTGCATTCTCTTCTTGCAAAGCCTGATATCCGTTCTGGATACCTGTAAACAGAAGTCGCAGACCTTGAATTTCAGTCCGCCTGTTTTCCAGTTCTCCACAAAGACTTCGCACCTACAAATATATGACTTTTTCTGTCATAGTTTAAAATTTTAAAACTATCAGTAATTAACATTCCGCACTTTAACATTTATTATTTCTTTTTTTAAGGGACTACAAGTTCGATATCTATTAAATGCGCTGCACTGAATCAATAAATGACTTGATTATTTTATTTTCAAAAATGAATTCCATGGAAATAGGCAGCAATAATACCTGAACAGCTAAACTGCGGATGCTTCGGACCGAAAGTTGAGCGACACTTAGTTGTTTTTTCATTTCTGTGATCATACTAGTGGATCTTGCAATTTCCAATTCCTTGATCCTTAATTTTTCGTCCTGACTAATAAGTGCTTCATCTCTTTCTTGTCGCTACAATATTACAAGTTTACTAAAAGCTAAATTAATAATCATTTCAACTGAAACAAAATAGTGAACTTAACATACTGCTTCCTTAACGTCTAATCGCAATCCATTGATGATGTTCCGCAATTCCGCGATTTCAGCTTCATCACTGGTCGTGAGCCGTAGCAATCGCTCTTCGGCAGCTGTTTTCGAAATCCGTGTCACTTCAAGTTCCTTTAACAAAACTGTAGAATTAAAAAGATTTCATTTAGATTTTCGACAAAATTATGCATAATTATATCTCACACACCTGCAAAAGCTCCTCTCGTTCCCTTTCCATTTTTAAGCGCCATTGTTCTTCCAATGTTGCATTTTTTTCCCAGCTTTCAACAGCTCTTTGTTTAGATGAAATGTCAAATTCAGCTTCACGTAGCTGTCTCTACAATAATGTGTTTTAAAATCACATTAAAAAGATGAAAGAAAAAAAGGAAAAAACTAAAAAAGCTTGTTTTGTGATCAACATACTTGGCAAAAGGATAGTAAAATTGATCAACCGAAAAAGCAAACTGGATTGTTACTGACCTATTGAGTCATATAAACCCCATCATTTAATGATGAGTTTTTGAAAAGATACCCTATCAACTGCTGTCAGTTCTACTGCCTTCAACATACTTGATTTTTTTTACTAAACAGTAGCTATAACAGTGATGGAAAAGAACATTTTGTTGGCATATCTTATGCATTTAGCAATTAAATACTTGGATAGTATGCAGTTCTTGTTTTGCAGTCTTCAACTGCTGCTGCAGTTGATTGCTTTCTTCCTCAGCTGCAGTCGCTTTAGTTCGCCAGTCATCCAATTCTGTACTTAGAGTTTGGCATCGTGCTTCTTTCTCCTTTACAGAGTCACTTACTTGACTGAGGCTGTAATTATTACACAGTAATCTTAGATTATTGTGTAACGCTAAGATAATGTAACGGTAAAAGTAAAAGGAGATGAAAAATAGATGAGATCAACTGACTTGAATACTCTAATAATACATTAGAGGGAGACAGAAAATGAAATAAAAGTGATGGTATAAAGAGGGGGTAGTGATGCAGATAAATTGAAAATTTAAATGGAAACCTTTTGACAAGTTTTTTGATTTCCTGTTTAGCATTTCTTAATGAGCTTTCTAGATCATCTTTTTCGAACTCGAGTAGTTTGCATCTTTCATTCAGAGTCTAAATTGGTATTATCTAGAAGAGAGAAAAATGCATATATTTCCTCCCAAATCCAGTAAAATCCAAAAAATAGACTAAAAACCTTTATCATTCTATCTTTTTCACGTATTATTCGTAATTCACGTGAACGAGGAGAAGAGACGATTTCGGAAAGTGGACTGCGTCTTATATCTGCTCTTTCGCTCACTGCGATTCCAGAGTAATTTGATCGACGAATCTAAAAGATTTTATTTTTCAAGAGAAAAATTAGTTTAATTCTAATTTAATGATGTAAATTGAAATCACAAATACTGGTGCTTCCAGGAATTTAAGGAAATTTCAAAAATCAGCGAAAATTATATGAAACAAACCTTGGGAGTAACGAAACTTTGCAAATTCACAGAATCATCATCGCTCTGGAATAACACCGCAGGCCAAGACTCATAAGGATCCCAGTTTTGATGATCTTCCAAATAACGCAACACCGCACCAATATGCTTGTTTTCTTCTTCAGTTAGTCCGTAATCTTCTTCGAAAACCATTTCCAGACTTATTCGTAACTCATTTAAGAAAACAACCAAGAATTTGGCTACTTCAAAATTATCACCCGTCGCTGCCAAATCTGGCTTCAAATGCTCTAGGAATGAAGCATCTGTCATCTGATCCTTTAAAGTCTGATATGCTTTCGTGTATGCTTCTTGACTCGATTTTTCTTCGCATTTCTTGAATTTACCAGTAATGCTGAAAGTTTGAATCTAATAGAATTAATGCTGAAAACTTTGATCTAATAGAATATTTCAAAATTTAATTTCAAAAAAGAAATCTTTTCTTGAAAATAGACGCGTTAATGCTAGGGATTTTTATTCCTTCTCTAGCTTTTGATTATATTAAGAATGACTTTTGCAGTATCAAAAAAACTCACATGATATAAGTTATAATAGGTATATGCCGTCTATATAGTAGAGACCAGCCATCCACTGGATCAATACCTAACCTGGCTTTTAGTAATTGCTCGAACTACAAAAAATATTTCAAAAATAAACAACAATACCATCTCATTTTTTACACTACCAGAAAAGTATATTATTTCAGTCGGATTCAACAATAATAATAAAAGACTGATTTAGAATTGAAGAATTTCAGGCAGAATAAATATTTAGATAAAAAAAGTACAAAATAATTGTAAAAGAGAAAATTGTACTGGAAACCAAATATATCCAAAGAGAAAATAACTGATGTAATCTTTTCTATTTAAAGTAAGAAGTTAAAAAAACGATAAGATTTTGAATCTATGTTCAAAATATCTAATACATAATGCAGATGATGTATATAATAGTAAAAAAAAACCTACCCAGTGTTTGATTGCGCCTGTCCGTTTTGAATCCATTTTTAAAACTGAAATGTAAACATTTTTTATTACAACTTCATTAGTGTCATTATGAACTTTTTTTTTTTTTACTAATTCGTAAACAATCTCTTCCATTTATTTCCATCATAACAAAGATACTATTTGCTTGAAACAAAAAATGCAACAATTATCCGAACTATTTCAAAATTCCTATCTATTACTTCTATCCCATGTACTTATACAATCTCTCGAGAATCTGGTGGAATGGCTATTACCATCTAACTTCTATCAAACTTTTCTAAGATAAAGGTTATGGAAATTTGTACCGTAACCCATACTGAATCTTCTACTTCTCTAACAAAATTACTAGCAATATGAAGGAATGATGCTAGAAAATATCGCTAAAATAGATGAAATGTACGATATTTCAAAGAAATCAGATGATTTCTTTTACTAAAATCGAAGAGCAAAAATTAACTGCATTAGATGGCTCCAGAATGCCATGAGATTGAAGGTAAGCAAGGATTATGAGATTAGAGGTCACGTCAGAATTCATGAAATGAGGTTGAGCAAAGATTTAGAAAAAAGGAGAGAAAAAGAACAAAGTGGGGAAGCTTTTATATCCAAACATATTCCCGCTTAACATCGGATCATATAAATTGCTACGTGACATGAAATAACTTCAGGCGTGCAATTCTCAGCTTCTGTCGCAATAAAGAGCAAAAGGTCATAGCAGGGTTACAAAAAGGTCATGAAGACGACGTGTGATACCAACCACAGGAATTGATAATAGATTACTTATTTTCCACGCTTGGGATATTTCAAATTAATTTTTTCGAAACTCCCGCCCGGCTAGGTAAAGAGACGAATAGCCAGTAATTATATGTCCATGAATGATTAATGAGAAATCAATTTATTTCCTTTTATTCTCCTCAGAGAAATTATAGTTACAAAAATCTCCCTTTTACCGTCTTATTTTTCTTTGTAATTTGTGCTTATCTTTGCATCACTCTCTGCCACCATTCCAATATGTGAATATTTATGATTTCTTTCAAACTTTATACTTTCTACCTTATCACTCTTCCGAAACTTACCCTGATATTTACTTTCAGTCTTTGCCCACCATTACAATACCTGAATATTTACGATTTTTTTTTTAGTCTTTTATATTGTCTATTCTATTAATCATCTTATCTTTACTTTCACTTTTATCCTTATTTTTATTTTTACTCTCTGCTATCATTATAATGTTTTAATATTTACAATTTTTCTCGATTTTTTATAAATTATTTTTTTACACAATTTCGACCATAATTATGCTTAATTTTCACTTTATGCATTATTAATGTGTAGTCGGAAATAAAACTGCAATTATCCATATATTTTGATATGAATATGGGATATCGTGCAATTTTACAGTTTATTATTTTAATTTCCAAATTATCCTATTAATTATTTTATGAAGATTTTTTCAATGGATTCGGATGATAGCTGTTGCTTTTTCGAGAATAACTTCGATCAATTCCCATTGATGAATTTGCTTTCTCCAAGCAATTCTGGAAGCAATCTTAACAATATCGCTCAAGAAAGCAATGATCAGGTTTATTGTTTATCTAATCTATAGAATTATTATCTTCTACATATTTTAAATCTTTCCTCAAGAGTTAATAGATAAAAAGAGGAATAGTGATTAATATTTAGGTCTCTCAATAAGAATTTTAAATTAACAAATCAATGTTTTGCTTTCTTTTTTCAATAGTTTACAGTAACATTTGGCTTTGTTTAGTATTGATTTAACAATAATTATTTTAAGTCTTTGGAGATTATCGATAATTTGGGATTCGATTTGAATTCACAAGATAACAATGGATTATTAGCAACGGATGATTCTTCGATATTCGATGTTAACAATGATTTTATAAATCAAATTAACAACGATTTTATCAATCAGTTATTCTATGACAATTCTTCTCCATCTACCAGTGATTCTGGAAATTATTCGCCGACTTGCTCAGATGTATGTATGCATTTTCCTAAATAAATAGATGCTTATATAAACTGGTGATCATTTTTACAGATAGAAATCTGTTAAACATAATAATTTGAGATTATCATTTCTAAGAAGTTTACAAAAAGTTATTTCATATTTATCTGGTCAAGGTATTATGAAGTTATAATCGGATAGTTTAGTAAATTAGTTAAATTTTTAAAAAAATAATAAGTATTTGTTTGCTCTATTCCACCAAATTAAAAAAAAAAGAAAGAAGAAACGACAGTTCTTGAAGGATCAAAGTGCTTCTGATAGTGATCGGAAAATAAATGTCACCCAAGGAACACAAATACATCCATTTGAAACGAAATTCACTGTTACACCTAATCCAACTCGCCTTGTCCCCGTTCAGATTCCTGTTCGGCAGGTTAATTTTTAATTTTTTTTTTCCTGACGGGAATAATTTTTCTTCTTGCAACTGTTAAAACTATTTCAATAAATTTATTATACAATAATTTTTTTAAAAAACTGTCATATATGCAATTTTCGTTATAATTCATGCTTTAAATTCACGTTTATCCTGCTACTCATCCTGCTTCTAGTAAACAAGTAATCTGCCGCTAACTGAATGCCCACCCCTACCAGCGATTTCTTCCTTTCCTTGTTGACCTCTGACACTATCTTTTTGCATGATTTGCTCTCCATATAACATTTATTCCATTCTTTCGCAATTTACCTAAAAATACGGTTTTCGGCACAAGTTTGTCTTCCGGAAGAAAGCGCAAAAGAACATATCTGTTTTGCTTAGTACCTTATTTCTTATTTTGGATATAGAAAAAGCTTCTTAAAATGTATTTTTTTTTTTTTTTTAGAATTTAGAAATGAAGCATATTGCGATTATTTTTCATCATAATATCCTAGTTTAATAGATGAAGTTTCATAAAACTGTAGCCGAACAAATTTAAAAAATGAGCATAAATATTAATATGAGTTTTTTAGATTGTGACGAATGGTAAAAACATATCAAGTCATCCACTGATTTGCATTATGCCGACAACAACTTACTCCAGGTCTATCAACGTAAGTTTTAGACAGAGAATGTTCAGAATCTTGCTTCAAATATCATTTGAATGAATTTCTTCTCTTCCATTCCTAAATGATTTATCCGATGACTCTAATTTTTTCTTCTTTTTTTTTTCTGGATTATTCGTACGGATGGGAAGTGAAATAGACAATAATTCGAAAATTTTAATTTAGTCCCAACCAGTTGTTAATCAAGATAAGCAACGCATATTATCACCGAAACATGAAAGACCGTCATCAATGCCGACATTTACAAGTGCTGCTGTCAAGGTAATTTCAAAGCACGATATTGCACGTCATTTATATTAGTTTTTTCACTTCATATTTCTCCGCTTTTTTCATTTAGCTTTTTCATTTTAACATTTCTATAATATCGTTTGTTCTAATGAATTATTTTGCTCTACGTTTTTTTTCTTAAATTAACACGTATTTTTCCGTTTCTGAAATGCACTAAATAATCTTTAAGAATATTTTCACTTCTTAGAATGTAAGAACAAATATTTTTCTCTAACATTATATAGTGGAAGAATTGTTTTGTTGTTTTTTATCGTGAAATATTGCTCTTTAATTTGTTCACACATCCTTAGGTGGAGTCGATAATAGTATAAGAAATTCATTTATATTCTTAGTTTTTTGTTTTCTTTACCAAGTTTATCTATCAGTTTTAATACCGAATCACTGAAGAAACTTTAGCCATTTTATTTCATCGCACAATTTTACCATTCATCGACGATGAGTATTCTTGACATCGTTTTAGCATCAATATTTTTTTATAAAATTTTTAATTATGGAAATCAGTTCCTGTATTTTGCAAATCCTTTTTAGGATTATGATCGTAAGAAAGAAGATAGAAAAATACGAAACCGATATTCGGCGCAACTTTCACGGATCCGAAAAAAAAATGTTAGTTTGGAGATATAATGCATAAATATTTCTCCTCTTCAATTTCTTCTTTCCGTTATGTTAAATATTGTAGGAAATTGATGAAATGAAGCGAAATTTGGTCAATAAAGATGTCATTATAGAGAAATTGAAAAGTGAAATTGAAATTTTGAAAGGAACTGTTGAAACTTTGCGAAGAGAGGTATATATTGTCTTGAAATTACGTCTTGTATAACGAATTTGTAAGTGTCAATTTGCTGTAATTTATAATCTTGAGGAGCACATTGGACACAATTCTTTGAGAATTTTTTTGACCAGTAAGCAGAAAACAATCATCGAGGAATTAAGCTCATTGTATTGATCAGATTATATAATAATTTCGTCTTTTCAAACTTGCTAATTGATTATTATTTTTATTTTCTGCTTTAATTCCTTTTAGCAATAATGTCTCAACTTTAGAATGAAATGTTGAAATCAGGCGCTAATGAACGAAATAGCAGTGGTCGTTTAAATATGGTAGCTGGTGTTGCTTGTCTGTTCGGATTTATTTCATTATTGTCTTTTAGCAACATCTATACCAGTTAAGTTATTCTCTTTTTGTTTTTTTGACGGATGTTTATCCATAAATATTAAATTTAAGAACACGATGCTTTCTGAATTTTTTTGATCGTAATAAATTTTAATGATTTCAGAAATTTGGATCCAACTCGAGATACAACAGGTCTTGTTACATTAAATCTTGAAAAATCAGATATGTATTCCTTGGAACATAGAGCGAATATTGGTCGAGCTCTTCTTTCCTTGGATTATGATGGAGACGCAGTGAATTACTTACCTATTGTTATATAATTTTTTTTCAATCGAAATTTTATGGATAATTTTATCATTTTTTAGTCTATTTGTATATACTATTAAACAATTTTTAGGAATATACATCGGGAGAAAATCGACAACCGAGTGGGAAATCCGATCCTTTATCGCAGTCGAACATGACCTATTCAGCGAACTGTGATAATGTACAGAAGAAATATTTAAATCAAACCGAAGCAATGAAGTTTGATATGATCTTTCTGACTTCATATTTTAAATGGAGAAATCGAAATATTCAGTGCCTTGAGTTTGACATGTTGGGAAACAATGAAACTTAGAATACATTGATTATAACTTAATTTTTACATTTACTGCGATATCAGTATTTCCCACTAATCAATCTGCTTTGTATTTGATGATTTATTAATTCAGTCGCATTTCTAAATACCAATATTCCACCACTTATCGCCACCTGATTTATTGTCCATAGTATTTCCCAGATGCTGTGTAAAAAATTATTATTATAGCTTTAATTTCTAGCAAATTTTTCCTTTTTTTTTTTCATTCCTGGGAATTTTAATTTCGTTTTAATAGACTTTGTGTTGCAGATTGAATAACGACGTCTTTGCTTGGATTAATCGACACGAATGTTTGAAATTTGTGCATGTTCGACGTATATTTCGCTTTCCAATACACAAAGATTGGCCGACTTTTAACACAACGAAAAAATCTCGACAAGGTACTGCACGTGAAGGAATGGGTAGAGAAATTCATCAACGGTTTGTATCAATAATAATCTTCAAGATATTGTTTTCTCATTATAAGTTGCTTATTTTGTCCGAAAGTAACATTTTCTAGAATTTTTGTAAATTCACTGGGACTATTTTATTGATAATACCGAGGACTTCATTCATCCATGCCTCCTACATGAGTAATGTTGAATGATGAAGACATTTCAGTGATCTTGTGCCTTGCTATCTTTTCGTTCCTTCAATTTAAAAAAAAGTTAAAACTATTGTTAGGACAGCAAATGACAAAATGGAAGCTGCACGTCTAAAAGCGGTACGTGAACGTGCGTGGAGACATATCGACATGATTAGCTCCCGTGCTGACAATACAGCCATCAAGTCACAAGTGTAAATCTTTTTACAATTTTTTTTACTCTATTTTTAAAGTAATTGGTAATAAAAGCAGTTCAATGAGCCAGGTAAATTGATAATTGTCAGTCAAAATAAATTATTTAGTCTTAATAAACTTACATTTTTTAGTGCTGTTTCAGTCGTTTTCTTGATACAACATGTATTTATTTTAGTCATGGAGAACAATAAGTATTATGTTTCAGTAAAACGGTGGATTATGATGTTATGGGTTCAGAACATCTCTTTAGTAATTGGTTGCAAGGTAGAACAGATACACTTGCCACTTTAGATATGGAATCGCAATATGCGGAACTTACACGAAATTTAAAACAGCGTGAAGATACTCTTTATTTTGTTGCAATGAAGGTTACTATTTCTTTTCTCAATTGACAAATTCTCTATTTTCATCTTTTTTATCCAAAGCGCGATTAATCTGAATTCTCACTACGTAAGAATTTAGATAAAAAAATAAACAATCCTGTAGATGCTCATTGCATTATCATTATTAGTTTTACAAAAAAAATGTTTTTTCAACGAAAATTTTTTTAGAATTATTATTTGCTGCCAGCAACAGATCGAAATAGCACTATGCAACCACGTATGGCTCTTATTTTGCCTGCTCTATCGTTCAATGGTACATTGCCAAATCAGGTTTGTTTTCATTGGAAATTCCTGCAACATTTATATATTCCTCAATCATAACTTTATCCATCTCTTAGTTTATAGAATTCATTACTAACAGTATTTTTATTTCTTTTTACTTCGTTGATAGATTCTTTCCAAAAGCCTAATAAAGTTTATTTGTTCTAATCATCTTTTAAGATTATAGTGATTTCATAGATTGATCTAATTTTAAATAGTGAGGTAGTTTTTACTATATATATCCGAATTTGAATAATTTCTTAGAATTAGTAGCAAAATTTTAATTAGATTTGTCACGAAATCTATCTTAATCTGATTTTTGATAGTGTTACTAATAAAGCATTAATAGCGGACCAAAAGTCTTTAACAGTTCCCTTTTCAGGTGGCAGTGATGCGGCTGGAATGTGATATTACAGGAACAGGACTATTCCATCTTCCAAGTTCGCTTTTGCCGTTGTTTTATGATCACTCAACTCGTCAGTAGATTCCCTCCTTATTCGTGAGATTATCAGTGCTTTCAACGAATCAGATGACACTCTTCTGTAACTTCTTTATAATATCTATGTGAACAGAAGATTAATATCGTTTTTCAAAAATTTTAGGTTTTAAATGATGACAGCAATTTTTTTTTTTTTTTTTTTATCACTACATCTTCCCAATGGAGCATGTTGAATTTTTTATTTTTATTACGAATGCTGTTCTTGTATAATACTTTCACTGATTTATGTGAGAAACCATCCATTTTATATGTCAAACATTCGAATTGAGAATTAGTTTGCTTAGAGTCCATCAATTTTTTAGTACCAAGCTCAACTAAATATAATAATGAAGAATCGTAAATAGTTGAAAAAAGTATAAATAATTAGTACAGTTCTTGGGAAAAACATATCATAAATAAGAACTTTTAAAAAATGATTTGGAAATAGCAATAGGTTTAAATGTTACGAATATTCATTTTCAGTTTAAAAAAAAAAAGTGATAGAGATATTTTAAAGCATTAATTTATGAAGTAATATATTAAGTTGAGGAATAATTTTCTTGCTAATTCAAATTTGCATTACGATTTAAGTATGTACATGTAGTTTCATTTAGCTTTCTATTTCATCAAGGTTATGTTTAAATATGATTTAGCTAAATTATAGTAAATGTTATTTAATTTTGAATTACTCAATATTTTTTATCACCAATTTTAAATTTAGATTTTCCAAATTTCTGGCATTCCTGACTGTGATCTATTGTTATATTTCTGTTATCATGGCATTGAATTCAAAATTTTCATCAATATTTATATCATCGCATATTTTTATTTTATTCCTTATCTGCTGTAAAAAAGAAAAAATTTTTCTGATATTCCGTACTTGAAAAGTAATTTTAAATTTTAATAAAAAAAAAAAATTCAATCAAAATCATTTTCCAGTATTCACTTGCTTTTTTTTTTATTGAATATTTTGCCATTTAATAAACATACTTTGATTCTTTCATTCTTTTTTTGCTGTGATAAAAGCATTTATTCATGGCATATTATTGTTTATTTATTTGTTATTAATTGTTAAAAATATGATCAAATAATCTTTCAAAAGATATTTGAGTTAGATAATAAATTGGCAATCTTGTTGATGATCACTTCAAAAAACAAATCAATGTAAATGAGGCATCAAAAAATTAATCAATACAAACCACATATCCTTTACCTTAACTTATTTAAAAGTTTAAGAGTATATATTTCATTTTATCATGCAGAAATGGGAAGAAGAAAAGAATGTAACTTTTGCAGTCATCAAATATTGTTTATTTTTTTATAAGTCTTCACAAAAATTTAATTCTATGAAGGTTTGTAAAAATAAACAACACTTGATAGCTACAAAAACTATAATTTAAACAATGAGCAGTTTTTTTTCATTTGTTTACAACTACCATTCTGGACAACTTATCGATGAATGTTCGATCCTAAGTCTGGGATTATTTCAGCAAAGATTCATCCTCTCCTTTAAACGATTTCTACGAAAGATAAATTTACATATATATCAAACTGATAATTATTTTACATTTTCGTCCAAAATTTTTCAGGCTTAAATAATAAAAGAAAACCTATGGGATGAACTTTGCGAAGTTGAACAGAGGATTTTATCCAGTTTATTAACTTTATAATTTTTAAAAGTGAAGGGATGAAGAATTATTAATCAATGAATAGCATTCTGTAAAATAAAAAGTTTGCAAAAATTGTAACTATCGGAAAATTTTATCAATGAACATTTATTCCATTTTTCGAATTATTGTACGAAAAAACAAGTTTAAATTTGTATTTCACAGTTAGCATTCTGAAAATCATGAATTATAGAATTTGCGAATTATGAAAAAGTAAAAAAAAATGCTGTATTAAATGAATATGTTGATAATGGCTTAACATTTGTTCGTTAAGAGCTATAAGATTTGATTTTTCGAAAATAATCCCCATATTAGTTCTCATTTAAAAAAATTATATCAATGTCTTGTAGGTTTATCGACAAAATTAAAGTTTGATAAATAATCAAAAAATTATTCCAAGTCAATGAATCAGACTGAATGATGCACTGCATTCCCCAAAAGTATTAATTGATACTGCCAATGAATTTAAATTTAAAAAATAATCAAATTGTTTCTGACTTCTACTTACTGGATTAAAAAAAATCGAATAATTTATCACTGATTTAAGAATTTCAACAAAAAAAGAATTTCTTTCGTTAGATGATAAGCATTTTATAATATTTAAAATTTCTCTTAAATTTATAAATAAACAAAAAATATGAAAGAAAAAAAAAAAAAAATGGAATGCAAACACAATAATACAAAACGGTCTCCGTCGCTTTCTTCGCAACAAAATTATTGTAAATAAAATTATTGCAAAAAACAATCTGAACATAAAAAGAACTTTTGTAATATTATTGTCAATAGTATCATTACTATAATTTGATATTTATGCCATCTTATTAAACTTATTTCTCAAATCGGATAAAAACTTTTGGTACCCGTTGATCAAATCAATCTGAAAAATCGTTTTCGCTAGAAATTGGAAACTTCATACAGAATTATTTACTAAAAAGATTCTCATTAACGGATATCAAAAGTGGTTCTTCATTCTCTGGAAAGTATACTGGAATGGTAATCAGACTATACTACTGAGTTATTATTTAATAAATGTTACTTCCATCAGTTACTTAATTTCAATTGCTTAGACATTTTGCAAGTCAAAAAACCAAATTAAAAAGAAAAATCTATCGGAAGAAAATAAAATCCAAAGTGATGTTAAATAATTGGTAATTGTACTAGTCATAAATTATCGCACCAAATCAGCAAAGAAAGCATTCATAAAAAGTGAAAGAGCAAAGCAGCGATCGCATCAGACAATATTCAAAATTAATGAACAAAGTTAATTTTTTGCTGTTTCTAAAAAAGAAACAGCAAAAAAAAGTGAATAAAATGAAGCGAATAAAATTATCAAATTCCCGAAAAAATGAACAAACATAATACATTTTAATAACATTATGTATCAACAAAGAATAATCTTACGAGATTATAAACAACATTTCACAATTTCATGGTTACAAATCTTTTTATCTTGTTATAACAGTCTAAAGTTCGATATCGTTATCTAAGGAACCTATGAACCGTACACAATTTTGTGGGCATGTTTGTCCTAAAAAAGATAACAGCTGATATTATTATGAATATTTTACTAACAATCGAAATTATTACAACGTAAATTCCGGAAATAAACAGAAGTGATCAAGCGCTTCAAATGAAAATCCAGAAACAAATCCAAATGAATCTACATTCATGAAACATATTTCTTCAAATTTCGAGATTACCCAGTATCTTACTTTAGAAAAAAAGAAAAAACAAACTAATACTTATCCACAGAAACAGAACTGCTACTACGCTCATGGGTAGGTTTAAATGACGTTCCAACGTCTCGGATTGAAGATATTGTTTTTTTCAACCATGCTGAATGCTTGCTATCAGTATCACCACTGACCGACGCATTCATCTGAAAAAACATTGTCTTCACAAAAATTTCGAAAACCAACTTTCAAAAAAAAAAATAAATTACACTGATTGATATTTCCTTACGTTTCAAGGCGAATCACATTTATTAAATGAACTAAAAAATATATTATGAACCACATAATCATCAGCACTAATAGATTTGAAGAGAAATAAAACAAATACCTTTTGAAATTAACGAGAAAAAAAACTCAAAAAAGGAATGATAGAATGTTGTAAATTAGTTATAGCTTAGTAGATAGGTAAACATTTGTAGCGAGTAAAAAAGGAACAACGCCATTTTAATGACAAGCGCTGCACACGCATCCCGCCATATTCTTTAGCGAAAGATCAGAAGTATAACGTAAAGCTTAAAAACTTTAGACTTTACGCCTTCCAAATTCGCTCCTAATCAACCATAAATCCACTACCAAGCATACCTTTGAATAATATTAGAAGTGATCGCTATTTTAACGGAACCAAATGCTACATCACTTTTGAATTTTTATCAATCAGTGTGATTATATACTAGGTATATTCTTCTTTTTTTTTTTTTTTTTTATTGTCAAAATCCGGTAAATAATTCGAATTCTATTAGCTACTTTATACTATCAATTGATATTTTAATAGTTTTATTCAAAATAGAAAAGTTACTACATTCGAATACATGTCAGCCAACAATTATTTTATTACCTGATGATTCAAATCTTGATTTCTACATTGCGCTTCAACTAACTCAAGCTTAGTTTGAGCAAGACTGAGTTCCAGCTGTCGAACACGTTGCTCACTTTCTTCCAATTTATCCATCAATTCAATCACCTTGAAGCCACAACCATCCTCTGTCGGGGATACCTGAAAAATGGGTGAATAATTCCATTGGTATAAAACAATATCCGCTAAAAATTTATGAAAGAACTTTTCTGGTAGAATTTAGTAAAACCAAACGAACAGCAAACATGTCGTACCTTTTTTGATAGACTTCCATTCTTCTGCTCGGTAAATTCAGCAAGTGCAGTTGAACATTGTTCGCACTGAGAAATCACTCCCTGCAAACAATCCTTCCTATGAAAATAATCATTAAATTGCTTCCAGCAGTAACTTACAGCAATTCGTGTTCGTAAAATCTTGAAATTATCCTGCTGTTTCTCGAGTCGGTAACTTAAATCGGAACAAATGCTTTTGTAATTCTTAATAATATCCTGCGACCGTGTTGCTTCTGATTCGAGCCGTTGCACTTCTCTCCTACACATCTCCTTCACCTGTAATTTGACCGCAAAAAATAACTGTTAAATACTTGAAAATTTACTACAATTTAATTATTACAATTGAAACAATTTAAGTCCAAAATATTTCAAAAAAGCTTAATGAGACGTTTACCTGTGCTTGAGACAAGACATTTTATCGAGAATGAAAATAAGGGCATGTGTCGGAATTAAAATGAACTATTCTTTCAAAACCAAAAAGTTTGCATTTTCATAATTATAAACCAATTTCATATACAAAATATAATGTAACCTGCTCGTATTCAGTTCGTAACCCATTATTTTCATCTTCAAGATCTTTTATTGTCCGCATGCATCTTTCAAGCTGTCCTTGTAAACTTTCAACGCTATCTTCTGCCTGCAATAGGTCAATTCATGAAGTTAAGAAAATCCGAATATGTCTAGACAGTCAGAGAAAAGGAATGGAAAAGAAAATTCAAAATGATAGAAATCCATTTTTATATAGAAACACATAAATGACATACGGTGTCCAAATTCTTCCTCAGCTCAATCTTGCTGGTTACAAGTTCGTGCGCCAAATCATCATTTTCTCTTTCCAGTCTCATTACTGTTTCTTTCAAATGAAGATTTTCTCGCTAAAAAAAAAAATGTAATTTCAACCAATTGTATGTATAATTTGCAACAGACAAATTCATCGAATCAATATGTAAATTAAATTAATAGCCAACCTCCATACGTTCCAGTGGATCCTGAGATTCTAGCTCACGCTCTTTCAACGAATAAAATTCTTTTTCGTACTTCGAAAGTCGCTTATGGCTTATCTAAACAGCATGTTTTTAAAATTTTAAATGAAGCAACAAGGTTCTTTTTTTTTTTCGAGTTTGCACATAAGGAATATTAGAATCTAAACTAACCATTAAAAAGAGAGATTCACTAATGCTGATTTTAATTAATTATGACCACAACCAAATATTGGTAATGTTGAAAGAGGAATGAAAATAAAACGCAAAATGTAAGAAAAAAATGACTGCTAAGCATGCGTGTACTTTTTATCATGTGACTGTGCATGCAAAAAAAAAAAAATTTCAGACGAAATTTCAGCACTGATCTCACTAAAAATGAATTTATTGTTAAAAAGAAATGTCAATGCAAGCAGATAAGTAAACAAATGACGAAAAAGTTTTAACTGGTAAAAACCAACTTTTAATTTAACGGCTTTATGAATTAGCTCTTTAGCATTTGCTTCCGTACGGTAAAGTCGTGGCAAAACCACACGGAAATATTTGAGCGCTCCCTCGAAATCCAATTGCAAGAGCTCTTTTTTGGAAGCTTTCAACAGAGCTAATGATATATGGAATATCGTATTCATGCCCTAGAATTACTCACAGTTGATATCCAGAAAGCGATATATGCTTTAATAAGAAATGGATAAAGAAAGTTTAATAAATAATTAATATAAGCAGTTTTGACAAGAAAGTTTTATTTCAATTTATTGAAAAATAGAAATTTTAAAGTCATTACATAATAAATTCAAATAGAAATAGAAACATTCAATAAATTAAGTCGTACCTCACTGAGGAAAAGATCCACAATAAAGTAGACCATCTGTAATGGGAATTTGGCAGTGAATAAAGTAAGGAACCACTGTGAGGCATACATATGTGTTTCTACACCGAGATTATAGAAATGAGCAAAGAGATCTGGCACATAATCCTGAAAAAAAATTAGTTTTTTGAAGTGGAAAATTAAAATACAGTAAGGGTTTAAAAATTTCAAAATGTTTTAACAGAAATAAAGAATAGCTTTTGATATACTGTCGATTAACACAGTCGGAAAATTTTTGCATGCTAAACAGAGAATTAGAGAAATCA
This sequence comes from Onchocerca volvulus, assembly GCA_000499405.2. Lineage (NCBI taxonomy): Eukaryota > Metazoa > Nematoda > Chromadorea > Rhabditida > Onchocercidae > Onchocerca > Onchocerca volvulus. Next base: position 24,362,207 of record HG738137.1, on the reverse strand, counting down.
GTATCATAGATACAAAAATTTATGGATTATCAAGCATTTCAAAAAAAGTAAAATTACATATCATTAATACCACTAATTTTCAAATATCATTAATTTTATATACATCATTAATTTTCCAATTTATTAATTTTGACATAAGAATTCTTTTTCAGTCACTTAATGATCCTGCTGAAAAATTCCTACATTTTATTTTACAAAATGCAGGAAACTTTATTTTTTTTCTATCATTTTATGTAAAGTCATTATTTCTCAACTGCAACAAAATATCAGCAATTACCTCAGTTAACCTTTGCAGTTGATAAAATCGTAAGTGTAAAACATCCAACCCAAGTTTGAACAGATCGCGCAAACCATAATCGAACATTATTTTCACAAGTGTACAGAAAGCTTGATCTTCAGGCATCTGTTAATAAAGAAATTTAAAAAAGTGAAATAGTTTAAAAATCTGGATTAAGAAGCAAAAAATTATACTAGATAAAAGAAAGTATATTAAATAAAAAAAAAAGTATGATTATTTACATGCAATAATAATGCAGCAGCTAGAAAGGATAATCCTTGGCAGTAACTGACTTCTTCATCGTATAACGAATAAGCTTTACTGATTCGATATAATGATTCCTGGCCTTCTCCACCTGATTCTTTAAAATATTCATGTGCTGGGAATGTACGATGGATATCTCGTAATATTACCTGTTCCGATGGACATTCCTACAATTCAGATTGAGAAGATGAAAAAATAGCATGTTGCCTGTACAGTTAAGCATATTGCTACTCAACAGGATCACCTGGACGTTTCCTTATCATTTTTGGCAGATGGCACAACCACAATATCGGCATTGCTGTGTTAAAAGATCCCATCTTACTTCTTCATTACCTGATCTCTTTATGTTTTAAAAAAATGGCATAACATTTACATAATTCTTTCATGCAATAATTAAAAAATGACAAAAAAAAATACCAAATATTATTGAAAAAATTACTTTTCCAAGTAATAAACGGTATGTTTGAGTAAGATCAGGATCAATTTGGACTTTTGCCAAATACTGCCAAACTTCACCACGTAAAACATCAGGTACTCCATTACGTATCAAATCAGCTAAACCTTCAGGTATTGCCCTAAGAAAATAGTTAAAACTGAAAAAGAGTTTTAAATATCAATTTTGTTAACCAAAAAAGCTTAATCGGAAAGCAGATTCCTATCTTTAAAGCAAATATGTGAATAATCTAATTACGATTTTTCTAATTTACGACTCGAGAATTAATCATTCCATTCTGAGAGTAGCAGATCAAATGAGAATTAAATACTGAACTGAATAATAGTACCCGAAGTGGCAAAATCTATTTCAAAAATGGGAATTTAACCCACCCTTCCGGATTTGCTTTCCATTCTTCCAGAATTTTGCTCCAGGCAATAAGTACATCTTCAGGACATTCCTGATTAACAACACCCGAACCAGATAATAAAGGCTCATCACTATCTATAAAACAAACTGATTTTGTTCCATCAAACAACAAACAAAGATTAATAGTTCTTATACTTTCCGACATTTAACTTTAAGGAAATATTTTTAATTTAAATCATGAGCTTAAAGTTTCATGGTAAACTTTACATCTCGATGTGCGTATTTTATATGAAAATACAGCAAAATTAAATACAAATATATGCTTGCACTCACCAGATTCGTCTTCGTCTGCTGGATGTATTAGCTGTGTTGGCATTTTCGTCGGTGATCTACCTAGCGAAAGTCGGCTTAACGACCGTTCGCGTTCAGTGATTGATTCAAACTTCACGACCTGAAATTTAGTTTTTATATTTTGTCGAAAAAGTCATTGCCAAAAATAAGCTTATTCAGATTTTTCGTTTACCGTAACAAAAATCAATTTTCATGACAAGAATTAAGATTTATTGGGATTCAAATAAAGCAATCCTATCAAAAGCACTGTTTTTCAGATTAAAGTGCATAGTGATGTTGAAAAGTATAAACATATAAATGTGCAAGAAAAATTAATTTTCCATAAAAATTTTTATAATATAATACAATCATCTCTAACCAAACTTTCCATCGAAAAAAAAAAAGAAAAAAATTAAACAAAGAAAAATATAACTGAAAGTAAAATTAAGCAAACCAAACATAACTGAAAAAAAAAATAAAAATAAGACAAACAAAAACATAGAAAACTGACCAATGAAATGAAAGTCGATGATGCAATGTGGTAAAAGTTAGATGGAACAAACCTTGAGATCAGGTTCCTTCCCGGAATCGATTACTTCTTCCATCTGAAAAAATAAAAAAAAAAATGGAACAACATACAAACTATCGAGAACCAATAAGATAATAGCACAAAACAAAAAAAAAAAAGTATTGTATTTTCTGTTTTGGTTTATTATACTTTATTTTAGCTATGATCTCCTCGTGAAAGTTGTAAATGAATTATTGTCCCACTTTTTTATTCCATAGTAAGCAAGTCATTCAGTAATTCTACATAGCGCCCAAAACTTTAGCGAACTTAGTTTAAAAATCGCGATAGCCAAGTAAATGATATCGAAATTTGCAACTATTTATCACAATAGTAGATTTTGCTTGACTACTGTTTTTTAAATAATTTAAAAAATGAGAACAATTTGTTTCAACTATATGAAAATGATCAATTCTACTAAAAAATTAAAAATTTTAAGAATTAAATTAATAGCTAGTGAAAGGTTTTTCATCATAAGAAATCATATTAAATCCATCCATTAAAAAAAAAGATTCCTAAAGTAAAGAGTTATTGGTTGATTTTTTAAAATTCTTCCAAAATATCTGAATGATGAAGAATTAATATGACCTAATACATAATCTGAAAATAAATCGTGGATTAATTGCAACGGATAATGCGACATGGTTTGATAATCTAGTAAACATTGAGAATCACATGAAAATTTTTTTGGTAATTATGTGCATTACTATTTACTTTGCCATTCTAATATATTTTTATCATAATTCATCAGAGACTTAACACTATTTTTTAGGTGAAGTTGATAAGTTGGAATATTCCTTACATGATAATAAATGAGAGAACGATACATTAATCAATTTATCTTATACAAATCATGGAAATTTTTTTTCTTGAATTAAAATAACGATATATTTCGTCAGTTTATCTTATGCAAATCACAGAAACAATTTTTTTTTTCCTTTGAAATTAAAATACTATCTTATCTAATCAAGCCTTTTTTCTTTTCTATTCCTTTCACACCATGTTTTTTTTTTATTTTATTTTTCATTATTTCTCTTCGAAAAGCAAAGATATATTTTAATAATCGAAAAAATAGAGAAATCAAAATTTTCTTTATCAAACTTATCAAAATAAACTTATCGAAATAATTCAAATTAATTTTATATTCCATTAAATTTAAAAAATCCGAAAAAAGAAGAAAAAAACTTTGCAACTAGATAAAGATAAGACAGATTTTGTAAGACATATGCTCGAATTTGAACAGTGAAACTAAAAACATTGTCGATAAAAATAATCAGCGTATCACTGAAAAGATAGAAGAAAAATAATCTTATACACTGAGCAAACAAAAGGAAACAAATATTTATGCATATTTATATATAAATATTCTATTTTGTTATTCTTAAACATCATAAATAAGGCTTTTTGTCCGATTCTTATCGCATTATGTAGCTTGATGATTGCTCTCAAGATAAAAGAGATTATTGAAAAAAAAAAAAAAAAAAAAGAAAAAGATAACAAGAAATAGGAAAAAAGAAGAGAAGCAAAATGACTAAGAAGATAAACCGCAGAATGGAACAACTGTTTTACCACATATTTATTTATATTAAAAGCACAAATACATTTCATAAATTGAAAATTTAACTAAAAAAAAAAAAAAAATTTAGATCTTTAGATTGATTTTTGTCATTTTATCTAATTTTATTGCTACTTCTTATATTAAGAATCAATTAATCATGATATTTCCGTAGCAATAAATAAGTGAATGACAAAAGAAAGGTCTTATCATTCATTATCATTTATTAATTTGTTATGAAATAAACTTAAAACTTCAAAATTATTTAATGCTACGTTATTTTATTACAATGTGTTAATAACAATCAATAAATTTATTTTCAACAGATCGTTATTTTAAATTTATATATCCTTTATATTATTCCTTTATTTATGATATAACTCTGATTACGTATTCTTCTGCTATTTCTGAAGATATGATCCAAAACTTGGATTTTTCTTTCTTTTGCTATTTCTGAGAATTAAACAATGCTTGAGATACATGTATTATACTAACTAACATAACATTCAACAACTTATACATCATTTCATTTTTAAATAAAAATCTATAAAAAGCTATTGGACAATTTTGCATTTCAGCATTTTCAAATCAATCTTCACGTTACAGAAAATACAATGCGGCCAAACAAATAACTAGAAATGATATTTTACACTAATACTTAAACGAATATAATGAATGAAAAAATTAAAGGGAGAAAAAAAAACAATTTCGCTCCTATATCACATATATAAGCTCACGTGATTCTCACGTTCCCAGTGGAAACATTCTGTTTGCCTGTGTCGGAAAAAGCGAAATAATTTTAGTATAAATATATTCAAATGATCGAAGCATTGCATTATTGCAATATTTCTCACACGATTCATCATATAAGATGAATACAAATGAATGTTATGATATCTAACGTAATTCTCATCTTTTTTTGCGATTATTAAGCTTTATCTTCAATAACAAATACCGAGAATTAATTCAAATGTATATGTTTCCAGTCGTCTTAATAATTCAGCTCATGTACAATGATGGTAATATGATAAATAAACGCTCACCATAAGACTGCTATCGATTTCAGGGAAGGAATTTTTCGTTGAGAATTAATTTCCGTAACGCGATAAGCAGTTCCCCTCAAGTCAATTCTATCATCCATCCTTCTTTAAGCAATCTCCCAATAAATATCTCTGCTATCAGTAACCAAAGAGAACACTCTATCCCAACTTTCGAGTGATATTCTGATCAACTACTGTTAGCTTATTCGACATCATAAACCCTCCATGAAAGGTTTTATTCTTTGAATTACTGTCAGTGACAACTAACAATATTTTCATGACACCTTGTTGAGAGATTATCTGACAGCATTATTTCCGGAAGTTGCCTCACTTCCTTTAGAAATAGACTTCATGCTTTATTGTTTTACTGAAACTTGTCCATTATTTATTTTACTTGTCGAAACAGTTAACAAATTGATTTGTTACTCTCAATGTGTTATGTTGCGATTGAAATATTAAAAAAAGCTTATTATTTCAAATAACAAATCATCCAGTGGTAAATAACTCGATTGCATCATTCACTGATGCTAATAAATATCTAAAGCACCATTATGATTAAACGTTTTATCGATAAAAGTGTAAAAACAAACCTTTGCGGTAAGAAAATACTTCTCCACTACCGGCCTTCTGGAAACATACCAAAATCGTTCATGCTCGTGAAAAATTCTTGCTTTGCATTCCATATTGAAACGCACGGGTTCATCAATACCTGTCAATATTACATCAGCTGCTATTGTCATGAAAACTCTCGTTTCTGAAAAAAAAAAAAAAACGAAATTAAGCTCGAGTTAAACTTCTGCTATAATCCTACCAAGGCAATAGCAAATTAAGATCGCTCTAGAACTTCGTACGACTCATATTTCAATTACAACAAATAACATATTACATCTATACATTTTATTGAAAAGTGAAATTAAGAAGTAATAAGTACTAGACCTCTCGGAGTTTCTGTGTTGAGAACTTCCAAATTTTGTAAATGTGGATCCCAAATAGCTTCAATGATGTATGTCTTCGCATCGTTTCCTCGTCCCATAGATTGCTACAAATGATTTAAAATATGATGGACAATATAAAAAATTGCACTGAATAAATTGAGTACTAAAGCATAATTTACTCACCATGTCAAGAAGATGCATATCATTATGACGTAAGTTTCGACCAGCACCAAGTAATAAACCAAAACACCTGGAAAGTATATATACTTAATGCTTTGATTTACTTATAATAAAAGTAAAATAAGTACAAAGAAAGGACGACATGTTATCAAGTTATCAAGTCACATATTATTCAGCTCAAATCATTAATTTACTCAAATGTCCATTTATGACATGCATATTCTTCTAGCTGACCAAAATAATAGTTCTCAATTAAATTCTTCTGAAATTTCAGTTTAGGTTTAAAAGGATATATACAGTAACTGGACATATCAATTACTGGAAAGATGATTCATGATATCAACATAAAATCAGAGAGGCTACACATATGAGTCCTCGCTAAATTTAATTAAGCAAAAGCTGAGATAAAGATTAAAATAAACTAACTTTTTAACAGCTAAAACTCTTTCTCCGTGAGTTTGTTGCAAAACAACGACCACTCGCTTCTCGCGGTCTCTTCTCAGTTTAAAACAATTTTTTTCCTGTGGACATACCGTAAAGCCTTTCTTCGCATCTTCCTCCTGCAATCTACAACCAGATAAAATTATAAAAATGATATCTGAGATGCTTAAATATTTTTAAAAAAAAGAAAAAAAAGTGGTAATGTGAAATTCACTGAAATTAGAACTAGAAAATTCGGTAATAGTTAAAAATCTGTAACCTTATCAAGCATGTAAAATGTATGTTAAAAGAAGAGATTAGCAGAGATTTCAAGGGAGAACCTTGCCGAAGAATTGTAAATAGCAGGACCTTACAATGTTAGCTCAGATTGTTTTAAGTCGACCAGAAGACAAATATTGACAACTTTCGTTGACGCAACGTAAGCAATCAGTAAAAAGTCTCATTTCATTTTATATCTCACTCTCATTTTATATCATTTTTATATCTCACCCTCATTTCAAGAAATGCATCAAACTGGAAATCTTCTTCTCCACCAGGACTAAAGGCTCCTTCCAAACTTGATGTTTCTTCATCAGCACTGCTCGGTTGAGGTGTGCGACACAATCTTGGTGAAGGCACTTTTTTTACTGTGCCGTTGTTCCGAAAAGCATTAGCAAAATTAAGAAGTGCTTTTCCTGCCTAAAACAGCGAAATACTTACACTATTAATCATATTTCTGCTGCTAATACTACATTAAAAATGCAAACAAAAAGCGTAACTTCTATTATTTCCATGAAAATCATATATGATTAGATTTAATGCAATCGATTCATCACCAGAGATTTAGTACTATTGAGTAATCAAATACTTTTGGTGCTTTTACTTTTTTAAATGTAAATGTAACTATCAAGATGTAGGTGTAACTATCAACGAAAACAAATACGAAAATAACTGCTAAGCAAACAGTCTTCCGATAATCTTCGCCAGAAAGAAACAAAAAGAAGCAAGGAATACAATCTAATAGTACTTACTGCTTCTGGAACCTGACAACGGAAAACATGGCATTGATGCAAGGCACCATCGGTAGCTGTTGCATTCTTCTGCGTGAAAGAAAGTGCGAAGCATTCACGCTCCGCCGAATCCAACTGGCCACGAGCACAAAATCTGATTCGATGAACTGGAAAACTGACCATTTCCGATTTGGTTGTACCATCGCACATTCTACAAACAAAACCTTGTTGCAGCATGCATGCATATCTGTTAGTGGATGAAGCAGTAAAATTGGAATCTAACGCAAAAAAGCATAACATGCATTCCCAGCAAAATTCAACACACAATCCATGTTTGAGCAATCTTCGGATATAATGGCGAAGCTCTTATTCTGATACCAGCTCCCAGACTATTCTGTCTCTGTGTCTCATTTTCATAAAGGTTGAAATCCGACAAATTGAGTTATCTGATCTATTCTAGTCGTCAGGCAACAATTCAAAGCCATTACCATTTCCGCATTGCAGTGGCTTAGCCAAATTGAATTCCAGATCACATTTTTAATTATTGATGAAAATTCGGACTAACAGAATAAAAAAAAAGCGATTATAAACTTTGTTTAGTTAAATATAGTTTGAAGAAATAAAGAGTAAAATTGCTGAAATCAAACGCAAAAACGAGGAATAAAACGAAAAAAGAAAAAAGGAAATGATCATAGAAATAAAATTTTGAATAGTTTAAAATAAAAACAGTATTATTAATGCGTTCAAAGAAAAAATCTTTATATGAGAAATGGCAGTTCCTTCGTCAAAACCGATAAAATACGGCTTTATATATTTTAAAATATCATAAAAAATAAATACAAACCGAACTATGCCACAGGAAGAATCGGGTATAAATAATATCACATCAATTGGCTTCTCCGAACGTTCCTTATTTAGCAGCTGCATTATTTTCAGAATTTCAGCCTCACTGCTTGGATTTTCAATTTTCGCACAACCCAAATATGATATCTGAAATGCGAAAGTTATATATATTAAAATTCAGATAAATCAGTCAAAAATTTAGTCTAAATATGAACAAAATTACACAAAAAATTGAAAAATCAAAATTTCTAAGAAATTTAAAAAGAGAGATAATTGGAAGAAAATCTAAAAAAAAGAAAAGAGGGAAAGGAAGATTAGGAATAACCAGAAATTTCTAAAATCATTCCTAATATGCTATAAAATAACATCACGTTGTTCACTGAACTTTTGTTTTTTATTTCGAATCATACTATTAGATATCAACTTCAATATAAATACCTCAATTTTATATTAAGTGGATGATGCAATATTTCAATTCGCTAATTTGATTGTATACCAAATAAGTAAATAATATCGCAGTTATTTAGTAAACAAATACGACGTATCTTAATTGTCTGCCTAATTAGTAACTGAATAGCACTTTAATATCATAATAAATGTATTCATAATATGTGGCAGTAACTATTTTTTTATATAGCAGTAACCATTTTTTAAATATTTATTTTTTATATTTGCAACACAAAATATATCTCTTCTTCCATGGTAGCTAATATTTTACTAGTATCTATAGCAAAAATTAAAATATATTACCTGTTCCATAGCAGCAGATGTAATCGGATCGAGCTGACGAGATATTAATAATTTTGTCTTGTTGCTATCATCATGGACTGTCGTTGTTGATGCCGCCAGTTTGTACTGAAAACAAAAGAAAAAAAAGAAAAAAAAATATTTGAAAGTGCAAAATAACACACATGATTTTTATATATACGAATATCGATATTTTTTGGGAAATATAGCAAAATACTAAGGTATGAAATAAAAATGACAACATTTATTCGATATTTTACCAAAATTATGAAAAGAATAATTATCGAATGATAAGCTTTGTCAACCTTATCATATTTCATAGTTACACCATAATAATTCGCAATAAAAATTTGATAACTTTCATTTAAAAGAGAAAAAATATGGGCTGAGATTGGAAGTATTAAATATTTTCAGCAATCTGTTAAAGATAAAAAATGGTAAGGTGATAAGGAATAATAAATGATAACGATACTACTATATGAGTCTGAAAGGTGCCGCTATCGTGATGAAAAATAACGGATAATTTACTACAATGATCTTTGTCTTTTATTTAAATTCTATCAAATCGGAAGAAAAAGAAAATGCACATAAAGCCTTATTGGTGTGAAAAGATGAAAAATGAATCTTTAAAAATAAATTAAGAATTCGGCAAGGAAAGATTAACAGTCGAAAAATTGATTATGATTGAGGGAATTGAATGAACAGTTAAAATATCCTCATTCTTATTCCATTTTCAGAACTATTTCTACAAACTATTGTTTTGTACAAATTAATTCTCCTTTAGTTACCTACTATTGTTAATGAAAAATAGTTACTATTAAATTTAACTTGTTGATGAAAAATAATTACTATTATCTTTCTTTTAAACTATCATAAGTAGCGATGATAACAAAAGAACAAATGTTCAAATATTAAATTTGCCAAAGAATGCCAGTAATTTAACAAAAAAAATAATCAATAATGTTGATTTTAATGAAGATATGGATGAATAGGAGGAATTAAATAGAGGCCAGAAATTTGTTCATTCTCCTAATTAAAGGAAATTCAAGGTGGGCTCCTAATTAAAGGAAGTGTAGAGAAGCTCGTAATTAAAGAAAGTGTAGTTAGGCAAGCGTAGAAAGACGTATACGTATACGCAAATTCACGTATATTTACACAGAAAAATAGACAAATATGAATATCGAATGACGTAAATTCGTACTATGGAATGCAAATGCACACGAATTGCATGTGAATGCATGCACGACTATTTTCATCAATTAAATATTGTTTTCAAGTATGAAAGAAAATTGATGCTTTTCCTGATACATTCAAACATCAACATATAGATACATACATATATATACTCACATAAATATCACAACATCTTTACTGATATCATAAACCTGCACATATCTATATTATTACACGTAACACGCACGTGAGTGCATGTCAATTACTGTGACGGGGAGTATTATATACATATTGATATACACGTGGACAAACGTTAAGTATATATTGATATATTCATACACAAATGTACACATATTTATATTGCTATGTATACACGTACGTAAATATATATATCCATAACTGATCTGTATGCGAGAATATATGTACTCACGTATATATACTGATATACACGTGGATGTTAAGTGACATAAACGTACACATGTTATATACAAAAGTACGTGAATATATATCCATAACTGTGATTTGAGGAATACGTATACATGTTGATAACTAGGTATGGAAGCATTAACCGTTTATAGATAAATGTACACATACTTTTCTTGTTATTTACATACACGTACGTGAAGAAATCTACAGTTATGATTTAGGGAACACGTATATACCCTAATAATTACGTAGGAAAACGTTAAGCGACATAGATCGCACACACCGGCATGCACATGCACGTGTGTGCGTATATACGCATGCCGGTATGATCGATTCGTTTGCAGCCGCTGCAGAGGAATATGTGCGCTTCTTTGAGTCTCATTCGACTGCATTCTCGCACACTGCAACTGCACGTCCCTACATGACATTGTACTGCATTCCGTTGCATTGCTGCACTTCACAACTATACATTGTGTCTCTTCAAGTTAAACTTCATTTGAACCGTGTGAATTACGCGTGACGTATTCACGCTTAACTATATATACGATTACGCTTACGTCAATTTTTACGCCATAAGTTATCATACACTTCGTATGTAATGACATCTTATTATTCAATGGATAAGAGAATATAATTTGACATTTAGTTACGTAAGCGTAAAAACATGGTCTGATATCTAGTACGTACGTGTGAGAGCGTATTTTAGATTTAGTTAAGTATAACAATTGAACGCGATCACTCCATGAATTCTTTCGCTATTTCTTCCGAAATTGGAATTTTATAGAAGAAATGTGACTTTTTTTTTTCTTTTTTCTAGAGTATCATAATATCTGATAAATCGGTTATTCGATGTTTCAAAAGAAAAAAAAAAAGGAAAAAAACGAAAGTATTTTTCATTGATGGCATAACTGCTAATCGGAAGATGACGTTGCAGAATAGTATCATTTCCCGAAAGATTACTAGTTTTCTAATTTTTTTTGTTGCATGAAATAGTACGATCATCTCCTTTCTAAATATTCCTTACACTTGGAATATTCGATCACCGGATTTTCACTAAACACCTTAAATTCATGATCAGTGAAATCGAATTCATAAAAAATTCGAGAAAAAAGTATTTAGGAATTATTCATCCGACAAACAACAAAAACACTAATCATTTCGTTAGATATTTTATTAAAAACAACATTATGCCAAAATTCCAAAGCAATCGATGAAAACTTTCGGAGATTTAAGATTTGAAACAAACGAACATTTATATTTTTCTTTATATAGATAATTTAAAAGTTGAAATGAAGATGAGAAATCCCGTAGTCTCGAATTCGTTTTTTTGGAGCTTGTCAATTGTAGTACATTCAAAAATAGCAAAGTTTCTATATTTTAATGTGTCGTAATTATTTACATTTCAAAGTGGTAGAAACATTTCTTCTATCTTTCGCAACGGTAGCCACACAGAGACATATTTGTTTGATAAAAATGCTATTCGATCAAATCAATGGTAAATTGTTCCGGGTAAAATGTCTAAATTCAACAATAATTAATCAATTTCTTTAGTCGTTTCATTAAAAAAAATCAATCAATCTTATCTACCGAACTTTTCGCATAGTTGGAAAATATGTAACTTTTGCAAAATTTTAATGAAATGCATGCATTTTCACTTGGAAAGACACAAATGCACGATAATACAATACGATCAAATGATATTAAGTATTCAGCCAATAATTTTCCAGATAAGTAAACATGTTGTTTTCTGAGTTATGAATAAAAAGTATTTCGAAAAACTGACATTAGAAAAAAGTTGAGACAATATCAAATAATTGAAAACTTTCCCCTCAATTGTTCTTTGTCAACTATAATCGTTTACTATTCCGCTAGAGAACAGAAAATTTAATTTGAAGCTTTAAAGTATAGTAGTAACAAAATATTACGGAAATTGATAAAATGTCATAAAGAATTGCCTTATAAATGCCGTCTACATAGTCAATTCCATTATTCAGACTTCTTTTAGCTCGTTCTTGACAGAATATGTCGATTTTCATAACTTCTTTATCTCAAAATAGGAAATACGGTTAAACAATTTTAGTACAAACAGAATAAAAATTTTGTAACATAAATAATACAAGTCAAATTAACAGGAATTTATCAATAAATTTTGATGTGAGAAAGGAAAAATTAGAATTGCCAAACATTCATTTTTTCCTCTTCGCTGTCTTTTTTTGCCTCCTATTTTCAGCGAGAACATTCATTCTCTTTTCGACGCTTCCCATTGCATTTCTCCCACCATCGATCGTTTTCAGTGCAATTAATGACTTAAAATAGCAACCATAAATAAAAACTTGAATCAACTGCTGACATGTTCTTCGTCAATTTTAATTTTAATCTACGATAATTGAACATAGAAATAAAACAATGCCAAGCTTCTTTAAAGGATTAGAGACATTCACTATAACATCGCCATCAGAATGGATAGATTAGAACATTCCACAGTTTCAAAAAAGAAATTTCTGAAGTAAGATGTTCGATTTGCAGAAAAAAGAAAGAAAGCCAAACCATTATAGATGCCCGGCGTTGAGCCAAAAGCCGCAGGAAGTCCTCAACTGTCCATTCGCTTTCACTTTTATCTAAACGAGCGAAGTAGCAAACATCTTTCCGTTTCGCATGTTCCACTCTGAAATTTGAGTCATTTTGAAAATTCAAAAATCTATTTCATTTGTTACATACCGTTTCCTTTTAATTGAACCAGAGTTTCTCTCATCCCGAAAAAGACAATAATGGAAAAATTGCACATCTAAACATAAATTTTAAAAATTGAATTGCAAAAATCAACCCAAGTGAGTGCCCAATTTAATCAATAAATAATTTACGATCTGGTTCAATTGCAAGAAATAAATTTCATTAAAAAAAAAAAACGAAAAAAAAGAAAAATCGGTTGTATTATTCAACAAACTAAACTTTAATATTATGATTGCAAAAATAACTTACAACGGATCGTCACTCTCTTCCCATCCTGTCAAACTTTTTAAGCAAAATGGACAACTAACATTATCAGTATTATCATCATCTGGATCGAAAAAGAAGCCCGCTAGAGCCATCTGAAATGCTGCAATTTATGATCCAATTTATTTCGAAGAAGTAAATTTTATCATACGAAAAACGAAATGATTACATTGAATCCGAAAACACAAAGAATAATATTCTGAAAATGAATCAAAATTACATCTGATCTGATTTCATAAAAAAATTCGGAATATACCTTTTCCGGTGATAAACTGACGGATTCATGATGAGGCCAAACGTTTTCCGTAAATGATTTCAATCGATTCTCGCAAAAAAAATGCTTCGTGTAAAAATCACAATTCGGCAAATCAACATTAGTTGCCATATTTGATGATATGATTGATATTTTCCACAATACTAAATCAATATCATTTTTGTTAAAAATTTATCTATGTTTAATTAAAAAAGAAAAAAATTATCAAATATTCCATTCAACAAAATTTATTATATCTAAATTTTTTTTCAAAAAAAATTTCTTTATCAAAATTATTTTTTTTTCTACAATTTTATAATAATCAAAAGTTTTTAATAGCATTTTTGCTTAATTTTATCAAAAATTACTACATTTTGCTAGAAAACTTGTTGATTACTATGTTTCACTCATTCAACCAATCAAAAGAAACTGGAATTTTTTGAAATGATTTTTGAAATGTGAAAAATTAGAAATTCAAAAAAAGTTTTTGTTGTAAGAATTACAGTTACTCAATGAAAGGGAAGAGGAGAATTATGCGTATGAAACTGATAAGAATAAATTGAGAAAAATAGAAATTTAAATAAAAATTTATTCAATAAAATATAATTTATCGATTGCGTTGGAAAGATGAAACGATATCGTTGGTCAGTATTGCATATTAGTAGTAGAAAATGAATAATTTATACTAATGATTGCATCATTTCAACGATTTCTTCAATTTAATAATTTTAAAATTTAGAATTAAATTACTATCACTAGCAATCCAAATCCAAATATCCAGAAAAATAACAATCCAAAAAGAAGAGATCCACGTGGTATCGAAATTATTGGAATTTAAAAATGGATGAAAAAAGTTTTGTAAATAAAACAAATATTATATGCAAATTAAAATATGTATTATATGCAAATATAAAATATATATTACATGCAAAAATTTGAAAACGATTGTGAAAAATATGCAAAATTGTCAAGGATATTGGAAATAAAGACTAAGTAAAGGAAGTGATTGAGAGTAAAATATGAGAGAGTATGGATTATTGAAAAATGCAGAGAATGATAAGATTTCCTGATATGCAATCAAGGGGGATTTAAAAAAAAACCGCAAATGACATGATTTCTATGCTCTCTTTTCAATTTTTAAAAAAGACGCTCCGCATGGGTTCAAGCTCACTTTGCCAAGTAAAAATTGTTAATTGGATTTAATTTGGCGGTTAAATTTTAAGTGAATGTATTAGGATGGGGAAATGAAGTTGGCTTGCTGAAGTAGGTTGAGTTAAAGGTCACTGTGTAGCTAAATTAGTTACGCAATATCACGTTACGCCGCGTCAATCACATGATGCGTAACTAAAGTAACTTATGTACTTACGGTTGCGATTGAAATAGACGGTATATCGGATAGTATTCTTCGCTAAGAAAGTAATACATATATGCGATTTCTCGGGAAAGATTTCGGGAGATTTGAGCGGATTTCTGTTTGTAAGATATGAAATGAGAAAGAGAGAAGCGGAATTGCCGTCAAAAATTGATAAGATAAGAATCGACTCTTATGGATTAGAAAATCTAACTAGTTTTTGAAATTTGAGAGGAATTCGAATCATTGTTATTATATATCAGAAATGATCCATATTAATATTTTCCATAAACAAAAGTAATTTTAAAAATAGTCGATTATAATTATTTGGGAATAAATAAGGAGGAAAATTAGTGATAAAAATTTATCTCCAAATGATAATTTGATATTTATAATTATCATTTAATTGTGAAGGTGCCTAAATGATAACATTCATTCATCTTTGTTTCACTCAGACTGTTTGTTTTTCTTTCTATTTCAGATTTATGGATTTTTCCCTAAATGATTTTTCGTTAATTTCGTTGTATCGTCGAAGCAACTGGCAATTAATGTTTGTATTTTTTGATACTGGATATTTATTCAAGCAATTACATGCAAATAATGGATTTTTTTTTTTAATTGGAAAAATTTTATTATGTTATAGGATTTTTCAACATTTCGATTAGGTTTAGCTAAAGTTTGATTAACAAAAAGAAAGTTCTAGCTCCAAATATTATTTCAATCAGGTTTATACTTTTCATTATTTTGCAGTCTTGAGAGAATTATGGAAGTATTCATGAATATTCTTTCAGGAACAAATCAACTTGTCCTAGAAGATACAATTTCAAATAAATCTAAACTTGCCGGCAAAACAAACATTTCTATAATCAGAATAACAATTAATTGCTCGTTTTATCAATAAGTATGCGGTTCACAAATTATTTTATGAAAAAATATAAAATATTTATGTGTAATTTCAAGTCACAGATAAGCAAACATATAAATAAGGTCATAATCCATATTTAATTGCCTGGCAAAGTTCTTTGTTTAATTAAGGAGTTCGATTTTTCTTTTAGAACCTTAGATGCATAGGATTAATTAGAGAAATTGTAGTTTTCTTTTTTTTTTTTTTTTTTTTTTTTTTTTTTTTGAGAGAGAAAATATCGAAAGAAATTTTTGATTATTGTAGGAAGGTCTATCTAAAGGGATAATGGACCGTCACGGCTTATTGGAGCATATTCGACGACGGGTTTTAAACGGTAAATATTTCTTATGAACTTATTTTTGTTTATTGCATGAAAAGTTTTAAATCAAAATTTCAAATATACGCTTAAAGTCGGAATTTATAGTTTTGTTAAGATTAAAGCAAAATTTTGCATAAAAGTGAAATATAATTAGAGACAATGATGGGAATTGCAGAGTACGATTGAAATACGAGCTGAGATTTATATGAAAATATTGCATGTGTTATTTTAGTATTTTAATGGCAAATATTTTACTCAAAATTTTTTGTTTGCTTTGGAATCCTCTGTTTATACAAAATACTGTCGAATTATGTTATGTTGATACAAAATATTGTCAAATTATGTTATATCTACTCTACTGATCACTGCTATTGCGAAAATAATTTTCGAAAAATTTAGATGAAGATAAGGCGAATAATCGGAAGAGCCATAGTGTTGAAAAAGCTGCAAATAAAACTCGGAAATTTCGTATAACACGTCATAAGGTGCCATCATTTGAAGACAACGTGTTACGAAAAGCCCAGAATATCCGCTCTTCCATTGCATGTAAGTCAAACTTTCACTTTATCATTGTAATTTATGATATTAATTTCTTTTTTTTTTATCAATTTCTTTCTTTTCCATATGCAAAATACTACATTTTTTAAAGTCATTCCTAATGTTCAACAACAATAGTTTTGAAAATGGAAGAGCTGAGTTCATTATTTTTTTCCTCTTTTAATAAAATTTATATTGAAAATTGATGAAATAATACCGCTAACAGTTTGCATGAAGAAATTATAGAATTGCTTGGTATGGGAGAAGCGATTTTAGAATTTCTGTTACAATCATTTTTTCCAAATTTCAGTTAAAAAGTGTTGTAAAAGACTTCATAATTACGAAGATGAAGATATTGAAATTATTACTCGGCCTTACAACCTCATGCGTTCCACCGAAAGTGTTTTTCAAACCGAAAAGGTTAATTTGTGATTAAATTATACAAGTTGTTGAGTTTTTCTTTTTTTTTTTTTAAGACATGTTTTTAAGATAAATGATAAACGAATGTTAGTAGTTTCCAACTTTAATGGTGTTCTGTTAAAATTTGCTTGAAGCAATCATGATAAAGAGACAGGTATAAAAATTAATATTATTTGTCTCAAAAACAAAATATACTTTGATTACGTATTTTATTATATTAAAATGTGAAGTTAAACAGATTTGAAATTATTGAAACTCTCTCATTTTTAATTATTCCATCTTAATTATTTTTGGTAAATTTGCTTTATTTATGGATTTTTTTTAGAAAGATTGCCAGAAAAGTATGGAATACTTTTGTAATAAACATTTCTCTACCGGCACTTGTGATTCTAGAAGCTCTACGCACAAGTCATTATTGAAATCTGCAGAAAAAGAGTAGTTATTTTCATTTTTTAATTGTTTGCGTCTTTTTTTCAGATAAAAGAGATACGTTTTCAATTTGGGAATGAAGCATAGAGATTAAATTTTTTTGTTTCAACACATATAGTTTTCATTGCTTGCTTTCAACGAACTCTATGAAGACTTAAAAACATCGAAATAATATTTGTTTAATGAAGTATATTTTTTTGCTTTTGCTGGGTATTTAGCAGTTAATTTTTAGTAGTATTTTGCGGAGCTTTGTCTTTGATAAGGTATAACATAACGAATCAAATCAGATTTCATACTCTGATGTTTTTGTTTTTTTGTTGTCTAAAAGGCCGCTAAAAAAAAATTATAAAAATTTATGAAAAAAAGTAAGTAAATAAAAAAGAAGTAATCTGAAAGTAAAATAACAGTCCGGATAATACAAAATCTTGCGAGGCATCCCCTGCAAACCAGCAAAATGCATAGGAAAAAAAGCTCTATTAATACCAACAGAAAAACACGCAAAAGCAGCCATCATCATAACACTATGAATTGAGATACTGTACTTAGAAGGAAGTCACAAACAAAAACCACAAAAAATACCATAAACAACACTTAAGCTTTTAAACTATTTATTTACTGTCTTTTAGATCGGCAATAACAAAAGCGGTTGGTGTAAATGGATTTTTACAGAACAGTGAAAAGAATTCGCATTTACTGCAGTTTAAACGCTTGTGTACCAAGAATAAAGTGGATGAAATTAAGAAAAGTAAAGTGATGCGGCCTCAAATTCCCGCAGTAAAATGTGAGATTGTTATTGAAATCATAAGATAAACATTCTGTTGGACATTAGTTTGTGAAAACGTTTGCAGGATGAAAGAACGATAAAAGAGTAAAACATGAATATAAAATGAAGCTTTTTTTTCAGCCAGTGACGCTTTCGACTGGTCAGCAAAAAATAAGGTAGTAAGTTTATTATATGTCAGACTTTCTAAATATGGACTTTTTGGCAAACTTTTCAAGTAGTGGACTTTTTGAATAAGGAAATTCATGCAATTTAATGATGGCCTCATGAAAATAGTAATCTCTATCAATACTTAAGACGTCGCAACATGTAAATTTGAATATCGATGGGTATGGACATAGTAGCTCTTGTGACGAAATCAATGTTAAAATCAAACAATCCTTCAGTAATTTGAATGATTTGGAGAGCGATATCGATAAGTTAATATTTTCAAAAATCAGCGTTTCCCATTTTTCTCACAAAATTTCACTTCTAGTTTTTTTATTTCTTCTTAACTGACTGACAATGATTAGTTCTGACCTATGAGTTTGTCAATTATCACCTGATAAAATATTGTATAATTCGATTTCTTAGGTCAGCTATTCATGTAACATTCAATGAGTGGCATATGTTCATGTCATTGAAATGTTTTTTACCGTTTTCACAGTTAGTGAGGATATTAAGAATGGTGAATTAATTGAATATTATTCAAATCCACTAATGACTTTTCGATTTTTTTTTCCGATAATTTGATTACAGGGCAATTCATTTTTTGCAAGCGTCATTTTCAAATCGATTGTCGATTTCTTCTGCTTTCGAGTGTGACACAATGGATGATGCCTCTTCATCCAAAGGATTTGGCTTGGAAAAGCATGCTTATAGCGACGATCATCTCTTTCCTAAGGTTTTCTAAGTTAATTTTTATCATTCATTTTCAGTGCGTTTTGTATTTTCTTTTTTTTTTTTATTTTTGAAAGTTGGCGTACAGCTTTTAGTAGCAGATTTATAGCAGAATGCTAAAGGTGTAACACGCGGTAAAATACTGGGTGCTCGATTGAAAGCTCACATCGCTTATGCAAGAAATATTGCTGAAATGAATCAGCATCTTCGGAATGTTCGCGATGAATTCAGTAGCCAACTTTTATTGCATAAACATGAAATCAGTAATGGCAGGGTACGTATTACGCCACTCCGCATGAATCAAACGTCCTTTGTTTATTTTTTATTTTTTTGGTTTCCCTTGCGATAAGTTTTTACTTTTGTTTTTTTACAACATTCAGTTGTTGTCTGCTTTTGTAAGGAAGAAAGAACTATGTTGTCCTTTTTCCTTATAAATTATTTCACATATCTCATTTCATTAAGTTTTCGGTGGACATCCTTTAAATTTTGTTTGTTATAATATCAGAATTTTGCTGATGCTTTGACAAAATTATATGTTTGACTTAATTATATATTTATAATTTAAAGAAATTTTGATGAGAGCTGTAGTGTTAGTTTTTTTCTTTTCTCTACTTCACTTCTTTCGTTAAAACAAATATTTTGCCATTAATTGAAGTTTAGACATTCCAATACCTTCAAAAATCAACACGTAGCAAAAATTTGCAGATTAAAAGAGGTGATCGGTTTGTACTACATTAAATATATGCAGTCAAAATTTAAAAATTAAGATTAAAAAGTGCGGAACAACAAATCATTTATAAGCATTATGAATGATGTCGAAAAAAAAAAAAACAAAAAGTTATAATACGGATTACAGTGCATGTCAGAAAAAGAAAATATTTTAAATAAAGCTTTTGTTTGATCTTATTGATAATTCATGCAGAAAATAATATGTTTATTTGATCAACTAATTATTGTGTTCACTGATTGCTTTATTGTTTTTCTTGTTTGAAGAGATAATTAAGCTTCGTATGAAAATTTGTAGAGAAGGACCTATGATTCTATTGTACGTTTTTCTTAATCAAGGATTTCGTGAGAATTGATTAGGTTAAATTAGCTATACATTTTCAGAACTCAGCTTCAAACAAAAGATGTCTTGATCGGCAGAGCAGCTTTTATGCAACCGTACAACAGCGCATTAATAAAGCGCTTCAGCACAATAATTCATTTCCCAATAATGTATCTTTTTTTTTTTTTTTTTTAAGTTGGACGCATATTATCGTTATGCTGTTTACTTTTTGCTCATGATTTGATTAGTACTTTTAACGTGAATTATATGCGGTGCACATGCAATTTCATGCACCTGCTGCATGCACTTGTGACGCAATTATACGTATTTGTAGCTTATTGTGCACTTATTGTGAAGTATAATTTGTCTTTGAGCAGTAATTTGAACATAAAGTGTTACTAAATTTTGATCAAAGAATTAAGAAAATGCTTCGTAATTGCATTTTAACTGCACTACTCATGCATTATACATCACCAAATTACTTCTGTTTATTCGGGGATATGTCTTCGTGAAATGTGCTATATGATTGATGGACTTTCATGTAGTTTATTTACTGTGCATGTTTTTTTTTTTTGGCTTTTTTCTAGATTCCAATTTTTGGATTATTTCCTGATTATGTTAGTTGTTATTTTCAGAGATTTTTCTCTTTCTTTCTTGATGTGACGTTATTATATCGTATCGCATATTTTCATTTTATTAGAGCTCATGTTTGTCTGCAGATGTATAAATCTCACATTCCTCTCAAGGAACGAAACTGTGATCCACTCGATTTATTCAAATCATCGTCCCCAAAATTGAATTCAGTCCAAGATAAGGGTATAAGGAATGAAGTACGGAGTGCTAAATCTGAAGTTTCACTGCAAACGGTATGTATTGTTCGAACATTTTTGTTTATAAGATTTTAAATTGATTTTAGGATAACTTCATAGATGTGAAAAGATATTCATTTTAGGTTGAAGAACAAACAAAGAGATCTGATATGGGATTGGTGGATGAGTCATCGCCGACAGATTCTATCATAAATGGTATATCTATTTCTTGTGTTGATATATAAGGAAATTTAACTTGATTGTTTATATTAAAAAATATCAATTGCAATAAAAAATTAAAAATTACGATATAAATTTTAAACTCATTTTCAAAAATTTTTGGAAGTTTAGTTTTCGATTTATTATAATATTTTGCTTTTATATGATCATGAGAAATTCACCGATTCTGGTTGACACCCCCTTAATACAAGACTTTATTTAGAAAATTATTTTTTCCTCTGCAATAATTTTTTCTCTTCGTTCTTTTTTGTCCAAAAGAATATTAAATCTGCGAATAATGAGAGAGAAATTTTTGTGATTTACATCTGGTACCTTTTAGGTTTTCATCATTCAGAACACCTTTTCATTTCAGTTGTTTTTTCCTTCACGTAATATTTTTAGATGTCATTCAAAGTGATGAAGTCAGTAGTTCACCGACATATTCATCTCAAGAACTGTTGAAACGTGAGCATTATGCTGGTAACACGGTGAAGGCTCTTCGCCAGTTCTACAGAGATAGTCTGCTATATTTCGTTGAACTTCGTAAGTAAGTATCATTTTTTTTTTTTTATTTAATATTTCTGTTTTGTTGACGTTTTCTTAATTATTTTATGTAAACGGGAGTATACAAAAAATGGATGCCTATTAAAAGGCATGCATTGATTTAACGTTACGAGGTTATCTCTATCAAAAAAGGATAAAGTTAGTACTAAAGGGAGTATTAGAAAGTATTAAAAATATCTTTTTATTGATTACATGTCTATTTTATTTTTAATATTTCCATAACTGATGATAGAAAGCGAAAAAATCTAGTTAAGGCCCAATAATTCTTAATTTCACAGATTGTACTGTCAGCAAAGAGTTGAGGATTTGTGGAAAGTTGAAAATGAAGAAGAAAGAATAAAAGCGACATGCTTGATGCTGAAACGAAAATACATCAATTCTATTCACAGTGCAATGCCATTGGTAAGAATAAGAATGGCATTGATATTTTCTTTTTCAATTATATTAGAGTTAGGTATTTTGTCTGAATTTTGCAGAAAAATTTGGTGGATTATCATTTGCATGAGACGGCTCGAATACAACTACTTAATCTCGATTTACAGAAACATTTGACATTATTAAGGTTTTACCTTTTTTATCTGTTTATCAATAATTAAACTGTACCTTTGTTTCTATTGCGCTATTTTTACCAGACAATTTACATAATGAAACCAATAAAATATTGACATCTCATATAAGTTCGGAGTTTTTCTTATTTCTGTGGATAAAATCTTGGCGAATGAATATTTCTTGTAGAAATTTATGTTTTTTTTTTTACTAATTGATTGAAATAAATGCTTTTTAGAGGTGGCAAAAAGGCTTCAAATTTCGAAAAATTCCGCGAAGGTTCAGAAAAAGTTCTTCTTTGGACGAAGGATTTCGAAAAAAATAATTTGGCGAGTGAATTGGAGAGATGGGAGCTAAAATTAAGAACACGTTCACGTGGTTAATTCTTTTCTTTTGTTTTTTACTTTATCAACATTCAATGATTTATTTACTGAATGCCGCTTCGCATGTCAACAAGTGTTGGCGCTTACTGTTGAGGTTTTATCAATCTTATCAACTACGAATGTTATAATTTTCATTATGAGTGCTGTAATGTCCATAACATTTAGCAAATAAGCTGTAAGCGAAAAAAAACTAGAAACAAATCACTCTTATGAATCTCTTTGTAATCACTAGAATGTACTGATGGAAATTTAGATAAATTGGTAAACTTTTGCTGTATCCAAATAATTTAACTATTTTACGGGCTTGCATAAGTGCTGCTACGAATTCGAAGAACAATGATTTAAAAATTTTTCCATTTTCTATTTAGAGGTTTATTGTCTTTTTTTAATTATTAAATCACTCATCCATATCTTTTTAAGGCCTTAAAAATGACACGGATCATGCTAGAAACAGTGACACTGCAAAGTCCTTACTTTCAAATCCTCTTCGAGTTATTCGAAATATTCAAGAAACGAAAGATAAGTCATGTCAGTAATCTTTAACAAATGATAATGCTAAGTAGTAGATTCCATTCACTGTAATTTAAGTATTTTAGGGCAAAATCCGCCGAGTTACAATAAAAACTTGGAACAGTTGCGTGAAGAATTAAAATGGAAAAGAAAAGAAGCCGATTTTCTGAAAAGGACATTCAATCAGCGAGTGATGCGCAGTGATCTGAGGTACATTCTTTGCATTGTAAGGAGGAAGATAATTTTCACTAACGCTAAAAGGCATAAATATAATAATGAATAGATTGTTTATGAAATTTTTTTTTCCGTTGCTTGCTTCTCTTGTGTTTTTTTTTTTTTTTTTTTTTTTTTTTTTTTTTTTTTTTTTTTTTTTTTTTTTTTTTTTTGCTAATTTATCAAGATTCAGAAGAATTAAGTAAAGTACAACTTGTAGATATCATCTTTCACATTGCTTTCAGTGAGGAGAATTCATTAAGAGCTCAAATCGATGCTCATGTACGTTATATTACGGAAACGGAAAAAGATATTGCACAATTGATTAAACTGCAGAATGGAGACGGTAATCAATTTCTCCATAAATTTCTGCATAATTTTTCTCTACTTTAGTTTATTTTTTGAATATTTTTCATGCCTCTTCAATTCCACTTTTTCATGACTGTTGATTTTTATAGGTAATAACATGAAAGATTAACTGTTCTAGCCATGGGAAGTTACGAAAGCTATCCAGCATCATCTTCGAGACTTACTTCGGTGGGAATCACTGCTGAAAGAACATTTTCGGATGGGAGATTTTCTGAAGTTGATGAAAGTAGAACAAGTTTTAATGCCGATGTTCATTCTACAAACAACAAGTCCGGCAGTTCAGAATGGGATTCTAAAAAAGAAAATATGGAAAGCTCTCAATTTTCAAAGCTTACACTAAAAGAAGGGTCAGGAACTGACAGTGTTTCTGAAAGATATAAAAATCACCACTCATCTGGAGAAACTCGTAGTATATGTCATTCCGTCGAATTATCTTCAAGCATTTTAACACCTCGAAGATTTACTTCTTCAGAACAGCTCGTTGAACGATCTCTTAAACCGAACCATATAGAAGAAAGTTGCAATGGTTTGAATGAAACGTTATTACCCATACAAAATGAAAAACTTTTTTCGCAGGATGTTCCGACAATTTCAAAAGATCCGGAACACTTAATTATTCATTCACCAGGAAGTAATCATTCTAGTGAATTAATATATGGCGAAACTGCAAGTTTTAAGCAAGATGCTTCGAAAGAAGCACTATTGATATCTACTATTTATCGATCCGATTTAAATTCTTCTCAAATGGAAGAAGAGGAACATTTGGCCGTTCAACAGAACGATACATTCGACGGAAGCAAAACTGCTGCGGATCGATGCAATTTGCATTCCAGTTTTATTGATGAGCAGTTTTTTACACCATTACCATCTGATATCGAAACTGACAATGAGGAGAAAGCTGATGATGGAATAGAGGAAAGGGGAATTAGTTTGCAGGGTAATAATCTTGAAAAAACTTTTTCTTATAATTGAATTCTCTGATCATCGATAATTCTTTTTTCTGTAATATAAAAACATTTGATATATATGACATTGTTTTATAAACTTTTTTGCTTATATATATTCATGCAAGTTCCATCATCTTCTAAAAAAGTTTTGTCATTTTCTTCTAAAGAGTTGCTACAAGTTGGATTTATTTTATCACTGCACCCTAAGAAAATTAGAATAATTAAGCTTTTGTGATAATTTATGTAAAAAGTTTATTATGATTATACTCTTTCGATATTTTCAATGATTAGGAATAATCAGTTGATAGTTAAACAAAAGTTGAGCTATATAAATAAGTTGTAAATTATATATTTCAGAATCGTCGTCAAGTTTTCACACGACTGTTTCATCACCTACTCCAGATGTACCAACTGATAATAAGGTAATAGTATTCGCCATTGAAATATGTTTTACCTGTAATAGTGCAAAGCAAAGGCAGTATGAATAACTAGTAAGGAAATGTCAGAAAAATAAGTTGTGATGTTCGAAATAGATGAAGATCAAAGCAAATTGATAACATAATTCTTTTATATGGGTTATTTTTCGAGAATACATTACGATTTGACGGAAATAGAAAGATGCATCATTTATTTGTCTATGTAAATGGCACATCTGTAATAATATGTTATATTACATGTTTTTCATATCTACCGATAATTTGGTGAATAGGTTAAAAAAAATTTATGACATAGAATATTCGTAATGTATTTAGCACATAGTCAGTTTGTAAGGATTGTCACAGTAATGATTGTTCACTTTTGTTCTCATAATTCGTTTGTTGTTTCCCTTTAATATTTCAGTTTGAAATCTTTTTTCTGTTGACAACTTTTATTATGATTTTCAGCAGATACTCACTCCATCTTCAAAATCGCGAAAGTTTAAACTTACAATCAGTCCACTTTCTTCGTCAAGAAGTCCAATATCAGCCAGATATGCGGCATCAATGCCACGTGAAGATAGTTCCAGAAGTGCCACGAATAGTCCTCGCACTCCTGTAAGTTCATAACATTGTAGACTTTTCCCATCTAGAGTCGTTCATGAAATTAGTTTTGTGGAGAAATTAAGATTGAGAAGCGCTCATTTTTTTTAACTATCTAAAGTGATAAATATTTATAAGGATTTAGTCAAAACATTGAAAGATTCTTCATTTAAATGCAACTGAAATTATAAGGTGCTAAGAAATGTGTTTTATTCATCCTTACCATCACACATGCATACACATATACCATTCAGTTTTATCAGAATTGTATTTTTTGTTTTTAGAAGACAGTATCGAATCATTGTATATCGCCGTTGTCTGCTTCCCTGCTCGAATCTCTGTTAGAAGATTCTTTGAAAACTATGTTGACATTGGAGCATGGTCAAGCATTAGAAGGTGAAATATTTGTGACTCATGAAGAATCGGATAAGTTAGCTGCAAATTCAGCCGTGCTATCGACAGACAACTCATGGAAAAGTGATCAAAGTTACGACTTGAATAGAATTCCAGTGGTAAATAATTTTCCTTCTTTTCTGAAACTTTTTTTTTCATTTGTAATCGAAATTTGTTAAATCTAATAATACAGGATTTACTTTCTTAATCTACCGAATTATAAATTATGATATCAATTTTTTTTTCAGTTTCTTTCTTTCTTTTTTGTTTTTTAACTACGCATAATTTGGATAGATAATTCAATGCTGAAACATGTAGAAATCAAGCTAAGATACTAAATTATTTGTTTACTTATGAAAATCCTCTACGCTTATTATCTTATTTGTTTGGATATCTTTTTAGCCCGAAGACCTGATACCTGGTCTTGATTTAAGCGGTATAAGTAGCGCAGAAGCAGAGGCAAATGCTGACGCGAAAGATTTGCCTTCGAAGTTGGAAGAATCTAACATCTTTGCAGAAGTAATGAATGATAGAGAGATTAAATCACCAGAATCCATGCCATTACCACAGTTCAAGTATTACTTTATCCACATTTAGGAAGGTTTTCATATTTTCAGAAGTCATAAAGGTCTTTCTATGATTCTTCGAGATATTTAATTGATTTCCTATATATTATAAAACTAGATTTTCCAATATTTACTCTAAAGCCTTTGTTCTATTCGACACTTTAACTAGCTAAGTTTAACTAGTTAATGGTTCATCCATTTATTCCAGATATTATTTGGGTGATGAAAAATGGGCTGTCGCAGAAATTCATTCGGTTAGTGAGCAAATATGGAATTTGGCCAGTTTAAAACAGCCTTTAGAAATACTGATCAATGATGATCCAAGTGTAATTACACCGCAGGATATGCAAATGCGGTAAAGATTTCAACAGTTTCTGCAATTTCAAATTCAAGAAAAAGGAATCTTTAATTCCGTACTATGTACTGAATGTTTGTTATTCTAAATTTTCACATCTTATCGTCTTCTAGATAAATAAAAGCATCTATAAGATGAATAAGAAATAAATAATCCAGGCAAATCGTCGCGGATCGATGCTGTGAAATTGCGAAACGTTGTTTTAAGGATGTTGGCCGCAGTCGCTATATGGGACTAACAAATATCAGTTGTTCTCGACCTCGAAATCTGTTGCATTTAAAAAAAATCCTTCAGAAACAGCTTTCTAAATATTACGAGAGTTAGTCACTTTTTAAAATTGATGGAGTTTAATTTAAATTTCTGCAAAAGAAGAAATTTTAAAGAACATAGAATTTGATATTTAACGCCGAAGCCACTGTAAAGCTGTAAAAAAAAGGAATTCATAGGTACAGGATTGGCTCACGAATGGAATCATCAGTTTTTTGGATGACTTATATACGATTGTTGTCCGAAACGCAACATTATTTTTATTTTATTGATTGATCGAATCGTTGCAATGCACCGGTGGTTTTTTTTTTTTTTTTTTAGATTAATTATGTGTTGTATTTTATTCAGACAAGAAACAGGATGCAAGAGAAAAGAAGCGTTGGGAATGTTTATCACGTGGGTGTAATTCCGATATCGAAAATATCGTTCTGGAAGAGCTTTATGCAGAACAAGATAGTTGGGATGATATATTGGAAAATTACGAAGATGAAGTAAAAGCTGAGCTAGTTGCTGAATTATGGAATGAGCAGCTAGACGAATCATTATCATCTGTCGTTAATCTGTGATGTTTGTTGCTAATTCTTGTATTTTGGATGTGAAAGTCTCAATTGATTTCCCCTTTATTGTGATCTTTTGGATTATATGTCTTTTGTTCTCTGCAATTCGCTATAATTCATTATATCAATAATTGAATCACTAAAATTACAGTAAGGTATTATTACAGTTCAAAGCAGTGCAACTTTAGTTATAGCCGTTTATAAATTTTCTAAGGCTTTTTGTCAGCAAGTTCATATAATCCATTCGGCCAAGCTATTAGTGATTCATTTTGATTAAGCTAAACTCAACAAATATGTACCAATATTACCCTTGTTTTGTACCTATTTCTCGGCGATGATCCCACCGTGTTTTAATATTACCAAATTGCTGTATTTCTGCCTCGCAAGCAAGATTCTTTTATTGATGTAAATAATTTTAGAACTTAAAGACAATGATTTTATCGAAGCGTTTCAAGCTTTATTGTTTATAATCTTTTTTTTGTTTTGTATTTTTTTGCTCATGAATTGAGGTATGTCCCATTAATATTTTTTTCAGCATTTTCATATCAATTCCTGATTGTTCTTATCACATTACTGCCTATAGTAATTCATGCATCAATTTTTTTCCATCAGTATACAATTTAACCTCATCATTTTACTAGCGCTCTTTCATTGCTTTGTCAGAATATGACTTAATCACTTTGAAAATTTTTGCATTTGAAATTTTTCTACTTGAATTGATTTGTTGTGCAATTTTTTCTGTGAGCGAAAATACAAATATATTGTTGTATAGAGAAGAAGTTTTCAAAATTGAAATCTTATTTGCTGGGATAAATGATGATTCAATTTTTTGTTATTTTTTCCTTCAGTTTCCAAAGTTGTAAAGCTTAATTGCCTATTTTATTTGAAGATAAATATTTATTATTAATTAGTATGAATAAGGAAATAAGACATTAGGCAATTCTTAGACATTGTAAATCAATTCAGAAAATGATGATAAGGATTAGATAAGAATAAAAGATAGACAATAATGATTAATATCTTAGCATTTCATGGCAGGTAATAAATCTAAATACAATTTAATGATGGCCTACATTAACAGTGATTTAATTTAAGTGACTTAAGCGGAAAGTGTTGTCGAAACAAAGAGTTTGTTGCTGTTTTGCATTTTTTTCAATTCTCTTAAAAAGAGACTTAAAAAATTTATCAAAATTTTCAGATCCCTGTGAAGAGATTAGGTGATACATATAAATTAAGCCGAATTATGAGAAAGCTTTCAGATATTTGGAAAGCGCTCATTTCAAGTTAACAGGACATATCTTTAAATTAAGTTTTATTGGAACAAAATTGCAGAACTTGGTCTTTTATTATATCTAATGGCACCATCAGAGAATGCAGAAAATGTTGCAAACGAAAATAGCAAAAATCAATGTGAGGTTAATGGAGAGCCATTTGTGATGAAGGATGAACCGAGGCAAGCAAGGTGTGTTGGACGTTGTGATATGGAATTGGGTGATGTCACTCATCACAATGTTGAGGTGATCCTTTACATAAATTCATATTCTCACCGGATTATGCTGAATTTACAACGTAAATTCATTATATTCTATAGTTAAGAGTCATTTTTATTTACAATACATTGCTTATTTTAATATGATTTTTTTTTAGGAATGTCTTATCTATTCTAAAACTGGAAGATTTGAAAATATTATTATGTAAATTTTATGTAGATTTGAAGTTTGAAGTAAATTATAGAGTGTCGAAATTATTAGGCTTAGTTTTTTAAACTTATTCTCATATTTTCATTAGATAGCTATAAGAATGCTTGCAAATGTTTGTTTTAGAAATGCAGATATTTATTGTAAATATTTTAGGAACAATTTTTTTTCAGCAGTTGAGACGGCTTAATCAAGCGGTTTTCCCAGTAGCTTATAATGATAAATTTTATAAAGAAATCGTCACAGCGGGTGAATTAGCTAAATTAGCTTATTTCAATGATATAGTTGTGGGTGGTGTCTGCTGCCGAATTGATACACAAAATGGCATTCGTCGATTGTACATTATGACACTTGGAACTTTGGCACCTTACAGACGGTAAATTAATAATGAAACCATATATTTGTTTATCAGTACAATGAAATAGGCTCTTTTGAAAGAGAATTGATAATCTTTTATGTAATCATTATATATTGGACAAATGAATTTTAAAATAGCCTGCAAATAGCTTTTGAGTATTCTGTTATATTTAATGGCTGACTTCGAGTAACTATCAGGAAATTAAATTTGTAAATTTTATGTTTCTGTATCATATTTAAAGATTATTTCTGTTATTTTACTCCACTGAATGGCTAATACTTAATAGCTAAATTTCTTGGTTATAACTTATAAATTTTGGTAGATTTGTATATGAATAGTGATGCTGAAAAAATTATCATTTTATTTACAGGCTTGGAATTGGCACAATGTTATTGGAACATGTTTTCGTACTTTGTGACAAAGATCCAGCAATCGACAACATCTATCTTCACGTGCAGGTTTCTTTTCAAATTTAATATATTTTGCTTTAAACATCACTTACATACATTATTTCACTGGAAAATCAGAATCACTTTAATTCTCAGAAAAACATATAATGCAGAAATTAGAAACATCATTTTTCTACTATCATTAGGTAGATAGTATTATTCTCACTAAGATAATTGACTTCTCTTATTTTCTTCCTTTAATTTTTAGTTTTAATTACCTCTTTTTGATTGATTCAGAATTCTTTTTTTCCGTTTCTTTTCAAAAGTTTTAAATGAATACATGTAATTTTGATGGAATTATTCAAGGTTGTCTTTCATTTTTTCAGATTAATAATGAGTCCGCATTAGATTTTTACAAGCGTTTCGGGTTTGAAGTTGTTGGAATAGCTGAAAAGTATTACAAAAGGATCGAACCAGACAGCGCTTATATTTTGGTGAAAAAAATTGAACGGGAATTCCGCGATCATCTTCCATAGATCATTATTTTTTTAATGTTGCATTTTTCTTTTTGTGTGTTTTTGTTCCTAATTTGCTAAAGTGGCTGGAAAAAAATTATCAGATTAAATGGGATTGAATTTTTAATGTTCTATCATTTTTTTTTTATCGCTTGATAGTCAGCCACTCAGTTTTGAAATTAACTAATGTAATTTCTTAGAACGCTTACTGTTTTGGAGATATCAGGGAAAAAATTTTTGTTCCATTTAATATTGTCTCAGTATCATGATTTCATTCGGTCATTATTTCTTTTTTTTTTTTTGTCGCATGAATTCTTATTTACATAAAATAGAAAGTTACCGCAAAATAAATCTTTATAACATTGCTTACATGAATTATAAAGCGTTATTGCTATATTGAGTTTGTGTTACATATAAAAATTTATATCAGGCATAAATCAGATGAAGTCAGTGTAATAATATTGAGAGCTGAATAAATTTCAAGTTTTTCATCAATATTCGAGGGTCAGGGAGCATTTCATTCGTATTTCTCCTACTAATTTGTTATCCTTATCATGTAGCTTGTTTCTCTTTGCTGTATACATTATGCATATATGGATACTTGATATAGAATTTTTTTTTTTCTTAATATAGAATTATCAGCAAAATATGCTTCCAATTCAAATCAATTTAAGTGATTAGCTATAATAACATTATGCGTGCTATCATTTTTCTTTCTTTAAGATTTTTTTGTTATTGAATGCATTAATGGAAAATAGGATAATGAAGAAATAAAAAGGAGCTTGAAAAATTCAAATTAATTTATAAACATAAGATAATATTGAAAAAAAGAAAAAATGGAAAAAAGAATATAAAAAATTCAAAGTAATTTATTTAATATACATTTACTTCTAAACTAATCTTGTGATTCGAAATAATATATTAAAAATTTTTTGAAAATTTGAATATTTGCTTAATATTGATGAACTGTTGTAATTATAAAGCGTCGATTGATGCATTTACTGTTTAAGATAATGTCGAAAAGGAGTGGAAAATTGTAAAATTTTTAAACAATGAATTTTTTATTTTTTATGGTATGAAGTATTCGCAAAAATTTTCAATTGTAAAAAAAAGAAAAACCAAAACAGGAGCACAAAAACCAAAGGAAGAATGGAAAATACATAAGAAACAGAACTAAAATAATGTAACAAAACCCAATTATTGATAATTTTTATCAGATTTTTATTAGAATTATGCAAAATTTAACTATTATTGTTATTGTTCTGGAACAGTATAATTTTAATTGAAAAAAAAAACTTTTATTTGAATTTCCTTCTTATTGCTTGCAGTAAAAATAAAGATTATACGATGGAAATATGCGTTTTAAACTTTTATTTTGATTATAAGAGAGAGAAAGAAGAGGACTTAATGACAAGTTTAATTGTAACTTAATTATAAGCTTATTAATTATTGTAGTAACAATTATCTGACAAACATTTCATATTTATCTAATATTATTACAAAGATAACAACCGAAACAGATATTGCCAACCAGTTTATTAGCCATCTGAAAAATCTGAAAGCTTAATAACGACAAGCTTAACTACAAGCTTACTAATTATTATGATAATAATGAAATATTATCTGAAATATTTATCCGAGGTATTATTATAAAAGCAAACTGATTGGTAGCATCTGTTTTGATTGTTATTAGCTGTCTGAAAAAACTAAAAAAAGCATTATTTATTACCTAAAATATAAGAAACAATTTGCAATCCAAACAATAAATGGCAAATATATTAAAAGAATTAAGTCTAATTTTTTCTAAAAGAATTAAGATAAAACTTGCAAATCAAAATTTTTCGATAAAATTTTGCTCAATTCAGTTATCAACAAGTTTTTAAATTCATGATCTGATCAATTATGAATCAAATTTAAAATTATTGCAATAATCACTTCCATCAATTCATACAACAGAATTAATAACGAAATTAATAAGCTGAAAAAATCAATAATGAAATCGATAATTTTTCTGCTTTCTTCTTTTTCTGCTTCAAACGAATCATCTTCCTTGTATAATGAATGCTGTTTGAAACCAAATATGACTAATTTCTTGGCATTGACTGATTGTGTGATGTCACCTACAACAGAACGACCATTTTTGTGAGATGTGCTAGTATTCGCATTACCAGCGAGAAACGCCGCTGGTAATGCGAATCGTATTGTTTTATTTCCCGAACGGTAGTTCGAATTGAAAAATTGGATGGCTTTAAGTAATTCAAGCTATTTGTAGTATCGTCATTACCACTTTCTTGTGATGATGCTTCGTCCATAGCTATTACCGATGTTGTTATTGTTCCTTTTGGCGACTTGTGACACCAAATTTGCAGCGAAAATTTTCTGATTATGTTTGTTGCGACAAAGATGTTTGAAGAAAGGTTTTACTGATTGACGGAAGAGCGATTCTTGGTTACAAATTATTAGTAGGAAATATCCAGGCAAACTGATTACTAGGTTATTCTTTTCCTTGTTGCTTATTGAGAAGAATAATGCTCTTGATTATCAGTCTGCTGTGTCAACCTCGAACTCCAGTTCTTGCTCCAAAAAGAATTGACCTTGCTCTAAAATCCGAACCTTTTAAATCCTTTCGGGACTCCTTCTCCTTTCCAGATTTTCAGCATGTCGCCTTATAATTGAATGACCTTTCTTTGGTCGATTAATCAAAGCATTTCGACATTAATCAATTTTTTCCTTATTTAGTAAACATGTTTATCAGTTTATTGATCCCTTTAATATCTTCGCGCTTCTTGACCTTTAACATTTCTCGTCTACAATAATTTTTCTCAGATTTTTCTACCGCCAAAACTCTTTAAAAAAAAAAAAAAAAAAAAAAAAGAAATTCACAAATTAACAAATGGGGCCAACCAATCAAGCGATGAAATAGCGGAGATCAAGTAAAAGGAGAGGAGTCTAGAAAGGATTTAAAGGTACAAGATTTGGAGCTGGAGTTCAAATTCAAATTCTGAGTTTTTCTAAGAGCACAGCAGTAACAATTTCGAGTTCAAAGCGATACAATAGTAGCAACAATTTGACAATTCAATTGAGCAGTATTCATACGAGCGATGAAGGAAAGAATAACGCAGTGATCAATTTGACGGGATATTCTTTGATAATTGTTTGTTACGAAGAATCAGTCTTTCATCATTCAATAAAACTTTTTTCAACAGGATTCGTCGCTATCACACAAAATACAAAAAACACCTTACATCTATTTTTGCTGATCTAGTTTGATCACAATAGCAAGAATCAATCTTCAATTCAATTAGATTACAAACCTATCAGATTTCTTCCCCAAAATTAGAAACGTGCGTTTCTCTTTTCTTTCTTTTCCATTTAATCAGACTCAGCCACAACAACGCATGTATATAAAAAAAACATGCATGTGTTCGAATGCAACGTTGTGTGTCAAAATTTGAAATTAATCGGTGAGATTAATTTAAGATTTTGAACAAACAAACATGTACATTTTCATTCACATAGAAAAAAAAACTATCTTATGATTTCAAATAAACATAAAAAAAGACATTTTATTCCCTTTTTTTATTTGGAATGCTGTATTCTCTTTTTCTTTTACTTTTGTTTTTTTTATGAATTTTATAATTCTTCAGTTATTTATTATAATTACAATTATATTAAACAAAGAAACAAATTTAAAAAAAGTTTTTTCTGTAATTTTTTAAAACTAATTATTTATATTTTAGATAATAGTATAATTCTATAGTTGTGTGTATTCTTTTCTTTTTTTTTTTTTTTGGTTTTTGAATTTTAAGCCTTTTTTGAATCAGAAAAAAAAATAAAACAAAACGAAGTTTATTAAATATTCCTTGTTCAAGATCATCAATCTCTGGAAGTTCTTTACCTATTGCTTTAAAATTTTGATAAAATGTTGCATTCGAATAGGCGCATGTTTCTATATAGTCATATCTATTTTTTTTTTCCTTGTCACACCTGTGAAGGGTAGAAGCAAACAAGTGGACATTTTCATTTATACAGGCTAGCTGGACGGAACGTGAGGAATGGCCGGATACAGCTAGTTTGAAATCAAAAGTCATTTCATACTCAAAATCGAAGTATCGGAATTTTAAAGTGGAAATATTAGGAAAAGCAATTTGATCACTCGATTCATTGAGAGACGAAGTAAGCGATGATTTGCTTCAATTCGAAGAGAAAACTCTATGAATATAAATTGTCAAACTAAAAAAAAAAAAATTCCGATCATATTTTGGTCGGAATATGATCAGAAATTTTCTTAAATGTGATATTTAACAATTTATATTATATTTTGGATTCATTTTATCGGCATAAATATTCATTATTAAGCTTTGTCTGTCCAATAAACATTTAATATTCTTGTTTCATCATTATAGAAATAACAGATCTTATTTATTTTTTGCAACGATACATCTTCATCCGATAACATTCTGATAGACTTATTTAAATTTTATCTATTCACTTGACCTTTAATTTTTTAATCATTATCAGGCAATATTTGGTTCGATTCATCAGTTCACATATTCATTCTACAATAAGTACTATCTGATTCGATCTATTGGTTCACATGTTCATGCTACAAATAAATTTACCTAGATAAATTTGTCTCTCCACATTTCTGAGGAAGGTAACATTATACAATACTTAAAATTAAATTACACTAATTTAGATATTATTAAAGATCCAGCCAAAACAGTATTACTTATTACTTACTCACTTAGTTTTAAGTTTTTTTGATTGCATTGTCTGTATTTATTGTATATTAAGATAATGATTAACACTTCATGATAAATTTTCTTCTTTCTTTCTCATACATTGCTGGTACATGCAAGCTGCACGTTGCATGCATTCACGTTACATGCTTTTTATAATATGCATATGCAAGTTGCTATATCGAGATCGAATTATAATGACATATTTGCAGATGCAGCCAAATATTTCCAATATATTTTAAAATGAAGCCAAAAAAAATTTTCCAATCCCAATTAAACACAATGGATTATTGCAATTGTAACTCTTTAATAATTTTAACTGTTTCTGAGTTTTATTTGGTATATGCTATAAAATAGTAATCAAAATTAAAAATTTCGATATTTCCACAATCCATGAATCATACGTGCAAAAATGAAATAAGAATCCAGATTGAATTTCAGAATTCATACAAAAAAAGAAGCATTTTTGACTTTTCTTTTCTTTCATAAGTTTATTTTCACACGATATGATTAAATCAATATTTCTCACGTATTTTACTTTGTTATTTACGTAAGATTGGGAATACAAATATATTTTATTATGTTCATTAAACGATACAATGAAAAGTTTCGCATCGATTTAGGATACTTTAATGTCATACAATAGTCGTACATGAGCTCCGTGACACTTTTTTTTTTTTTCTTTCTCTCTTTCTATCTATTCATATTTCATTTCAGATATTTTCCTAAAAATTATACAATTAATTAATTTTATTTTCATTTCCAAGAAATAGTTAAAAATTGGCTTGATCATTGCAAATTTGATTTAAATTATTGAAATTTTTGAATTTCTAATTATTTCATTTTCATGTCCTTTGAATAAATAATTTTATTTTGAACTGAAATAAATTCTAACGAAGTAAATTTCAGAATACGAAAATGCCCCATGTTTAGCGAAATCAAAACAAATTTTTAAAAAAATATATATATATGAAAAGATGTAAAGAGCGTAAGTCACGCTCGATACATATTTTCTCTAGTTAGCTTATAAATCATCTTAGTTTCAATAACTTATCAACAAATATATCAACTTGGCTTACAACCTTATAATTCAGCTTAGAAACCTTATAAACTTATAAATAATCTGAAAAATTATCAATTATTTAATTATAATTGTTGATTATATGAATATTTCTTCATTTGGAATGGATCACTGATAAATTTATTAGTGATTTGGAAATTTTCTAAAATAGCTTTTGCATTTCGAATTTTAATTAAGAATTCACGAAAATTTAAAAAATGAAATGAATGAAAAATTACCAGTCGAAATTATCATTTTGGCTGGATAAGAATGCCTTCCATTTATGGAATAATGATTAGAACGGAATCGTTTCGGCCTAAAGCCTGCAAACTAATCTATCATTTTTTTTATTCATTTTAATTTAAATTCATTTTGAATAAATTTACAATTATTACAAGAATTCATTAAATTTACTGTCATTTTTTTTATTTTCAAGAAATCAAATTTTTTATAGTTTGTTTATTTTACTGATAAGCAATCAATTTTATCATATTTAAGATTAAAATTTACCAGAAGGTTGGAAAAGATAATTTTGCAATCTATCATATGCTTCATTTTGAATATTATTCACATTTATTCTTGCTCCATATCTCGTATTCTTTACTGGATGAAGAACTCGTTTTTTCAGTCCAAATCCCGCACCTTCTAATTCATCCAAAGCTCGTTTTTGAATTCCGAATCCCGCTCCTTCCAAAGCATCGAGAGCTCGTTTTTTGAATCCGAATCCTTCACCCTCCAATGAATCGAGAGCTCGTTTTTTAAGCCCAAATCCCGCACCTTCTAATTCATCCAAAGCTCGTTTTTGAATTCCGAACCCAGCACCTTCTAAAGCATCGAGAGCACGTTTCTTGAATCCAAATCCTTCACCCTCTATTGAATCGAGAGCTTTCTTTTCCATTCCGAATCCCGCGCCTTCTAATGAATCGAGCGCTCGTTTCTCTAATCCGAATCCATTACCCCCAAAATCATCCAGATATCGGATTCCCATTCCAGTTCCATCAGCTTCCATATAATCAAGAGCTCCCTTTCCTCTCCTAAATCCTGCACCATCCGAATTCAGAAGTGGTATTGCCATTCTGTTACCTTCTACTGAATACAAAGATCGTTTTCCTTTCCAGAATCCATCATCTTTTTGAAACTTTTCGTGCAATCTGGAGTCTTTGTTGGAATCCCGCATCTTTTCCATGCCATCAAATTCAGATTTTGCGCAACGAATACCATTCAATTCCTAAAAAAAAATCTCTTTCTTGCACTGTATATTCATACAGATATCTATTGAAAAAGTAATTTTGATTTATCGATTAATTGATTAATTACTCAATCAATTACATTTACTAGCACATTGCTTTTTTTTTTTATCGAGTTCTGTAGAGATGAATTCATCTTCATGATGATTCTATAATTTTTTGCATTGAATATTCTGTTATTTATCAAATCTTATCGAAATTAATTATAAAAAAAGATTAAATATTAAAGGATGAAAGTATGTTATCACTCAATTCATTGTCTAGTTATTTACTTTATTTATTTAATTGTATAAAAGTGAAATTTACCAGTAACAAAAGAATCAAAGATAACATTTGATGAACCATCATTAGTGATCACCTGTAATAATCATATTTCTATATTACTTTAAACATAATGAGAAAATGCTGCCAAAAAAAAAACAAAGCAAAGTTTTCTCAAAGTGTTGTTTTTCACTTCACAAATAAAATGATCGATTAAATAAATAAGTAAGAGTAATTTAAATCGATAGTATATATCATTTTCATAGGTTGATAATTTTTGAATGCTGCTAATTTCATAATATTGTCATTTCAACATTGAGAAAAGAAGTATTATCAAACTTCAAAATATCTGTCATTTTGTTGAATGGTAAATTGAATATTATCAGATCCCGAGTACTAAAAATTTCATACAATATCTAGAATGATTGATTTCTCTCAAGAATATGTAGATTTTTTTTTTTTAATTAATTATCAAATTCATTATTCAACAAAAGAAATTCTACGGTTATATCCATTCTAATTAAATTTAAAACAAGTTATATGGATAGCCTGAGTTATCTAAAAATAATAATAAGATAAATAGACAAGAGTTTCACATATGTAAAATATTTGAGAATTCCTTCATGAAAGTCATTGAAACCTAAATCAGTCTAATTAAATTTGTTTACTCAAAATTTCGTCATAAAATTAATTTCAATTCAATCATCAATTTAAATTAACGATGCCATTATCGTTTTATCACGATTTTTTGATTACGTATTCTAGCTTGCATTTATGTCATCCTATCAAGATTACGTCACTTTAGTTACTCTTATATAAATTATCTATTTTAATTATGCAAAGGAATGAGATTTTTATGCATTAAAGGTTGATAATAATAGAAAATAAAGCGACGACGTTTATTTTAATATGTTAAAACTTTTATTTAAATTAATCATTCATATTTCAAATAAAATATGACGCAGGAAAATTTCGCATTGTTTTAATTATTAATGATTTTTATGTTTCCAATTTAACACAGGTGTCTATTTTTAATGAGTTGAGTGAGTTATTTACAGGAAAATTGTTTGATAAACGAATTGAAAATTTGAAATTTTCGAATCTATGAGTCTGAGAATTTATCAAATTTTTCACTTAGAGCTTTAAAATTTAAAGATAACAAATTCTTATTGATGAAAATGACAGATTCTTATTTAATTTCAAATATAACAATATCTATAAATTGCTCTAAAATTTGGGGATGGTAGTTTCTCAAACATTTTCACTCGTAGCAAACTAGAAATATCATCTCTGATTATTCAACTATCAATGAAATTAGTACGCTTCAGATTCTTGTGAAAGTATTGAAAATTGATTCACTGTCATCAAAAGGCAAAATATCAATTTAAATGTCTATTAATTAAGAATAAAAAAAGCAATTAAATATTGTTTATGTTAAATTTGCTCTAAAATATTTCACAATAATGAGATGATTAATTAAAATATGAAATCAAAAATTGTCTTCTAAATAATCATGCAAATTTATTTTTTTATATTATTTCGTAGATTCATATTGGATTTGTCATTAAACAACTTAATTGGGTAATAAGTGAAATTTAAACAATTTAATTAAGTAATAAATAAGTGATGAACAAAATTTTACAAATTGAGCAGTTTAAATGAAAATATTTTTTTGCATGATATTGAAAATATTTAATCGATTATATTATGATTCATTTCAGACGCTGGAAATTTAGAAAATTTTAAAATAATTTTACTGCACAAATTTAAATTAACAATTCTAAAGTACAACAAAAGTGTTATAATGGTTTTCTGTCAATTCCTAATTAATTCTTAATTAGCTAATTAGTAGGATATGTGATAAGAAACTTTTTCTATGGTCTTTTTTATGAACAATTATTATTGAATGCTGCTCATTATTAAATTATGATAAAACAAAGCATGAATGTGCATTTACAATATGATCAAAAAATAAAAATAAAAATTCATCTTTGATATCGAAATTTTAATTATTATTTAAAAAAAAAATAATACGAAATGGAAATGAGAAATAGATGAATACTGGAATTGTTATTATGTATTCACCAGTTCCTATTTTTAGCAATATAAAGGAGAAATTTGAAATGATAATTAAATAAGATTTTTTAATTTGAAACTTATGTTGTTAGTTAGAATGTCTCGAAAGTTAGAATTAAAGTACAACTTATAAAAATGTCACGTATAAAGCTTTTCAATGATATTCAAAAAAAGTAAATATAATCGATAATATTTACTTTTTTCCAAATTTGTGCTACTAATAAGAGTGTTTTGGAGAGTTAGGATAAAGTATAACTTATGAATATGTCGCTTTATATAGGTGAAAAAGTTTTTGAATGATATTTAAGAAAATTGAAGAGGCATTATTCATTTCATCA
This sequence comes from Onchocerca volvulus, assembly GCA_000499405.2. Taxonomy (NCBI): domain Eukaryota; kingdom Metazoa; phylum Nematoda; class Chromadorea; order Rhabditida; family Onchocercidae; genus Onchocerca; species Onchocerca volvulus. The sequence continues at coordinate 24,321,325 of HG738137.1, read as the reverse complement.
AAGTAACAAAAGTAAGTGATACAAATCTACAAATCAATGAAGTTATCTGAGTTTTTTTTTTTATTGAAAGAAATAATTCTTTCGAAAATTTTACCTCTAACAAAATCTCGTGTGCAAACAATCATTAAAATGTCGAAAGAAATTAGTAAAAAATTTGAGCAGCAATATAGAAGGCATGATTAGTTTTTTTTTTTTTTTCGCAATCTTTCAAAAATTCCTAACAGTAATTTTTTTTTTTTTTTCAATAATTTATTTGCTTTTTTTTTTGCACATTTCAGGCAAGATAAAGATAAGATTTAAATTTATAAAGGCAATCTACTAAGTTACAATTTCGTCGTTGATGAAGAGGAAAAATAACTGATGAGATGCTCGAAATGGATAATCGCCATGGCTATATAGCGATTTCAGTTTTCTCCTAATGAGTCAAGTGTCGGACATCAGCCTATTTTCCTCATCAGATAATAAGCCCAAATGAAAAGAGAAAATTGTTGGCCTAAAAATTGACAGATAGACTTTCTATTTTCTGATCAAAATTATATCCGAAAAAGTAGTCCAATCATTTGCCTTCAGTAGATCAAGTAAAAAGAATTTCAACAGGAATAACAAAAAATCGATTGAAAGAAAGATAGAATTATGGCCTCATCATAAATCATACCTGAATTCCAACGAACACTGAGCCAAGATAATATTTTAGATGCAAAATTACTAAAATATCATTTAAAATTTACTTCATATCAAATACTGATTCTTTCCTTCATTTGAAATTTCACGTAATTTACGCGAATTCGTGGTGATTCGATAAAATTGAAGTAATAGTGAATGGAATAATTTGAATAACGAAATTATTTTCATAATTATTATTATTATTCTAACGGAGGAAAAAGGAGATGTGAAAATGTTAATTAAAAATGAGATGGTAATTAAAAGTTTTACATTATTAAATATTCTCGCATTATTTTCTTCATTACATAATACTCATACTTACATTTGATAAATAATGTTTACACATTTTTTTTCCCACAATAGTATATTAAAGCTTTTTCTTCCTTTTTTTTTCAACTAAGAACAAAAAAAAAAATTCGCTTAAATTTCAGAAATCAAATTCCATTTTATTTCCTTTTAATATAGATGCAATCAAACAATCATTGCAAATATTTTCAGGAAAAGATGAATGTCTTTATAAATAAAAATTTTTTCTGTGAAAAGGGCATTTTTTTTAAATAATTAGAAATTTTGTGAAAAATATCGGTCTTCAAATATTTAAAAAAATATAAGGCGATTTAACAAATATTTACAATCAATAATAAATCTAATAGCAATAAAATAAATATTTAAATTTCTTTGCTTTTTTTTTCTTACTTAAAGCAAAATAGTTGAAAAAGCTTTCAAGCTGAGTGCAATTCCTTTTTTTATTAAATTTTGACTAATGTTTCATTTAAAAAATTTCATTCGTTATTTGCTGACTTTCAAATTATTTATGTACAAGGAAAGTATGAATGATAATATTTATCAGTGATAATTCTAAATTCATTCAGTTTAGCTGAATTAGTCATCTTTGCATCATAACTGAAAATTTTTAAAATTTTTCATCAGTCTATAACTGAATTTAGGTTTTATGTAGAAAGAGAGTGAGAAAATATAATAATAAACTGTTAAATAATTGAAGTAGCATTTAAAATGATGTATTATTGAATTCTTATATCGTTTTTTCCTAGCAATAAATATTTTGCATGAATTCTGATATTTGAATTATTATGTATAAAATATTGCACATAAATTTCTGATATTTTCTGATAGCAGTATAAATATCAAATTATTGGTTTAGTTTCAGAGAGTTATTAATAACTATTAAGGAAAGTTCTGAATTTTCTTCTGAACTTTCTATGATTTCATTATGAAATTATTTGCATTATATGTATTTTCTAATATGAATAAAGTGTGAGAATTTTGATGTAATAAAACGAAAAAAGAAAATCAAATTGTGGGAAAGTAACACAATTGTTTACTTCTATTTAAAGTTTTACCCAATAAATAATTAAACATTGAAATGCTATTTATTGTCGCAATATGAAGAAGATTAAACAAATTTCTCGACAAATTCCCGCAATATATTGCTTAAGCTTTAATCGCTTAAATAACAATTAAGAAATTTAAAAAAAAAAAAAAAAAAAGGAGAAAGAATAAAAGGAAACGAATTTGTCAATCAAGAACTGAAAAATTATTCTTACTAGAAAATACAAATGAAATTACATAAAAATTTAATGATAAACGTACTGTTATAATATTTTAAACTAAACATTATTTGAAACTAAATTTAATTCTCATCAAACGCTTTATTTTATATAGCCATCTTTGATCCTTTAATAGTAAACAAAAATGATATCAGAAAAATCATTTTAATTTTTTTTTTTTAATTTTTTTTTCCTTTTTTTTTTTTAACATTAAGTTGTTCGATGTTGCGAAAAAACTTGATACTATTTTAAATTTAAATACGCCTCTCATCAAAATTGTCAGCTTATTTAATTATCAACCAATTTAACTATCTCTCTTTTTAATCAATGATATCATTATCTTTTCGCAGTTAATGGCATTTTATTTGGTTGATCATTAAAAGAAAATAGCAATAATTGCTAAAAAGAAAAAAAAAAGAAAAGTTTGTTTGTTTGCCTTTTTTTTTTTTAATTAGTCATTAAATACGAAATCGTTGTTCATTTTTAAAATATTAAATTACATTTAAGCATATAGTTAAGTAAAATTCAATCTATATCCGTAATTTGACAACATATTCATCCTGAAAAGAAAAAAAAAAGCCAGCAATATTATTAAGGATTAAAAGAATGATAGCCATAAATAATAATCCGATAATCCAAGAATTTTTTTTCAATCCTTTTTTTCTTATCTTGTCCAATAAAAATTCAATAACTTACAAAACAAAATATAATTTACGACACAAAATATTAAATATTTTTCTTCCAGCGAAAACCACCCGAATTCAAAATCAAAAATCATTTTAATTGACTTTTTCTTTCTTTTCTTTTTTTTTTGTTTATAAACGATGATTTCCGATTAGATATTTAATCAAGTAGAATGTAATTTTCTTTTTTTTTTTTTTTTTGATCGATGATTCTTTCAAATATTTTTTAAATACTTATTAATCAAATGTTATTCATTTATTTTTTCTATGATTTCTTTCAAAATACTTAATCAAGTGATGTATAGTTTTTTTTTTCTTCATCTGAACACTGATTTAAAAAAAAAAATACTTGATTAAGTAATAGCTAATTTTCAATTCAACCAATTTTTAAGAACTACACCAAAATTGCTCCCAACTTTTTAAAGCTCGAAGTTCATTCAAGTGATATTCGTCCACTTTAATTGGATTAATACTCGATAATCACGATTATTGATATTGTTAGTAAACAAACAATTTTATCATTTATATTTTAACCATGAATACATTTTTTTGCTTAAAAAAATTATTCTTTTATCAATTGCTTATTTTCATAACGATTTAATCATATTAATAAGTAATTAATATTTTCCCTCGAATTTTTGTTGATTCTAAATTATTATTTATAAACGATGATTATTCCTTTTCTTTTTTGCTCTTTCTTTGAAGTGAACGAATTTTTAAATACATAATATAACGAATGATATAGAAAATTGCATAAATGAAAAAGTTGGCAAAATAGCACGAAAGTAGGTGGAAGGAAAAAATAAAGGAAACAAAAAAAAAATATAATTAAATAGAAAAACTAAAATAGAAAATGTAATTGTCATTCAAAAAGATAATTAAAATAGATGCATTTTTTTTCTTTTTTTCTCTTTTTTTTAAATGCTAATAAGAATAATTGTTTACCAAATTATAGTGAAATAATTTCCATTTTAACTTTTACTTGTAAACAGAGGGGAATTTAGGAAAAATATGAAAAAACTCAAATGTATTTGTTTATGATAGCAATATTGATTGGCTGATTTATTGAATTACAGAATATGTTTAAATAGATGAAAATTTGACTGGTATATTCTATGTTTTGTGCGTTCATTTATCAAATTCAAAGGAATAGGATAAAGTGTTGTGCATATTTGTTTAAGTGAATTTTAAATAAAATTGAAAATTACGAAATTAAATTACTGCCAGACAAGATATGTTAGTAAAAGAAAAACTTGTGTTTATTCCAGATAAAAATATATGTAAATTCAATTTTTAAAAAGGATCAGTTATTCATTAGTGGTTTAAAAATGGATAAATAATAAGACATCAAGCATCAAATAAAATGTAATAAAATTTCTGCTTGAAATGTTTTGAATAGAAATGTTTACATCAAAAATTTTCTGAATAATGAAAATAGCATTATTTTAAAGAATAGACTAAACACTTATATTTCTTTTCTTCAAAGATTCAATACAACTATTATGTTTTTATTCATACTAAATGAATATTTAGCACTATTAATCGTATTCAAAACAAATACGATTGTTTGATATTATATTAGTACACATACGTAACGGAAATGTTACGTTTCAAGTTTCTTGAATATCATGGAGTCCAATGTCAAGATAAGATGTATGAGGTTTATAGAATTACTTCTTGTAAAGAATAATTATCTAGAAATGTTGATTATTCATTTTTACTTATCACATTAACTTTTGAAAGCTTCACACGTAATCAAACTTACCTCTTCGAGATCTACAAAAAATTTGAAGAAATATACTTGGCGAAAGCAAAAATAAAAATATGATTTATGCGTAGAAATTTAAAAATTTTCCAAGTTGGTTCAAAAAAATGATGATCTTTCAGAAAATTAAGCAAAAATTAATGTATCACAAAAATTTGAATTTATGAAATAATAATTGATAAAAAAATATTTTAAAATCGGAATTTATTTTGTATTTTTTCCATCCTATTTCCTACGCAACATTTTTGAACATATTTCTCATTCTTTTGCTAAATTTCTCACATATTTACTGCATTTTTTTCATTCCAAAAATTTTGTCAATAAACCAAAAAAAAAAGAATTAAACATGAACAATTAAATAAAAAATGAATAAATATAACAATAAAAACAAAAAAAGAAAGTCACTCAAATATTATCAAAATTCGAAATTGGTCGTTAACTGATTGTATCAGAAAGTTTCAACTTGATAGCTTCATTTTATTAAAAAAATAAAAAATTAACATCATCAACTACCAATCAATTAATTCTAAAAAAGACCGTTTCTTTTTTTAACACCTCAATATTAGTCTGATTAAATAATAAAATGATGTATTGCTCATGAAATATCACAGTGCTCGTAAAATATGGCAATTCTTACGAGACATCTCAATGCTTACGGCACGCTTTTATGCTCACGAAACATTGCAATGCTTCAGAATGAGATAATGCTCATGAAAATTCAATTAAAATTAAAAAAAAATATACTAATGTTTACGGAATATTACAAAACTAATGAAACATCACAACACTCACGAAATATGGTAATCTTAACGACACTTCATAACTTTGATGAAATAATTTGTAGTATATTAGATATGTATATAAGCATATTAGATATATAATGAAATTACATATATAAATAAGTTAATAACTTCCAATCTGCATGTATAACAAACAATTATATTAGTTGATGGATGGGAAAATGCAAAGTATCCACGTCAATACCTTACATTCTAAATTGAGAAGTTGACATTATAAAATTATCCTCGCCAATACCTTACAGTACTACTCTAAATATTATTTATATCAAAATATAAATGTCTATTTGTTCATTTCCACACAATGCTACAAATTCTTCACTGATTGATTTCAAATTTTCATGCAACGTTGCATTCGAATAGACGCGTGTTTAAAAGCATCCGGAGATTTACGATTTTTAACATACGAACATTTACATTTTTATTTATATTGGTTATCGGGGACCGGAACATGCAAAGCATTGCCACCATAACAGTTGTAATTCATTGTTAGCATTTGCATATTTCATTTATTTTACAACAAATTTTTAAATTGTTCATTAGAGAGAAAAATTCGATAACAGTTAAACTTCGAAAATATGAGTTAAAATTTTTGAAAAGAAGTTTTCTATGCTCTTGGTACTGCAATTTCATGTTCTATATTTTAGAAGTTGAATACGTTTCAAAATAAAATCTATATTATTCATTTTTTGAACAATAAATTTACAATTTCAAATATATCTAATTTTTTTTTTCTTTTTGAAATAAAGGAATATAATTTTACATTATGAGGATGATGTGCTTAGCGTTGAAAGAAAACTATGTTTGATTTTGCAATATAGCATTCTCTGAATAAGTCATGAAAATAACTTCAGCTAATTAAATAATCAGAAAGAATCAATTATTATCACGAATAAGTGGACAATCAATTATTAAGTCACAGTTTTATGAAATTGAAATATCAAAACTGTTCGGCTATACCATATATCATCGATTAATACTACATTGAATGCAAAGTTTAAATGCCAACCATTAAAATTCGAGCTCGTACAAACTATGGTATGCGGAATTTAAATATGACTTATTTTGATTCTTTACATATTTTTATTCATCGTATATTTAAATGCACAATAAATTCAAGATTATTTTTGATTAATTGAATAATTTTTGAATTTCGATTTTTAAATTTTGATTTGCTCCCTAAATAATACTTGATTACGATGATGAAAAGTGCGATTGATTTCGAGTTTTTTTTAGGATTCATTTTTTAAAAATGGCAGTAACCGATTGCTAATAATTTTAATTTTGCGTAAATTTCGTAAAAATTGAAGATTACATGTATGATATGATTTCATTTCTATTTATTTTCTCATCGTATCTACTACAAAAACAAAAAAATCCAGAGCGAAGTAGAGGTTAAATTTAGAGTAATGATTGATTTAAGTAATCTATGATGTCTGTGACTTAAAAATTAGAGATCATCTTTAGAAATTTATTAATTAAATTATCGAATAATGGACCGATATTCTAATCATACGGGATCTTTTGTCATTCTAGTAACTATGACATCTGCGAATTTAAAGATCTTCTTCAGAAATTTATTGATTAAATGCATAAATTCACTTTAAAAAGTTTATTAATTGAATGTGGAAATATTTATTTTGATTCAGTATAAGTAAAAAATTGATTTTAAAATAATCAAAATTTACGCTTATGATAATTTATCGAATTATTTCATCGCTAAATCTAATACGATAAAACAATCGAAGTTACTTCAATTAGTATCATTTAAAGATTTATTAATGTTATAATATTTCTTGTGATAAAACAATAATCGGAAATCCTTTAATTATTTCAATTAAAGAAAAACCAGTCATATTAGCATTTGCTAATTATGTGACGTTATTAGGCTTCACTTCGCAAAACTTCGAAAAACAACAAATTTAAATAGATGATTGAAGTTACACGAAAATGATAAAATAATAATTCAAAATTCACGAAAATTTGATTGCTATAAAAAAGACAATAAAAAAATAGTGCCGCTTTTTTTTTCCGAATAAATGCATCGGTAATACACGCTTAGCATAAATTAAAAATTAATTTTTTCTTCCAAATGAAACTTTTTCTCCAGTAAATAGAAATAAAATTCTCGAAGTATTATAAGCAAATATTAATAAAACATTAAAATAATACTGCAGAATGATGCAAGAAAGATAAATTAATTACTTAAAATTATTCAGTTTTCTATCAACTACCAAATATAAATTCATTGATTTCTCTGCTATTTGCACTTCAAACTATCTTGAAACTATTTTGCTCGTAATTGAGAAAAAAAAAATGAATAAATGATTAAAAAAGAAGTATAACAAAACATCAAAATTAAATCATAAATTCAAGGGATCGAAAAATTATTTTTATCATTTGGCGTAACAAATGACTTTTTACCAGAATTGCTTGAATCAAAATCAAAGTAGCAATTAATTTTTTTTACCCTATTTCTTGAAGGTTTGTAGAAGGAAAACTTATTCCATCTGACCATTTTTCATCAAAAATTCACCAATAAATTTGGAAAATTATTCATTTCTTATGAAATTTTTATCAAACATCAAAATTTTATGATTGTATTTCCGCAACTATTTTTTAGTTGCCTCGTACTCATCAAGCTATTACAGTGATGACCTTCATTCCAGAAAAATTTGGCAAATCGTCAAAAATTTTCATGCCAGAAAAAATTTTCACAAAATGGGATAAAAAAAAAGGATTCTCTAGAAATTGAACTGAATTATTGAAAACGTTCATTTCAAAATAATTGTAAAAAATGTAGAAAAAAAATGTGAATTGAAATTCGTATTGAAATCTCATAAACTCTCGAAAATTGAAGGGAAAAAATGCAATGTCAAGTTATCTCTCACTTTTCCATCAAATGATCAAAATGATCAATAATTTTTTACTTTCAGAAAAATAAAAAGTTTCCTGAGGAAAAATTAAATTCAAATGTAAAGTGCTATTCTATAAATTCCCAAAAAGTGTTACTAAAGAAAAGAAAAAAAAATTTATTGATCATTTTCTTATTGATCCGGTCCCACTGAAATCAGTTTTATACAATTTTGTTTTTATGGAATCGATTCACAAAATTACAAACGGTATTTTGTCATATAACGTTTTCCGGAAGATTTTTTTTTTTTTTTCGAATTATGAAATTCGATTGATGAAGTTAGGAAATGAAAAAAGACTGTATGTAATCGTATTGCAATATTCGAGAGATAATAAATTATCAACAAAAGATTGAGTTGATTATCATCAATTGCAATTATCTGTAAATTCATTAGCAAGACTGATAATGAAAATTAGTTATCTTTTTCTTCACTAAATTTTTATCTATGCTTAAAAACCATAAACTATAATGGTAATTAAATACAATTCAGTACTGTAAAAACGCAAATTTAATCGAAAGGGTTACTGTACAGGTATTAGAAAAGATTACTGTACATGTATTCGCATATAGTACAAGTAATTCGTTTTATGTTTTGTCACATTCAATAATTTGATACTAATTAACAAAAGAAATGAGTAAATATTGATAAATGAAAAAAAAGTAAATATTATTACCCTGACAGAAATTATCAAAAATACGATGAATATAGAATAAAAATAATAGTAATTACTTAATCGAAAAGTGTTTTTTGGGATTGTTTTTTATTAGTATCAAAATGTTTAATTAAGTTTATAATTACTAGCTAGCTTATTTATTATTTGATCACTCAACTGGAAAAATTGCATAGAAGTTGAAATATTCATGAAATTTATCATAGTGACTGTTCCGTAATAGTTGTTGCTAATTGTTAATAATATTTGTAATCATTAATCAATCAAGAATAAAGAAATTTTTTTCAAAATTTGTCATTCACAAATTGCTTGATTATTTTTCAATTATTATTACTTTTTTTATTTATTATTGATGAAATTTTCAATTATCGAAACCTTCATTAACGGTTTATTTATCTAATGCAAGGTGTGCAATAAATGCTGATTTCCTCAATTTAAATTCGATTAATTTGATCAGATGGATGACGAATTTTCGAACAACACACTTTATTCTAATTATTATTATTTGCTGCTGTTCATCCGGTGTTTTTAATTACAAAATCCTGAGAAAAACACAAGCAAATTGATTGTACTTTAAAATAAAGATTTGTATTTGTAATATTTAAAATACAATTTCGAATTTAACAATGATTAAAATAATAAACTGGTTCGATCATTTTAATCATTGTTGAATAATACGCTATAATATATGTATAATCATTATTGAATGGTTTTTTATATGATAAATATATAATCACCATTAAGATAATTACTGCTAAATAGTTCTTCTATGTTTTATAATTATTATCAATTTAATCAATCTGCAATATATCATGATTAATAGTTATTCTACGTGATATAATCACTATCAATTAGTTATTTTACGATATAATATCCATATATGAAATAGAAATTCAAATTTTTGATAACGAAAGAAAAGCCATCTCAAAAGTTTGTTTGCTTAGCTGCCTTATACCATTGCTAATGCTCGTCAAAAACGTTGAAATTTTTCAATTTTCCAATTTTTTTTAAAAAATTCCCATTCTGTCAATTATTTCTAGCATATATGTGTAAATCATTATATTCAATATTTTGTTTCTAAGGTGATGCAATGAAAAAAGATTGTTTGGAAAATATTTTTTGAATTTAATTATAACAGAAATGAGTTAATTATTCAATTAGTGTAATTAAGTTGAATAAATGACTCCATTTTAGAGAAATTTACAATATTCATCAACCTATCAAGACATTCTTTTTATCATTAGTAATATCAAATGGAAATTATTAATAATGGAATTATGATTAAATTATCTTATCAATATTTTTGTCACTAATTAAAAATATTATTAGGCGTTATTTGGAAATTTTTTCCTTTCCCTGAATATTTTAATTAATTGCATTTAAGTTTAATAAATTAAAACTAAGAATTGGAATAAAGAATTGTGATCATAGTGAGTTTTAATTATGAGCTAAACCAAGATTTATTCAAATTTGTAAGTGTAATTCTTTTCCGACAGCAATAATAGCAGGAAATTTATCATTAAATGTTATTTGAATAATTTCATTGGTAATATACATTGAAGTGCAAGAATATTCTAAGTTTGAAATTAGATTTAATCAAAAACTAACATCATAAAAACTTATTTGAAGCTAAAACTTGGAAAGGTTAACAAAATTATAGTTAAAAATCAATGGAATGATTGAATTTGTGTTTTTTAGACTTCATATTTATATGAAAATGCAATTATTAAGAAATTTATGATTACAAGGAATTTTTTTTTTTTCATCTTTCCTTGAAAATATCTGAAAATCAATGAATGAAAATACGAAAATGAAGTCTAAAACTCGTGACTTTCCAAAAATTATAACCAATAAATGATAATTAATGAATAAAAATAAATGAGAATTAATTTTTAGGGTTAACGTTCTTATCAAAAATATATCGGATGGCATCAATGTTACAAAATCAAGCCTGGTATTCAATTATCGGTTATTTGTATGTTAAAACAAATGGTGGAGGTAATGAATTTATTGACTGATAAAATTTTGCTCTACATTTAAAGTAGATCTTTATTAGCTGAGCATTTTGTTCAACAACAACGTGTTCTAATTTTTGTTTGTTTTTTAATGAATGCTAATTTTGAGCAAAACATCGAATTTTTTATTTATAACCTGACATGAATTTAATGCATAAATTAACATATTTTGGACTAAATATTAGCAAATTTCTTCTTGCATAGGCTAAAAATTATAGTGATAGATGACAAAACTTTCAGTTGTAATTTAATTAATTCTAATAGTATTTTTACAATTGTTTAGCATTTAAATTTTCAACCTAAACAATGAGAATCCCACGAATTCTCAAACTATGCAAATGAAAGTTTTAATTTTAGCATTTTCATTACTTAAATCTCGGAAAAGGATGTTTTTTGCACTGGATGAAAGCAAAAATTTGCTAAATTCTTATAAAGATGAAATGGATTTCCTGAAAAAGAAAAAACCATTAGAGAAAATTCGATTGGATCAAGCCGCCTGTACATTGGGAGAAAATTCGGAAACTGAATTCGTCATTCAGTACGTTTCAATTATCTTTTTTAGTTCTAATTTTTTCAAAAAGAAAAGAAAAATTTTTTTTCATGTTATATTTGTAATTAAGAAATGAAAAGATTTTGCATTGAATTTATCCTTTTTTCCTTTTTTTTTTGTTGAGTTTTGCAGATTTGAAAAGTTTTTCATCTATTTTCAAAACAATTCATAATTGTTTTAGCATTCGAAAATTTTTCATCGACATAAAATTCTTTGAAAATTGCATCGCTTATATGCTATTTGAAAAGCCTTAATGATACATAGAAATCAAAAATTTATTCTTACCGTAATCCACTTGGAATATCTGCTGAAATATCTCTTTTAAAAAATCGTTTAAAGTGAGCGTTAAAAATTAAGAGATGGCATACTCTGTTTAATAAAAAAGGCATTTAATTAAGATCACAAGATAGCCTACTGTTGTTCGATAAAATAACGATTTAATTATGATCAAAAGGTAGCTGAAATTTGTTTGAAAGAATTTCGCACTAGAAATTGTGGTTAGTTTGAAATTTAGTTGGCTAGAAAATGTTTTATAGTCTTTTGATCATATTTGCATGCGTTTTTTATACCTAATTAGAATGAATAATTTAATAGAATAGCTCGAACAAAAGTTTAGTCGAAAAACAGGAAATATTAAAATATTTATGGAAAATGAGCAAATGGAAAAATAAAAAAACGAATTTTATTTTCCCTTTTTTCTTTGAAAACTAACAAATTCTATCGAAATTATTTTTTCACTTTTTGCCATGAATGTTGCAAATTTTTATCGGAACAAGAAAAAATTAAAACTTCGAAATGATTTATGCAGTAATTAGGGTACTTTTCAAAATACGTCACAATTTAAAAAACGAAAATTTAAATAATCTAGGGAAAGCACATCGTTAAGATATAACTTTTTTAATTAAGCAAGCATTACTGGATAATTATTAATTAAGAATCAAAGATAATTAAAATCAGTAATTAAAGAATTATATTATCAATGCTCTATCATTTGAACTGGACTAAATTTGTCGAATATTTACGATTAGATTTAATCATTATGCTATATTTTTGTCATAATTAAGCAAAGTTTAACTGAGGTCAAAATTTTCAACATCAAGTTAATTTCTTTCTAATTTTTTGATGAATAATTCAACGTCAAATTAGTTTTTTCTAATTTTTTCATAAGCAAATTGAGCATAAAGGAAATATAAAATTATCGCTAAGTTCCCAGCTACCGTAATATTGAAGTTTTGCTTTTAATAGATATTATCGAATATCTGCGCGACATTGTTTAAAATTGACGACAAGAATAATAAACGAGATATTTGAAAGCAATGAAAACATAATTCATCAACTCAAAACTTGCATAATTGATGAGAAAACTTCAAATGTTTGTAATGAAACATTTTTAATGATGTGGTTGCTAATTGCTTTTGGTGAGATTAATGCGCATAACAACAAGTAAACTTTTGTTACTTTAGTTAAAAATAATTTCAATAGAGTCGAATAAATATAGCATTGGCTAAAGATTAAACAAAATATAGCCTTGGCCAAAAATTAAACAAAATATAGCCTTGGCTAAAGATTAAACAAAATATAGCCTTGGCTAAATATTGAACAAAATAGAGCATTGGCTAAAGATTGGCAAAATATAGCATTGGCTAAAGATTGACATTATTATATTTCAAAAAGAAAAAATCATACTTAAAAAATTAAAAGAGATCAAAAATTTTCCTTCTGAAATATAATAAAAGACAAAAATGTCTAAAATAGTTCATTAATTAATGGTAATAATTAATAATTTATAACTATCTTACACATAATATTTCAGTAATTTTCTTCAAATTTTCTTTTTAAATTATTTAATATATAAACAAATAATGAAATTTCATATGTTATATTTGAAATTTTACGGAAAATTTATTTTTGAAATCTGAAATTTGATGAAGTTTTATATCTCGTATTTGTAATTTGACAAAAGATCAAAATTTGTCAAATAAAAGTCAAAAAAAAACCGCTATTTGTACTTATGTAGTATGTTATAATAATCGGAATGCCTTTTTTTTTTTTTTTTTCTTTAAATCTATAATGATGATTAACTTTATTTATTTACCGTATACTCTATTGAAAAAATTTTAAATAAATCTAATAAACTAGGAATTTATTAGCACAAATGTAAGAATATTAGAAAAAAAAAATCTTAAACCCTATCTGTATAATTAAATTGCGGAAATTTAAAGTTAATATTTAAATGCATATTATTAATATATTATTTCTTGAACATTCTTTAGTCGCAGTGATAATATTATTGGTTATATCTTTAGCCTTCAAAAAAATTGCTTATCATTGCTTAATTTAAAACGAAAATTTTAATTTGAAAAAATCAAAATAAAATCCATGAAAAAGAGAGAAAAAAACAAGTGTAATGATGATTAATTGCAGCGAATATCTTGTATAATAATATGACACTTTTCCTTTATGCATGTTAGGAGAAAATAATGCACTAAAAGATAGCAATATTGATTATTTTGATATAAAATTATCACCTTTTTATTATTTTTTCTTTCTAAAACTTTTTTCCCATCAAGTTGCTTTTCTTGCAGCGTTGATGGACGAAAATTAGAATTTGACGCAGAAAATGAACAAAGTGCGAACAAATGGTTTAATGCGTTACAGCATCGACGTGAAAACGTTGAAATGATCACAACCGTACGTAGAAAAAAAATACAGCAGCCGGAAGCGATAAGATTTGAAACGACATCAGTAAATTTGCATTAATTTTGAATATTTCAAATTTATTTCCACGCTTGAGCTAATAAATTAAATTACTAAATAAGTTAAAATTAAATCAATAAATGAGTTAAAAATTTGATCAATAAATTAAAAACGATATCTATATGTTTAAATTTATTGACTTCTTTCATACATTTAAATTATGTTACTGTATCACTTTGGATAAAATGAACTATTGCTAGTTCACATTTGTTATATCATGTAATTAATAAATGTTAAACAGGTTCAATTAATTTTGGATAATAAGTTGAAATAATTTGTAACTTCTAAGAAAATTGGAACTCTAATTTCATAAATTACTATTAACATTTTGAAAAATAATGAATATTATGTCAAACGATGATTAAAATACGAATACAAATGATAGAAAATCATCACTGAATAATGAACGAAACATAAAACATTTGAATTTATTCGAGTTTTCTCACCATTTAAATAAATTATTTTTGTTAATTTTTAAAATCTGATTCGAATTTTCCGGAATAATTTATAAAAAATGAAATATATACCGTATTCTGTCAGAAATTTTCAGTAGCAATCGAAATAAAATGCTTGAAGAAACTTGAGAAAATATGAGATTAAATTTTGAAAAAAAATATAAGATTAAAAAAAAGTCATCAGAACCAACAATGAAATAATAAGTAATTATAATTATAATCAAAATAAGGTTGTCGATTATTTCTTCTTTAGGTTCTGTTGTTTTTTCAAAAAAAAAAAAAAAAAAAACGGTGGGCTATTCTGGCTAGTCCTAGTTTTTGTTTAGGCTTGGGCTTAGGCTTTGGCGCTGGCATAACTCTTAATGTAAAATTATGAACTGGAATCAAATTGAACTGATACAACTTTTTGACAACATCTTCATGATAAACATACGAAATTTTAAAAAAATAAAAAAAGAAGAAAAAAGATAGCAAAGAAGAAAAATGGCCAAAAATTAAAATATTAAATATGAAAAAACGATTTTACCTTTTCTGTCAACAACGAGATTTTGTGGATTTTTTCAGAGTGGAAGTGATTGCGAAGATGATAGTTGTGCTAATGATGGAAAGACTGAATTTACTGGTGCGCTAAAAACAAAAGTGACGTTATGGACGCATTCAAAGCTAATTAGTTGAGTGTTACGCTCTATACTGTGCTTGCCCATATGTAACTAATTGAAATTTGCGTCATTCAAGATAAATAGATTTGATAATGCGAAAGTTTATTTCCGGAAAAGATGTGGCTGATTGAAAGTTAAGAAATTAGAGATTTGAAAAATGGATATATCGGTAGTCGTCATTCAATGCCATCTCTTTTGCAATCTTTTGGATTGAAAAAAATCAAGTAGAATTAGGACTGATAACGAATGCTAATCTTATCTTATTCGATAAGCAATATTATTCGAACAATTAACAAAAAATTGAATTAGTGAAAAATAAGTAATAAAAGATATATCCAATAATGAATGATAGATAGATACATGATACGGTATGACAGCATGAGATACGGTATAACAAGAAATGAATGATACGGTATAAGATACAGTAGACTCAAAATGATCTTTACCTTATTCTTATCTCAATGATTATTGAGATAAGATAATATTCTTCCTTTTTATAAGTTCAATTTCTGAAACGAAATGGAAAAAAACGGAAACTATTGCAGATATTGTTCGAAAATATTCCAGAAATTCATCAATATCATGCGAGGATAAATATTATCCTGAGCAGTTGTTCAATGCAAATGCAGCGGTATTGATTTAAATTCTGATATTAATTGGAAACTGTTATTGATCGGGCGAATGAAATGATTGATACATTCAATACTAATCTTCAAAAATCTTTATAATTTTTAATATAATTTCATATAATTTTGAAATACAAGACAAATAAAACGAACATTTAATAAAAAAGGGCATAAACAAACTAAGTAAATTATAATTCCAGTTTTAGAACATTTTAAAATTTTTAATTTTAAAAAATTATAATAAAATTTATGTTTGCTAATTCGAATAATAGTGAAATTTTCAAGTAAGATATTTGCATTAGCATTAGCATTAGCATTAAATAGCATTAAATAAATTAGCATTAAATATTAGCATTAAATAAACTGCAGATATCCAATACTGTAAATGTCTTAAATATCAATATCTTCGAACTTCATTACAAATTAATTTATTGGCATATAAAATAGGAAGTAACAAAAAATTAATTTTGGAGAAGATTTTTACTAAAACTTTTTCTAATCAATTTGGTAAGTTGTCGGAAAAATTGCTTGATTATGATGGTAGAATGGAAATTCCCTCAAGGGATGATAAATGGATCCTGGAATGGATTAACGGACAACCATTTGAGAAGTCTAATCATGAATCAGGAAGTATTTCTGTTAATAGCAGGTATTACATATATTTTTTGTACTTTTTTCAAAACTAAATGAATTCGAGAAAATTTTCAACTAAGGAAAAAACTTTTGCCAAAATTGTTAATAAAATATAATAAAATTTGAAACAATTTTTAAAAATATTTTAATGAATTATGCATATTTTTATACTAATTGCAGCAATAATTCTTCTATTACAGTGATAATATCAGTGAGCAAAGTCTAAGAGCTTCTGAAATTATGCCATGCGATGATGACAATGAAGCATTATCTTGTAATAGTGGGTAATTGAATTTATCAATAATTACTATTAATTTAATAATATATCACTAAAAATAATAGTGAAAAGGATGAAGAAGACAAACTTAGAAAAGTTAATTTTCTAAAGAAACACATGTAATATATATTATTATCTATTTTGTATATGTATTATTTGTATATTATTTATTTCTTATATATATTTGCCTAATTATTTGGTAATAATCAAATTAAATTCATCAGTAATTGGAGCTATTAGCAACAATAATTTTCAATTTTCTTGAAAATGTTTTCATATATGTCTGTTCATTATTTATTCAATGAATTTATTTGTGATTTATATTTCGATATTAATAAACCAATTTCAGCTACCAGCATTAATAATTATATATTTCTATTTTTATACATATTTTTGCTGATCATTTCTTCAGGTTTAGTAATCAGATATTAATATTTTAACATCGATAAACTAATTTCATTTATCGGAAAGCAATTTTTGTATTTCTTACATATACATATATTTTTGGATTACTTATTAATTTTACTCTGTTTGTTACATATTCACATACTTATTTATTGCTTTTTTGATTTATTTTATTTATAACTAATTATCTAAATTATTTATTTCTAATTTATATTTCAATATCAATAAACCAATTTCAGTTATCAGCAGACTGAGTTAAATTGGCTAAGATCTATCACAAACAGACAGAAAGCAAAAATTCAAGAACTTAATGAAGCAAAGAAAATGTTATCCATTGAACTTGCACAGCTCAAAAATGATTCGTTAGTTTATAATTTGCATTCTCACAGTATATAAAGTAATACTTAAGCGAAGTTTTTCTGTTTTAAAATTTTTGTCTTTCATTTCATTTCTTTAAAGTTTTATCCTATTTTACCCATAAAATATAAATTTACTTTATTCATAAAATTCAACTTTTCCATTCAAAATATAAAAAATTCATTTATAATTTCCATAAAATAAAAAAATTTATGGAAATCTTTAATTCTTGAATTGGAATAAATTAAGCATCGAAATTCTTAGCTCAATTTCGTTCTTCTCCATTCTGTTAAATTTTTTCAATGAAAAAATTAAAAAAAAAAAAATAAATAACTTTTTTCACTTTTCTTTTATTTTGAACGATCAATCAAGAATTTGATTAAAATACTGAACTGAATTTTTCGAAATATCACAACAAAGAATACAACAACGGAACAAACATTTTCATTGGCAAATCGGAACAAATTTTTGAATAGTGAAGTGATTCGACTATTGAAACGATGTGCTGCACAACAGAACCAAACTTTTCGATTGAAGCAGTATGTAATAATTACACACTTTATTTTACAACCATAATTTTATTTTGAATCACTGATAAGTTTGCTCGAAGTAACTGATAATTTTATTTTGAAATGACTAATAGTTTTTATCTCAAAACGACTGATACATATACATATATATATATATTGAGAATTAAATTATATGCTTTTTCGAATGGATTCATATTCTATGCCTCATTTGCATTATTTTCAAAAGATTATATTCAAATAATAGAATAAATGGGACTAACCATTTATTAATTTTATTATTTTGCACAAACTAATAAATTTGCAAATTTCAGATTCGAATTTAATCAAATTATTTTTTTGAGATGATCTTAAAATAGATGTTTTGTTTATTGCAAACATAAAATTTTTGAGTTATACACATATCATTATGATTATTTTCTTGAGATTATTGAGCGAAATAAGAAAGCGAAAGCTCGCTTGATCTTGATTTCCAGTACGAATACAGACCGCGAAAGCGTGGCCTATCGATCCTTTTGAATTATTAGAAGGTTTCTAGCAAGAGGTGTCAGAAAAGTTACCACAGGGAATAACCGGTTTTTAGTAACCAATTCTACAAATCTCCAATCAAAGTATAGGTCTCAGTAGATCACAGTATTGACGCTGGTCTACTGCTTACAATACTTTGACCAACATTCAAGTCATCTACAAGTGATCTTCCAACGGTATTGTATCAAAGTAATCCGGTTTTGGTACCAGGAAGTCCGGTTTTGATACCAAAGTGTCCAGTTTTGGTGTCAGAGAGTCGGTTTTGTTAACCACTTAACTATTTAATTAAATAGCAAGGCCATATAATGGAGCATTTAGTTGTGATAAAATTAATAAATCGTTAATTACATAATAGTGCAATACACAGAAATTATCAAACTTAAAATTTCATTTAAATTTGTTCTCATTCTTTTTCTTCAGATTAAACGAAAATCTGATAGAAAATTTGAATAATTTTAAACGAGAATATGTATTTTTGCTACAAGGCTGTATTAAAATCCCACTTGATGAACAACAATCTGTTGATGTACTTCAAGTCAAATTACTTGGTGGTCATATTGTAAGTTTCAGTCATTCTTATTAATATTAAAATAATAATAATAATAGAAATATTTTACTTGTCTCATTCCCGAGAAGACAATTTATTCGATGATGGCATTCTTTTTCACTGATATTTTTTATAAATATATAAATATAAAAATTCCTTATTTTTTTCACAGTGATTTTTTTTTACTAGCATAAAAGGCGTGTGGTAAGTTTATTAAATGAAGCACGAGCAATTGATCCAACATTGCCAACTTTTGAAAGGTTTATTTTTTTTGGCATTTTACTCAAATTTCTTTTTTCTTTTACAATATTATTTTTCAGATTATTCTTTAGATTTATTTTAAAATTGTCAAGTTTTAAAGTACGATTATTATTAGTGCTTAATAAATTATTCAAAAAAATGCAACATTCTAGAAAAAAATTCTGATCAATTTTAGAAAAAAAAAGAGAGCAAACATAAATTTAACAAATACAAATCCATTTTTTTCATTCCTTCATTTTTTTTTCCTTAAAGTTTAACGTTATTTGGAAATTATGTGGACATCTTCGGATTTCAACGATCATTTGATGATGAAGAATTAGCATTGCATTATATCTGTACACAGTTATATGAATTATATTTGGAATGTACACCTGCTCAATTGCAACATCGAATTGCATGGAAACGATATTTGCATGATTGCAATCATCAATTTAGCAATAGGGTGAAATGATTATTTCATTGATAATTTATGAGGAAATTGGTGAGATGGTCATTTTATAATAATGTTAGGAATTTGGTAAAATGATCACTTTATGACAGTAATGATAAATTGATAATACTTGATAATAATGTCGAAAAGTTAGCAAAATGTTATTTGATGATAATATCAAAAAGTTATTTATAAATTTTCTTATTAAAAAAGTTTATCGCAAAAAAGTATAAGTAAACATAATATTGTTGATTGATATGACAAATACGAAAAAATTAAAGATGATTTATATAATTTTGAGATAGAAAAATATATATATGTGTATAAAAATATTGCAGTTTTAAATGTTCGATTTTTGATTCAAAATTTTTTATTTAAAACATTCAATCTTTCAATGTTTGAAAAATTTTCCAAAATGAAAAAGTATCTTAGAGGGAGGTACGTACGCTTATTCGAACAGGTGTACCAGGTAATTTAAGACCAATCATTTGGAAATTACTTATTCATCAACAAGTTCTTGATATTAAAAAAAAATTTGGCAAGTATTACTTCCGTGATTTATGCAATATACGTGGATCACTTGATGAAACGGAGGTTTATTTCTTTTTCACCGCTTTTCTTCTATTGTTTATTTGAATTTTTTTTTTCAAATTTCAATTGATTTTCAAAATGTTTTTCAATAACTTTTGTTCTTTTTGTAAATATTTACGATTTAATTTAATTAGCTTTCATGTAAATTTATTTTGTTAAAAAGTACTGTTTATTTTTGTTTTTGTTTTAAATTCCAGTACAGAGATAATCATCAAAAACAAATAACGCTCGATTTATTACGTACATTACCTGGCAATATACATTTCATGTCACCAACATGTAAAGGGGTTTGCTTTTTAATTTGAAAAATTATATTTAAAAAAAACTTTAAAATTTTTTAGTAATCTCTTTTTCTATCATAACTGATATCATTAATCTGATAAATAAGTGAAGTATCGATTATTTTATGAGTTTTTTACAAATTCATTTATCCAAGCCAAGAGAATATTAGATTCCGATTATTTTCGACTATTTTTAAAAAAAAAAAAAATATTTAAACCTAAATTGATTTAGTTTTATTTTCATTTAACAAAATTTTTATGACACAAAAATTGTAGATCAAATTTCGCATTATTTCCAAATTGTCAATATTATCAAGTTTCAGATTCAGCAATTAGAGCAGGTACTCCGTGCATTCTGTTTACATAATCCGATAATTGGTTATTGTCAGGGAATGAATTTCATTGCCGGAACAGCAATGCTTTTCCTTGGTGTCGAAGATACGTTCTGGTTTTTGGTTGCAGTTACGGAAAAATATTTCGATAAGTCATATTTCGATTATGCATTAACCGGTGCACAAGCTGATCAGGTTTTTTTTTTTCGATTATGCTATTTCGGATTAATTTAAGTGAATTTTAAACTTGAGATGAGATTTCCAGAAAATTCCTTCTTCTTTTCATTTGGCAAGTTGCAAAAATTCACATCTAGATCAAGCAATTAATAAATTTCGAAATTAAAAACTAGTATTTTTGATAGTAAATTCAAAAATTCTAATTAAATGAATCATTATAGGAAGTGTTAAAAGAATTAGTTGCAAGAAGATTACCTCGATTAGCTGCGCATTTGGATCATTGTGGTATTGATTTAGCTACCGTAACCCTAAATTGGTTCTTGGCATTATTCTATGATGCTGTACCTTTTCAGGTATTTTTATTACTCGTGAAATTCTTTTCAAACAAATGCTCTACATATTTTTTCAACCGAATCATATTTCTTCTATTACATTAATTTTTCTTCCAAAAGTTTATTAATTATGATATATGATACATTAATTTATTTCATTCACAAATAAAATAAACAATTTCTTTTTTTTTTGTATTTGTAAATTTTTTCTTTTTTTTCAAATATTATGAGATGAATTTAACATATATGTTGACATGATTGCCTAAAAAGAAAAAAAAAGATTAAAGTTTCCAAATGTATGACAAATTTTTCAATAGATATTGAGATTTTGCTAAAATGGCAAAACTACTATATTTCCCAAACAAAAGAAAATTATATAAAATCAATTCATATGTTAATTTATAATCCTCTATGAGCAAGTATCACTTGCCAATTCAATTCTGAAATTTTGTTACAATCAACAAATGCAAAATATTACATATAATGAAGAGATTTTTGATTGATAAAAAATTTCATTTGCATATCAAAATTAATCAATTAAAATGTCATAACATCATACATACATCCTTCAGTTCTCAATTTTATCCTACCAATCTCCGATGTCAAATGTTATTATTACTATTATTCGGAAAGTAATATTGCCAATCATATTCCAAAACTGTAATGATACAATTTTCCTCACATCATCACAACACCTGTATTCATCCATCTCATTTGGCCTAATTTTACTTTCCTCACGTAATCTAATTTTAATAAAGTAATTTAATTTTCAAAAAAAAAAAAAGTATACTTGGCTAATTTTTGATAAAATTAATAAAATATCCCCATTGGAACCTACCGATGAATTAGCCATAAGCCCGTAAATGCACCTATGTTGCTAATTATGTGTTTGAGAAATTAGCAGCACGGCGCATTTGCGCGCAATCTGGCCATGCCTTATTAATACTTATTCTACCGTATCCAACCGTATGCATCATCCTTATTTTATTATTATTTTAAAAAAAAAGTTACAAATTTAAATTAATTTTTTCTCTCAAATTTTAATTAAAATTAAAGCCTATTAATACTCATTCTACCGTATTCAGTTATATATATATGTATATCATTATTTCTTTATTAAAAAGAAAAACTTATCAATTTAAATTAATTTTTTTCAAAATTTTTATGAATTAAAATTAAATTTTAATCTCAAAAAATTTATCTTTTTCAATTTATTTTTTTTTATTTTTTTTACTTTTTTTAGACCATGATACGTATTTGGGATTGTTTTCTTTCGGATGGTACAAAAATACTTTTTCGATTTGCACTTGCCATTTTATCCATTCATGAAAAGGAAGTACTTCAACGAAATGATACCATATCAGTTATCAAAATTTTGAAAGCATCTGTTCGTCTAACCTATGATTACGAAGGATTATTTAATGTTAGTAGCAAATTATTTGGTTTTTTAATTGCAAGAAAATTGCTAAAAAAAAAGTTGTGGAATATCGTTAATAATAAAAAATCAAATGTAAGTTGCTCGAGTCCTTTTTTACTAATGTGAAATGCATGTGATACATAAAATGCTTAATTATTATTGATATTTAAATAGGTTTTCTTTCATTAACTCATCATAAAAACTTTTTGTTTTTTTACTTATTTTTAATTTTCAAAATCATCTAGAGAAAGAAAGAAAATAAATAAAAATTATTGTCAATTTATTCACAATTGAAGATGCAGAGGAGAAGTAAAAAAATTGAATGCAAAAATACTTTCATAAAATTTAAAATAAGTTAAAAATGAAAGATGAAGAAATTGCAAAAGTTTTAGTTGGCATTCGATGATATGCATCCATTTCCATCACGTAGTGAAATTGAACATAAGCAAAAATGGTACTTAAATTTGCTGCGAGAACGACTGAATCGTAAAGAACAGTTAAGGAAAGTTTTCACATCCATAACAATGGTATTTTTCCATTTCCATTTATTTTCGATAGATTAAACAAAGGAGAAAATAGAAGATAAATTATAAAAACAAAAAACTGCTTATATATCAAAACTTTTTACATTTACAGCGTTAAAGTTATATTAAAGTCATGTTTACGAGGAAGATATTAAAAAACGCTTAAATTTGAATTATCATGAAAATAAAACGTAAAATTTCAGAAGGAAAAATTTTGAAAAAAAAAAAATTCTGAAAAACGATTTAGATGTTCCAAATTTTTTTTTCACTTCTCATGAATGATGTAAGAAAATAGCAAAGTTTGTAAAAGTAATAGGCATAGTTATGAATTTATAGCGACAAAAATTTTGTAAAAGAAAGTAATTAAATAAATGAAATAATTAGAATGGAACAAATTAGATAAATTAGCTTAAAATAAAGAATTTGCTGGATAAATTAAATTAATTGATCAAAAAAACAAGCATGAGTAAAAAAGTAATCAATAATCAATAATCAGTAATCAGTAATCAGTATTGACAGTAAATGTATATTTTCGTTAGCAGGAAAGATCACGATTTCCGACGATTGAAGTTGTCACATTTAGTGTGGATCAAGAAGGTATAGGTTATATTTGTGCAGGTCATCAAACCAAAGGTATTATTGTTCGTTTTAGTCTTACAAATAAAATTTCGACAATGGACAAACTTGATATTGAAGTAAGTTCAGTATATTTCCTTAAATTATCAATAATATATATAATTAGCCAATTATTTGATCTCTAGTTCTATTTTAAGAAGTATTTAGAAGAAAATATTTTCTAAAAATTATGATAAATTTTAAAAATTATAAAATTTATTTAGCAATGTTTTTGAAATCGAATCGATTAAAACTAATAAAAGCAAATTTATTGCTAGATAATACAAGTTTTGAATTAAATTTTTGAAAATGAAATTTGTTATAATTAAATATTCAAAGTGAATTTTTAGTTTGATTGTAAAATTTTTTCAATGACACTAAGAAAAGGTGAAATTGCATATATCTCATTATTATCTGGTTCTATTGTTGCATTACAAATTAAAGATATGAAAAGGTATTTTTTTTCATAAACTAATTAATGCAAATAGTATTTCATTCATTTTAATTTTTTAAAATTATTACATTCTTGAAATTTATCTTAACTGTTGAATTAATTTCATTTCGCCAATTATTCTATAGTTTCAGATCAAAGAATATCATAATTAGTATAAGCAAAAAATATCTTAATTAATATAATCAAATACTGCACAAAATTATAATAATTAATTTATAGTGAAGTACTGTGGGAATTGAAAATACCCGATATCGCACTTAAATTATTATACAACGATAAACTTCTGTATGCAGCACTTGCGAATGGTGTTCTTACCGTTTTTGAGGTGTATTCTTGGTTTTTACTTATTGATATTTTTTTTTACAACAATTTTTTTATGAGAAAAAGTTCGATGTTTTGATGAATTACCACGGTCTGAAAATGATAAATTTTCTGGTAATATCAAATTGGATAAGAACTGGGTGGAAAGTTATTAAGAAGCCGGAAAGGAAGAAATTTAAAAAAAGGAATTGATTCTTGAAAATAAAATTCAATGAAATAAAATTCAGCAAAATTCAAATTCATAAAAAAATTCATAAAAATACAATTCAAATGGATCATGCATTATTTATATGATGAGATAGTAATTAATGAGTAACAAAGTTATTTTATAATTCTTAATATTTTCACGCCATCATCAACAACCAACTTCATTATGTTAATTCTGAATAATTAAAGAATTTTACTTGGTAATACTAATTATGGAAAAGTAGAGGTACGGGGAAAAAATAAAATATTTATATAGTATTTCTGGCAGTTGGTAAAGCTGAATTAATAATTATCAAGACATATAATTAGCAATTTGTAAAGAAGAAATAAAATATGAAAATATTGAATGCTTAATTTTCAGCTAGAAAATAAAAGATTGGATAGGAAAATCATGCAGTGTTATTAATATTCTTGTAAACATTTATCATTTTCTTCTCAATATTGATATTATAATAAATTGATGAAAAATTCGTATTGATAAATTCATTAATCAATTTTAATACACTCTAATCATTATGAGTAATGTTAGGAAATTTTCAAAAATTCTAAAGATAAAAAATCATTCATTCAAACTTTTTTTTATTCTAGAAAAAGTCAAATTCAAGAAATCCAATAATTCGATTAGAATAATACAATGAACAAGCCAATTTATATATATATATATATATATAACTTCATAATAATTTTTATTCAGTTTTTTCTGCTTATAATAAGTCATAAATTTTTGCATATTTTATAAGTTACAAATATAATTATTGCGGCTAGACGTAAAAATCTGCAATAAGCACTATAACAATATGCATTGTTTCCGATATATCACATAAAAGTAAACCATTAAAAAAATTGAAAAAATTAAATCCAAAAAAAGTTAAATTTACCTTTCCATCATTGACTGACTGCGTATCATTCAATATGCTCGGTTTAATTTGAGATTTGAGGTTGCTATCTTTTCATTATGACATAAAGTTTTCTTTAAGAAAACAAAAGAAATTATTGTGATAGAAGACAAAAGAGGAAATCATTGTGACATAATGCAAATGAAAGGAAATCATTGTGACATAATGCAGATAAAAGGAAGTCATTGTGACATAATGCACATGAAAGAAAATCATTGTGACATAATGCAAACAAAAGGAAATCATTGTGACATAATGCAGATAAAAGGAAATCATTGTGACATAACACGAAAAGAAAAAGTCACTGTTATGTAATTCGAAGAATAATATAATCTGACGTTTGTTGATCAGTAATCAAATTATAAAATTGATAACTTGTTAAAAATTTTAATTTAAAAAATTAATAATGAAAATTGTTAAAAATTATCGACAAAAATAAGTGTAGAAGTAAAGATATTTACAGAAAAAATTTCAGAATATATAATATCATGTTTTGTTATTTATCAACATAAATCATATTTGCATAGCAGTTTTCTTTATGCTTCCATAAAAACTGCAAATGTCTATAATACCTTTCTTTTTTTTCCCACAAATTCTAGAATGTAAATGAAGTTGTGCCAAATGTCATCGAAATGCTTAATTTACCGATCAGTACAGCACCGATAATGGAAATGAATGTCATTGATGATACTTTATGGCTTGCAACCGCATGCAAAGTGACAATTATTTCCATGAAGTATGTTTGAATATTCAAACTAGTTAAATTTAAATTCTATTTTCAACTATACATTACTGAATATCATCCAAAATGCAGATAATATCCAGATATTAGTTATCGATTCATAATATTTTTATTCAACAAATAAGCCCGAAAATTGATTCTTCTTAATGTTGTAACAATTGAAGTGACAAATTGATAATGAAAAAATAAGTTTATCATTGCAAAAATATAAATTTTAAATGGTAAAAATTATTTCATTTTTATTATTTTTTAAATTCATCAGAAGAACGTTATCTTACGGAAATTAGAACGAAAAAAATTTACTTAATAAACATAACGTTACAATTCATAAAACTTCTTATTTCACGTACTTTCACGCTTTATAACATTTATTTCTTATAATGGTTAATTAGCTGACAAAATGTTTTCAAGATCGCTAACAACACTTCGAAAATTTTACGTCGCATCATCGATATCGGGTCATGGGTCAGCGATGTTTGAAAAAATTCGATCGATGTGTCCATCATCGTATGGAGTTTGGATTACAACAGCACATTCTCAAGTATTACAACTTTGGAAGGACCACGAATGCATTCTAATATTAGACCTGGGAAAAGAACAATATAATAAGTTTGTTTAAAAGTTTATTTTAGATTAATCCCAAACTTAAATTTTTGGTTTTCAAAATTCACTTTTACCTGTGTTTAAATTTCTATCACATCAGTAAAAATAGTACTACTTTTATTATTTCAGAAAAAGGAAAAATCTGATGAGATAATTCGAAATTTTCCATTTCATTTCATATCTCAAAATATTACTTCAATAAATTAGAAAAATTTTTGAACAAATTTTTTAATGAAAGCGTAAGAAGATTATTACTGATAAGATTTAATATCAAAAAAAAAAAAAGAAAAAATACCGAACTCATAGAAATTATTCTAATAAATGACAAGTTTCATAAATTTATAACTTAATAAAAATTGAATTTAATATAAATAAAATTGAATTTAATATTAATAAAATTGAATTTAATATAATCTGCATCAAAAATTGAGTTTGATATAATATCGTAATTTTAAATTGCAGTTTTAATTAACACGAATTGCGATTTTAAATAAATTATACTTCAATTTAAGAAACGAACAATAAAGGAAGGATTAAATTCTCAGTTTTTTGAAATTTTTTGCAGTGCACCTCAACGACCAACCGAAATAACATCAGTGATGTGTGTTCGAGAACAATTATGGATTGGTACAGTAGATGGATATCTGTTAATATATCATATCATTCCAGAGCAATATCAACAAACGACGAATACGACAGATTTCACCGATTCGTCAAAGTTTGCTGGCAACATTTATTCCTTATCATTTAAAAAAATTTTGAAAAAGAACATTTAACTTAATTATAATTTTCACTTAATTCATCATTGCTAGTATTGGAAAATCAACAAAAACAAGAAAATTTCCAGTTGATGTTTAACCAAAAAAAAAAAATTTTTCAATTTAACGCATCAGTTTTATAACAAAAAAAAAAAAAAAAAAAAAAAAAAAAAAAAAAAAAGAAAAAAAGAGAAAGTTTAATTAAAATAAATTGTTTTCAATTATAATTTAATCAGTAAAATTTTCAAAAATTATTCGTAATTATATATTTAATTCGAACAAACTTCCAAAAATTATTTTTAAATAATATTTAATCAAACAGAATATGAATAATTATTTTCAACTAGTATTTAATCAAATAAATTTCCGAAAAATATTCTCGATTGATATTTAAAAAAAGAAAAATCCTGAGTTTTTTAGTTTCAAATATCAAAAATCTTCTAAAAATTAAAATTTTAAATATAAAGAAATAATTATTACATGTCACAAATCGAGAAAGCTACACATTCCGCAATTTTTCTTCCAAGTAAAAATGAAGTTCGGTATGACGAATCAGCAAGTGAAAATGCATATTTCACATCAAATGTTCCACGTAAAATCTCGTTTAAAATTGATCGAAATTCCCGAAGATATAGCGGTAAATTTTAGTTTTCACCAATCAATAATAATAATATCATATACTGAAAACAATATTTACGAAATATTCGAAATTAGGAATAGGAGAAAGTAAAAAATATTTTTTTGAAATAATAATAAGAAGAAAAATTGAATTATTCATTTTTTAAAATATAAAACAAATTTCAAAAGCTTAATATAAATTGTAAAAATTAGAAAAATACAGTTTTTCGGAAAATATTTGAAGAATCAGCATTAGAAACATCGATGCAATCAGGAAGAAAAGAATTGAAATCAAATACAACCGACCAAAAGTAATTTCTTTTTTTTTGCATTATTTCTTTTTCGATTAAAATTAATCCATTTATTGGATAATTCCAGATAATTATCGTTACTGATTGTTGAATTTGGTAATAAATGTTATACGAGAAAAAAGATGAAAAAAATTATTTGAAATAACTGAATATTGGAAATGATTGAATTTCTTGAAATAATCTTTTTCAATATCAATAAAAGGAATTGTATAACTTAAAATTTAGACCGATGATAGCGATCAGTTCACCACCTTCAAATTCTTCCTGCGATACAACCTATAATGAGCCTCTATCAAAAGGTATTTATTGATTGTTTGCAATTTGAGATGAACAAAATTTCAAATTTCCAAACGACTTTCCAGTTCTTCGAAATGAACTTTTAAATTTTCTTAACAACTTCTTACTTTTTTCAAAATAGCCTTCAGTTTTTCAGAATAATCTTCAAAAGAAGCTTTGAGTTTTTATTTTAAAAACTTTCAAATTCCCGGAAAAATTCTCAATTTTTCAGATGAAACTTTCAGTTTTGCAAAAGAAATTTTCTAATTTTCAAAACAAAAGCTTCAAATTTATATGAAACCTATCATATTTATTTCAATGTATTTTTATTTTTGCAATGTTAAAGTTCTTTCCTAGCATTTTATCAAGATTTATACTTTTTCTTCATGTCATTAGATATTTTTGAAAATCATAACAAATTTGTTTATAATCAATACTTGAATTTAAAATCAAAAACAGTTAAAGCTATAACTTTTTCATTTCTCACCAAGCTATTTTTCACGAATAATTAAATTCCTTTCAGTTGTGATCTTCTTTTAAACACTTTTTAATTCCTGTATTTTTAATTTGCAAAAAAAAAAAAACGAAAAGAAAACCGAAATCAAATAAAAATATGAATATTTTCAGTTCCAGTACGAAAATGTTCAGCATTCCTTCGACCAATGATAGCAAAAAATCGTAAAAATGCTTCGAAACGATGGTGGAGAGATGAAAATAATGACAAAAAAAGCAAAAATTTAGATGTTGGATTAGCATCACCATCGATTTCCCATCATTCCCGTGAATTTGACGATTTATTTGAGTTTTATTCTGAAGACGATAATCGAAGTTTGTTTTTAATTTCAAATTATTTTTCATCATTAAATAATTTGTAATTTTTGGTGCCAACATAGTGTTTTAATTTCTATAATTCAAGCCATAATTTCTTTTCTCTAATTCATTCATTGATCTATCCAATTTCGGGATGAAAAAATTCGACGAAAATCAAATAATTAGTCGGTTAATTAAAAATCAAATTACTAAAATCGATTAAAATCAAGCAGTTTTAATCAAATTTAATTTACTTGAATAGTTTATGTTTCTAAATCACAAATAAGAAAATAATTTCTTTTTCCTAAGTTTAAGATATATTAACACTGTAAATATTTTGTCATTAATGTCAATTAATGATCAAATTTCGTGTAGTAATTAAGCAAAAAAAAAAAGGCAATTTACAATACTAACCTTAAATGTCATTGCAATTTTTAGTGATATGATTAAAGATCAACTGCAAAAATTGATTAGAATATATTTTTAAAAATTTATTTTAGACCGCAGAAATTCAAAAAAACGATCAAATTTGCAAAATGAATTGAAGGTATCATCTCTAGCGAATTTGAAGGAGAATTTTACCAATAATATGATCAAACTTAGAAGGAAAGATTTGGAATTTGATGAATTTATTCACCAAAAAATGTCCAATTCATCTGAAAGTATTATTTTTATTTTTAATTTATATGCATATGCAGCTTAATTTAGTTTATTAGTAAATATAGTAAAACAAAACATTTTAGTTTATTTAAGTAATGAATTTAATTTTTGGCTCTTTGATTCAACAAGATTTAAAAATTGCACTTATTTGATCTTTATTTGTGATATTTTGTCCTCTGCTCGAAAATACTGCATGGAAATTCTATTTAATTTTCCAAATCTTAATTAAAAATTATTTACAAAACTAAATTTGAAAGGAAAGATTGAAAAAATGTGAAATTTAATCATTTTATAGGTGATGACAACCACAGAAAAGTTCATGAAGAGGATGAAACTAGAAGGTAGTACAGTAAGCAAAATGTTCTTTAAAATGATTGAATCTCATAATTCTGAAATTAACAAAACTCTATTTATTTTTGAACCGAAATTACAGAATTTTTAAAAATGAAATTATAAAAAAAAATTTTTATAAAAATTTTCGAAAATCCAATAAATAGGTAAAACGCTATGGCTAATTTAGTTCCAGGTCAAAGATAGCTTTGGTACTTGAAATGAAGCTAAAAATATCAGATAAACAGGTCAAATGTAGTGCTTATACGAGGTAAATTCATCTTTCTTTTATTGCTAATTTTAAATTCTATTTATTGAATATTTTTTAGTACAGTGATATCTGATTATTGTATTTTGACTACTGTATTTTACTACTTACGTTGCCATACAAATAAAATCTTTAGGAAAAAAGTTTTTCTTTGAGATAACTGATTGCTAGTTTTATTACTACAATTATAGAATGTAAAATTCATGTAAATTTAAATTGGTCAAGTTGTTTAGCTTTTGGACAAGAGCCCAGAAATCATTAGGACAGTTTTTGGTCAGATAAGCCGAGATATTAAGGCATTTTCTAGTCAGATAAGCCAAGATATTAGGAACTTTGTAATCAGATAAGCCAAGTAACATAATTAGAATATAATATATAATCAAGATTTATGTATTATCAAGGTTCTCTCATATAAATCAAGATTAATGAGGCTTAGAGTGTACTTCTAAATCCATTAAAACTGACTTAAGAGTTAGTCCTTATCAGTATTAGTTCTACATCAGTGATAACAACGGGAAGAGATTCATTCATTATAGTTTATTTTATTCTTATTCAAATTTTTGCTAAATTTATCAGAATTCTTTAATTAGAATTGGAGAGGAGACAGTGGTAGTGACATGTGCTGGTAATTATGGTGACATGGAATCGATATTAAAATGGACTATTGATGGAAAGGTTATCAGATTTCTTTTTTTTTTTTTTTTTTTTAGGATTTTCTAAAGATGACAAAGTTTAATTATTATTGAACTTAAAAGTTTCAAGGAGTTTTTATTTCTTATATAGTCTAATTAGCGCTACATAATTTCAAAACTTTTAAATTCGATATTCAAAAATTAATTTTAGTATTTTGCATGCAAAAAACAATAAATGAAAATACCCAGTTTTACCGTTCAAATTATTAATTATTATGAAAAAATAATGAGTTAAATGAAATGATTTAACGAGTAAAAGTGAACGCATTTTTCCGGATATTGAATTGTTCGATTCCTTTTTTCCGTTTAATACTTTGTTATTTCCGGAAAATATGCTATCTTTATATGTCATCTTAATTGTTATGAACGATAACTAAGCATTTCTTTAATAAATATATAAAAAATAAAACACCAATATATATATTCGAATCCTTATCGTAATTTTAATTTATTTATTTCCTTTAATTAAATTTTTTAATCAATCGATTACAAATTACAGATTTTTAGGTAGAAGATGGACGAGAATTATGGGTGAACGATCCGGTTTCTGATGCATCTGGTTAGGATGCCAGAAGGTTGCGAATGATTTCAGATGTCACTTTTAGGCATTAATTGTTTATTTCATGTAGTTCATTCTTCTATTTCTGCAAAAAAATGAAGTGCAAAGAAGAAGTACAAATTCTTATTAAATTTATCTTTTTTTGAAATATTTTTCAGATTTAATTCAATTTTTCAATTAATATAACATGCTATTCTATCAAGGATTACTCTTTCGTCCATTCCGAAGAATGCCCAGTTTCTTTTCTTTTTTATTGAATGTTTTAAATACGATATTTGAAGTAAAAAATAGAGGATGAAATGGTCTAATGCCTTGCATAAAAGGAGAAAATAAAATTAACATCTCACATTTATTGAAGTTTTTGTAAGCAATAATTCATTTTAATAAAAGAAAAAGACTAATTTAAATTTTTTTCGAAATTTAGTTAACAAAAATTTCAATTTTTCACTCAGTATGTATACATATTTATCGCTGATCCTTGTCTTTAATGTAAAATTATTCAAATTTTGTCCATAATCTAGTATAAATATATTTAATGCTTGTTTAAATAATTCTATGATTGCAAATGCCACAAAATACACATATTTACATGATGTATAATATGTTAAAATACGGTATCATCCAAATCTATTATTAGTAAATATTTTTAATTCACCGTTTAATTTTGACACATCAGAGATATGGGGTTTCATAGAGTACCCGCGTTAAAGTTGAGGTCGTAATGAGTCAGGAAGGTTTTGGTGCGTAAATTAGTGGCATTAATTTATTGTCTTTATGGTTCGGGAATAGAGGGTGTCGCCTTCACTTGAGACCTAAATTTGCTGTGCTTTCTAGCTCGCGTGACCTAGTTTGAATAGACACGTGATCTAATTTAGACAAGAAATACTTTAAGTAAGAAAGTATTTACTATTTCTTATGAAATTATAAAATTTTCTTCTCCTTCCCATTTATCAAATTAAACTTTCTAGTGTGTGTATTTTTCCCATCACTTTTGTGATAAAGACTTTTCTATTCTTTTTTGAAAATTAAAATTTCATTTAGTTTTTTTTTTTTTTAACATTTCCTGAGAAAAAATAATTCGAATAAGATATTCCATGTTTGTAGGATTGAATGTCGAATACAGTTGGTAATTAATTATTTATCTTTTTCAGTATGTTATATTAGATTTACCACTTATTATTTTGAATCTGACATGTATTATTATTTTGAATTTTTCTTCTCTTCTTTCGAACTTATGATTTATTTTCTCTTCTGCTCATCATTCTGAGTTTATGCGAATTATCATTTATTATTTTAATTCCAGAAAATAATTCAGTGATGGATGGTAATTCAACTCCAACACCAAGTGCTGCTGGTGGATCGACAAAGACCAGCAGTAGCAGTATGATATATATATGTGGAGGTTTGTGAAGACTGTTTTAACGCAGGAAATTATTGTAGATTAAATTAGTATGATTTTGTTTATCCTGTTGTTGAGTTTTTTAATTTGGATGTTATATTTTGCAAACTTTTTTTTTTTCGAAATACATTGAAAACGACGACTTCAATTTCTTGTTTTCCAAAATTTATAAAAATTTCCTTTTTTTTTTTTGAGAATGTCACAATGAAAATGAAATCCGTCCAAAAGATGCGATCAGATGTCGAGAATGTGGCTACAGGATATTATATAAAAAGCGTTGCCGGAAACGTAAGTTACAAAACTCACTGTTTTGTACAATATTTATCTAAAAGTTGTTTTATTCTGTCTTTTTTTCCGGTTACTTTTTTTATTACAGTTTTTGTTCGACTTTCCTGCCTCATAAGAATTTAGTCCTTTTGATCTTAGTTTTCCATTCGGAAAAATTATAGAAACAGTTTTCAATTATTTTATTAAAGACAAACGTTAGATAGATGCAATTCTTAATCTTTATATAAAAATGTTATAGTTTATTCAACTTTTAAATGCTAACTCTCTCAGTCTGTTTGATGTCCAGAAAAATCTTTTCTCTTTTTCATATCGTCAAGGAAGCTTTCACTTCTTTTTAATCTTTTGTGAGATTCCGAATCGCTGTTGATAATAAAGTTTTCCATTTCTTGAGAAAATTTTTCGGAGGAACAGTTTTTTGCATGATTTATCAATAAATAGTTGAGTTCGTTAGAAGTAACTGAGTGAAATATGATGGAAAACATAAAATATTATGTAATTCTGACGTGAAAGCATCTCACTGTTTCGAGAATATTGAATTAAAAGCTCCATAAATGTTAGAAATAGATGGAATGTTTATTTGATAGTTGAAATTTCTCAGAATTGATACCTTGCAAAATACTGACCTGACGGATCTCTAATACAACTAACAGAGAGTTTGAAAGTATGAAAAGTGTTCTTTTTCAGTGATGGTTTATGATGCACGTTAAGAATTGAAGAAATTCAAAAATATTTCGAAACATGATATTTTTTTTTTTGATTATTATACGTGCTTCTTACTGTATGATATTTTACGAATAAAATATAAGCATTTCCACGTGGTAAATTTGTCTGCATGGAAAATATGGTAGCAAAAATGCGGATTATCTTTATGATGCAAGGAGATTTATATACTTTCGCGCTTGTTTTGATCTTATTGTTTTCATCATCGATCAGTTAGCACTGGAATGAAATTGTTTTGGAAAAAAAGATTATTTGTGATTTTTGTCATGTATTATTACCGCTATAGTAAAGATTTTTATTTCATTATCAATAATTAATAAAGATTGGACAGTCCTATTCGGCACGAATAATTAAAATAATGCTTTCACTCTGCTAAATGTTCATTTCAATATTATTTCACTATAAAATTTTAAAATTTAAAATACTTTCATCCATCAACATTTTCTTCAGTGCTGGTCAAATTAGTTCGATATGTATTTAGTAAACAGCTTAATGTATCTAATTCTCTCTGAGTAAATCGTTTTTTTTTTCCTTGTTTTTTGTTCGAAATTTTATAAAGAAACGAAAATTTCAAATTCTAACTTTTAGTATTAATATTTCATTTGTTAATACTACTTAATTATTCTGCATTTTTAACATGGCAAGACGAATCAAATGAATTACCATGAAGGAAACAGATAACAATGATCTAATAACAAGTATGAAGTAAAATCACTGCTTTTTCGGATTCTTTTTTGCTTTATATAGCATTTAAAAGTTTTTTTTGACACTTTTCAAAATTTCGGAAGTTTTTTTCGGAAATTTCTTAACATTTTCAATTTTTACGGCACGAAAAAGTATTTAAATGGCGTCATAACACAATGCGGCTGTATTTTTGCTAATGATTACTTATAAAGTGGTCGGTTCGTACTTTCTTAATATTTTTTCCCAAAGCAAATGCAGGAAAGATTTATTTATTTAATAAATAAGTAATTTTGATTCCTGCGAATAAATAATTAGTCATTATTTATAAAATTCCCGATGACAATTGAGCGAGTCAATTACTTCATCTATTGACAAAATGATAAACAAATTAACTAAGTAATTTTACAAAGAGGTACTTAACTGATTTAGTAAGTTGATAAACAGATTAGAAATTAGAATATGATGCGAAGAAATAGAAGAAAAAATTATGTTTACTTTCACTAATAGTTTTTTCTTCGAAATTTCTCTTTTTCGATGAAAAATTTCCTAGTTAAAGCATTTCTACTTTGACCTTTTCATAAAAAATGAGAATTTCAACAAAATACAAAACAAGTTTATTAAAAAATTTTACCACAGTAGTGATCAAAAAAAAGTAGCCAAGTGGTAATCGAAATACTTAAAATCAAATGAAACATAATTCCTTTTTTTTTTCGTTTTATCTTTGAAATCTATTATTATTACTATATTTGAATATTTCCATACGAAGTCAAGTCAGATACAGCTTTCATTTTTTGATTTTTGAGTAAATGGAAATTTCATGCAACTTTTTCCCCTAATTTTTAAATTGCTAAAAATTTCAATGCAAATTCTATCATCGATTGATCAATTTACTTGATATTTAATAATATTTGATTTAAGATTCAGGTGATGATTGTTACATTATCAGCGGTAGTTGTAACTTTATTTC
Organism: Onchocerca volvulus; assembly: GCA_000499405.2. NCBI lineage: Eukaryota > Metazoa > Nematoda > Chromadorea > Rhabditida > Onchocercidae > Onchocerca > Onchocerca volvulus. The sequence continues at coordinate 24,284,405 of HG738137.1, read as the reverse complement.
TATTATTACCTTTATGTGCCTGTAAAAAGAAAGCAAAGCTCGAGAAATTTACGGAAAAAGCAAGAATTTTTTTTTCCAGTTAAAAAATCAATTTAGAAAAATTAAGTAATTCTAGAATTTTCAAAAAAAATCAATTAGATTTTAAAAACATATGGATTAAATTTCATTATGATTTCGGATTTCTTAATCATTCATTATATGTATATTATCAACTATCATTCTATCAATATGAAATAATATTTGCTGTACTTAAATTATTATCAATTTCTTAAATTTCAGAAATATATTTAATTTCTATAAAAACATAATTAATTAGTAAAGTAAAGACAAAAAAAAAAAAAACTACAGATAGAATCACAGCGCTCCAAAATAAAAGAAATAAAAGAAATGGAACTTGAAAATACACAATCTACGGTTACTCCCAACGGATTATTTCAAAAATCACCGAAGGAAGAAGTAAAAATTGTAGCTGAAATTCACGAACAACCTGTAAATATCTACTTTTCTTTATCTTTAACCTTTAGGAAAATTATAAAATTTTTAATAAAATAAAATGCCTTCAGATATTATCAAAAAAAAAAAAAAAAGATCAGCTTGCGATTAAAGAGATACGCTAAATTATATGATTTTATTAATTTTAATAAATATCTACCAACATTTTCGAAATATTTTCATTGATAAAAGCAATATTATATAGTAATAACAATTAGCCTTTTATCAATGATTCATATCTTATCAATTGTTCCCTTATGAAGATGATTCAATGATTAATTTATTCAAGAAAGTAAGCAAAGAGTGAGATAAATCCTTAATGATTTGAAAATTCATCAGAAAAAGCTAAATTTTTGCATTTCATAACAAATATTCGACAAATTTAGCAAAGGATGTAATAAACATTTCAATGTTTCATAATGACAAGTTATGCAAGCATTTTATATGATAAAAATTTTATATGATTTTTTAAATGATAAAAACAATCATATATTTGATTTGAATCAAAACAGATACCTTAAATTTTTATGAAGCAAACAAGAAATTAGTCATTCTACTAAGTATTTCTGTTATATATGAAAATTATTTGTTTTGATTTTTGCGATAAAAGGAACTTATCATTTTTAATTAACTTACTAAAAGTTACAAAAGAAATTTAACTAACATAAGAATTGTTTCTTATTTTTCAGAATTTGAAAATTGCAGAATCGAAAATAGAAAGTATTGAAGAGACACAATGTTCACAGCCAGTAATGCATTTTCACCTTAAGTCTCAAAATTAGTAATCAAATTAATAACTATAGAATTAAATTCGAACTGTATATTGAAATTCAATGTTTCATTAAAAAAACGTAATATTGAATGATAACTTAAAAATTATGAATTTATTAAATTAATTCTTGTATGAGTTAAATGAAACTATTCATTGCTGATCATTCAATATTACGTTAAGCTCAATAAATTGATTTCATCCCACGAAAATATTTTGTGGAAGAATGATTAATTAAGAATATATTTAGGGATCAATTCAGAATATTGAGGAAATTATGACCAATGATAAGGAAACTTTCGAAGTAAATAAAAGTCAAGAAACTTCATCACATGGTACACTTCAGGTGCATAATTAAATTCTTTAAAGTTTTCTGATACATTTTATAATAAATCTGAATTTAGATCACGTCTATAAGATTTTGATCTATTTGAAATCATTGTATTCATTGTTGTAATATCTCATTTATTATACAAATTTTTCCCAGATCTTTTTTTTTCAAAAAAAAAAAAATTTTTTTTGAATAAATACGATCGATTTTATAACATATTTTATAATATACATTTCACAACATATAAATAATATTTTACAGCATACTTGTTATTCCAATTACATTTTTGGACTATGTCACATACCTGAAGATTTTCGAAACAATTTCACGTGTATATTGACGTTAATTTCACGACTTTTGTCTGAAATAAATATTTTACATGTTTGATTAAAACTAATTTCAAATCTCTTTTACAGCACGTACAACCACGAATACGATTTTTTGAAAGAGCAGATGAAATCGCACAAAGCAAACCAATAGCTAAACAACGAAATGAATACAGAACTTTAACATATATTGATGAGAATAAAGACCTTACCACCGAGAATATTTATCCTCGGGATGTAAGCTTAACTGATCTCAGAAATGAAAAATAAGCAATGAAGCATAGTTAATTTTACTTTTATTTACATATGTAGCTAAATTCGGCATTCCTAACATTTTCTTCTTTCATCTTTAAATCTAAGTCGATTTCAAACGTTTTCTCTAAGAAGAGCTGTACGAAAGAAAATTGCTACTTAAGAGATCCTAATTCTTTAAACATCTTATTGTATTTCATTTATCTCATTTTTCATTAAAACTTTGAGTTTATTATTGTATCTACTTCTCACATCAAGTTCTAAGTTTAGAATAATCTTTTTAAAGGTTCGACAACAAGATATAACCGAATGTAAAATTGAAAAATACGATGTGGTTGGTTATAAAATGCCAGAAATTTTGGAACAACATACATGCAAGGATGACGATTTCTGAATTATTACTTTCTTTTTGTTTTCTACAATTATAAATTTCTTCATAGATAAAAGTATATGTATTTGGATAATGGACCTGTTTTTTTCTTTTTTTTGTTTTGGATTATCTTCAATCAACAGCAGAAATTCTACATTTTGAGCCTAAAAAATATTCCAGAACATCATAAGTGGAATAAATTATCACAATTTTTTATAACACGGGGTCATTCTGAGATCTAAAACAATTTGTATTTCATAAGCAGATTCAGCATTAGCATTGCTCATTACTTGTTTCCAACATTTCACGCATTAAACTTAGTGGATTCAGTTGTACACATAACATATCATCATTACCAACTGCATCACGAAAATCGTAATCAGATAAATCACCGCTCTGTATTTCACGAAACATCCCAGCCAATAATTGTCGTCTTTTCTCGTGTTTTGGATCATCAACTTCGTTTTGGATTTCTTCCAAAATATTCAGAATTATAGCGCAGTCTGTAAAATGAATTACAGTCTGCATATAAATTTCTCATTGTCTTAAAAACTAGAGAGAAAAACCAAACAAGATGTTTCTGTTTGATAAAAAAATAAAAGTTACTTTATAGCCCAAAAGCATATAAAGACAATTTTTCATACTGATTTCCAGCAGATAGATTCGAACAGTACAAATTCTTTAAAAGTAGTCAAAAACACCAGTAAATTACAAAAGTGTTTTTGCATAAGTATCTAATACTCTAAATCTGCTAAAATCAATCATATTTGAAGCATAACTGTATAAGACTTGTTAATTCTGGCCATTCAAACAACCAGCCATCTCTCCCAAAACATCTAGGTGTATCAAATTAAACCTGAGACAGTGATGGATCCGTTGAAGCGATTTTTTAAATTGAGCATTATAAACAGAACTAAAGAAAAAAACTAACTAAGAGGTTTATAATCTGATATAGCCGTTCCTGAGAGGCATGCCTGTAAGAAACGATAATAATCGGCACAGTCAACAACTTGTCTTCTATTAGCACCTCGAGCATAGGATGAATCGGTCACCCTGAAATATTTTCTAGTATCCACAGATGCTGGTCGACATTTGATTTCGTGTGCCAAATAATTCTGAAACCAAAATTTTTCACTCTTTCGTTGATGTTTCATGTAAAACTCCACATCTAATTTATTACCACTGGAAAAATATTCAACTGAAAGAACTATACATGAAGAGCTTATAATTTTGCATGTAAAGCTTATGATTTTTAACATCAGCCGAGTAAGAAATTTCAAAGAGAAATAATAAAAATTCGAAGTGATGTAACACCAATTTTTTCAAAATTATTCTATGATTAAAATTACAAAGTGCTGGGATAATTCTTGAGCAGTTATAAATAATATTGCATTCATTCCATTGTTCTATTTATAATAATAATGAAATTATAATTTTTATAAAACTAGTACACAGAAGATTTAAAAAAATGAATATGGTAGAATATCGATGAAATATACGTCCAAAAAAAAAAAAAAAAAAGAAAAAAAAGAAAAAAAAATCTCTAAAAAAATACTCACTAACAGAGCCGAATCAGTATAATCATTGATTCGGCGTTTTCGATTCTGAATAACACGAACAGCGCTCGACCAATCTTGAATCTAAAGACAAAGTCTTCTACATTTTAAAATATAACTTTTCTCTGAAATATAAATTTTCACACTCACTTCTATCCAAAAAACAACGGATACGTATGAATATACAACATAACACATAAAACATGCTACTTTTGTGAAGCAAATGATTTATTAAAATTTTCTCATAATTCATGCTTGATAAACCTTATATCACTGCACTTTAACAAATCTTGCAGTCCGACCTAGTTGCCTTGTCTACAAACAAAAATAAGAAAAGCTGAGTAAAAAGCATCTTTTCAACAATTCTTCCTAAAATATTCAAAAAAAAAAAACAAAGAGTTAACAACCTATCGGGCGAAAGCAAAACGATTTAAAATTAAAAGAAGGTAAATCAGTGCGATCATTGGATAAAATAATCGTGCCATGGAATCTCGCGAATTTAACTTTGAAAACAAAAACAAAGATTACCTCACTAGTTTTGGAAGGTAATGTGACTCTCTTCAACCATTCTGTCTTTCGCGCTTCAATTCGCATCTCATGTCTTAGTCGAGATAATTCACGAATTCCAGAAATTTTTTCACGTATATCAAACATTGAACGATTCGGAATATTTTTTGCGGCATGGAACAGGCAATTATCATTTATGCCATAACTAAATGACGTGCAAAAATCAATAGATAAAATATTTTCCAATATTCTAATTTAATTTAGATATCATTTCCAATCAAATTACCTGAACTATCACTAAAAATCTTTTGCTCAAATCCTGCAGTTCAAAATATCGGAAAATAACGGAAAAGGAATGATATGGTTTAAAATGACACCTTTGTATTATTCCATAAACTGATCTTACCTTCTTGTATATGACTCAGAAACTTTATGAATTCCAAAAATGCATGCTAAAAGTAATGAATTAACAACAAAATCATAAATGAGAAAAAAGTTGCTCCATTCTGAAATAAATTGAGTGAGAAATTTCCGATATTAACATTAACTTACGAATTTATACAGTCATGCAAAGTTTTCAACTCATCGATTGTCCATTCCTTGCCTTCATCCTAATAAAATTTCTTTGTTAGTAATAGTAAGCCATAAATTATATCGAAAAAATAAAAATTATATTTGTCCACAACAACCTACTGATTTCTGAAAATAAACAAAACAATTAGCTTTAGAAAAACAAAACGAATCATTGCTACCTCTTTCAAAGGTGGCAAATTGATATTATATATCGGTTTTTCGTCTCGATCACCAAAATCGAATTTCCCACTTAGAACCTAAAATGTACACTAAGAATTCACACTTGAAATTTACTCAGTAATATTCAGGAAATTAAAAACCCGAATGAGAGCATTAAACCGCTCTCGTTGACATCCCTCCTATAAAATGATAGAAGAGGACGCTTTTGTTAGGGCGTATGATTAAGGGTCACAAAACAATTAAGATGAACATTGGCTTAGTTAAGGGTCACAAAGATATTAAGAACAAAGAAATACGATGATGTTGTTTTTCCATTTTTATTGCAAAAAAAAAAAAAGAAAAAAAAAAGGAAAAAAGAGAAGCAAAACTGCAGAAAAAAATTTTCCTCTTGTACATTTTCCCTTGCGCCAACTATTTTTCGAGATCGATCGCTGGATGTCCGTTCCCAACGATTTCTTTTTTGTCGGATTTCAACTGGAATATGATTACAATAAAATGAAATGCATAGAAAAAAAAACCAATAATATTTTTTTTAAACTTAATTTTTTTCAAAGTTAATGATTTTAATGTTATGATATCACATTTATTCCAAAATTCTATATATTCATTAAATTTCATTTTGACATTAAATATTGTTTTAAAGTAGATTGATTGTGCAATTCTCATTAGATATAAAAATTGATTCTTATATTTGTTATTGTGTAAATAGTACAAAAATTTTTCAGTCAAATTATATAAAATTTAAATTTAAAACAAAAAAAAGAGATCTTCAGCTGGTGATAATTCAATACCTTCTTCATTCTGAACAGTCGTGGTTGTCCGGAGTGATGATTCAGAAGTCGATGGTTTTTGTTGTTGATCACTAATAGCTTCGTTTTGTATATCAGTCTCATTATCAGCCATTAGTTCATTCGTTTTATGATCGATCACCAATCGAACACGATTTTGCTAAAAATTTGAATTAATTAAAAAGCAAGTTATAGCATAAATAACATCAAAATATAATCAAATAAGAATTAATAAAAGGCAAAGGTCAAACTACAGATAGTTTGTATTTCAAATTTAAACTTTTACTCTAAAAACATCTGTTAATTATAAACTTTCTTAACTTAATTATTGTCTTTTACATAATTTTAATAATACATAAAATATCGTTACATGCAAAAGTTGCCTTTTATACGAGAGTCAAACAATAATATATCATGAAAATCAGATAAATTAGAATATCGAAATAGGTCATCATATCTTCATCTTCTGTCCAACTAAGACTTTGATTTATCATTCCGATGTTACCATCAATGGAATTGCGACCTTTAAATCTCTGCTTGAATTAAATGTCACTCACAAAAAATACCAAATTCAGACACCAATGATACAGGTTGTGGGAGCGTTAATGGTACCAATTAATGGTACCAACCGGTTTCTAAATGTATTAAATAATAATAGTTGACACGGTAATTCACGGCTAAGCAATTTAAAAAAGCAAATGCAAAGGCTTCTTTTTCTTTCCTATCAATTTGTTTTTCCACGTAACTTTAGATGTTTTATTTTGAGGTGTTAAAAAAGTGGTACGATTAGATATAATACTTTGTTGGTACCACTGGTTCTGCCGAAGTTTTGTTGGTACCATTGGTTTTGTTTCATTCTTATTGGTACACTGGCTATGTTTCAACTTTTGGTACCTCTGGTTCCATTTCATGGTTCCATTTCATCCTTGTTGGCACTACTGGTTTTGTTTCAACCATCTTGCGTCCATGTTCATTAACAATTTTTCGCATCTTTTCCTTGTTCACTCCTGCTTATTGCAAATTTGTAAATGCAATTTTTTTTCTTTCATTTTTTCAAATTTAAATTTAGAAATTTATTATTTTAATTTTCGCTCATTTTTTCTTTTTTGAAATTTTTCTTTCTTCCATTCATTATCAGTTTGAAATTTTAATTTTGATGTAGAATTGATTTGTTCTTAATTTTTGATACTTTGGCGGTGTTTTTATTTTGAATTTTCACTATTCGTTGCTGGAAAACAAATTGCTCTTAATACAGTGCTATAGTAGGGATAACAATAAAGTAATTAATGATTTTGAGATAATTGATGATTTTATAATAGTTGGATTTATTGAAATATGTTGAATATATTGATTTGCTGGAATAAGATTTTAAACGATTTCAGGAGAGACGTAAAAAATATAAAGGAAGAAGATTTATTAGAATTTGTTTATAATTTCAATGAGAATAAAAAAGATTTTATGTAGCGAAATAGAATTTTCATCAAAATATTGCTTTAAGAAAATAATAAAAGAAAGATTAAAAGACACAATTTTTTTATTAAATCAAAAATTTCCAATTCAAAATCGTCATCGATCATTACGATTAATTTAATTTTTTTTTGTGATCAATTTTGCAGTTACATTGTAGATTTCAGGAAATATGGATCTGACAGATGGTGTAACGAATAGAAAATTGGAAGAATTCCGAGCGTTATTCACACATGATGATATTGTTAAGAATGCTTGTGGTGCTATTGATGCGTATTTGTTGCCAAGTACCGATGCTCATCAGGTTTGTAATTTTATGATTTTTTCAAAATTTTATTTAAAATTACACAAATTAAGTAGAGATAAAGTGATTGGTAGTAATGTATTTTGTTGGGATCTTAGAAATTGTCAACCAATCATAAATTGAGGACCGAACTGAGAAAGTGAGAGCTCTGTTTTAGTAGAAAGAATTTATCAGCACAGATAAAAATCGATCATTTTATTGCTTATTTCAATGGTAATTTCAAAAAAGGAGCGAAAATTTTTGTTCATTTATTAGCCATTGTAAATATTTCAATTTAAACAAAATTTAACTGTCGATTAGGTTAATCAAAAAAATATTTGGCTTTAATGGATCATCCAATCGGAATATTTCTCCAATTGGAATATTACTGCCATAAAAAATAAGCTAAGAATTGTTTGCTTCCTGAAACTGAATACTTTTGTATAATGTTTAAGATGCGCTTTAATGTTTTCTATTTATCATTTAGTAATTTCTTTAAATATTTGATGTTCTCATTCAGTTTTATCTTCAATTATAGATGAAGTGCATTACATCTGTGCACAACGCATACTTCATAAAAATTAAAATTGTTATATGCTGTTTATCATCCTCAAATTTTTTTTTTTGTCGGACCTATCCTCAATTTGAATTGTAATATCACATGCCTTAGGCTAGGATTGAATGATTTTTTAAAGATTCTCTTAATTAATCTGGAACTTTCAGTCCCTCGAATCCATTTGGCCTTTCACCAAGCAATCCTTTGGATCAAAAAAATAAATAAATAAATAAATAAAATAAAATCTTTTCTTTTGCTGTGAATCGTTTCGCTCATTTTCAAATACACTAAAAATCCTTTCGATTCTTCAGAACTAACTTATCTAATTTTCATCTTCTATTAGTAAATAATGAATATTTAATATTTCTAATAAACGTCATTATTATTGCAATTTTCCAGAGCGAATATATTTCGAGACGCGATTTCCGTGTTCGTTTCCTCACTGGATTTTCCGGATCAAATGCATTTGCATTAATAACACTAAAAGAAGCAATGCTTTGGACTGATGGTCGATATTTCATCCAGGTATAATAGTATGATTTACATCGAGTTATTTGTTGGAAATTAAATTTATTTAAGTTTATCAGTTTTTAAATTGTCCCAAATTACTATCACCGTTGGCTTCGACTTCATCTAGAATTTAGGCACAAATTGAACTGGAACCAGGATGGAAACTGATGAAAGATTGTGTTCTAGATGCAATTTCACCAACTGACTGGATGATTCGAAATTTAAGCAAAGGTAGTCGGGTAGCTTTCGACCCACAACTGTACAGACATGGTATGTTCAATCATTTTAACTTATGATGTAATTTTTTCTTTAACAGATTGCGATTGAATTCGTTTTTTTTCTTTTTTTTTAATGACAAGGTAATATCATTTACCTGCAATGCATTTATAATAAAATGAAAATTTTCGAAATTAAAATTACTTTCTATAGTTTTATATTCACATGTTATAGTATTTGCGATCTTATGAACTTAATGCCTTTTCATTTGGTCTTTTGTTAGCTGAGGCGTTACGAGTAATGGCTTTGCTAAAAAAAGTTGATATCAATGTTGTACCTTTGAAAGGTAATTTGGTCGATTATTTATGGCATGATAGACCGGAAGAATATTTTGGGAGAGTAAGTTTCATATATTTGTTTGAGCAGAAACTTAAATCATAACTGTTAAAACGTTAGATATTTTCCTTTTTTGATTTATTAAATTCAACTTAAAATTGACAATGACAGGAAAGTGAGACTTTAATATATACATATCTACATGGCGTTGCAAAATCAGGTAACATTCACTTAAAGATTGGGACTAAGTGTCTTCTCATGACATTTCAGTTGCGATGCATTTTCTTCACACTTTCAATTTCAGATTTTAGTGATGAAAGAAAGTGAACATGGAATGGAAATAAGCAAGAAAATTGAGAAAATACGACACGAATTACACTTAAAAGGCTGTAATACTGCGATTTTTACCGAGCTGGATGATATCGCTTGTAAGTAGCAGTAGTATATTCGTTATTCGATTCAGTTTGTACTCAATATTCATGCTTAAATCAACGAATGACTCTTCATTTCAATCTTTTGTCATCGACAATAATATTTGTTGAATTTTAACCCTATAATTTCTCAGTTTTTCACGTTTTAGGGTTACTGAACATTCGTGGTTCAGATATCCCATATAATCCGGTTACTTACGCCATTGTTTTCATGACTCCGGATGAGATACATTTATTTATAAATAAACGAAAATTAAACGATGTAATACTTAGTCATCTTGCGAATATTGTTATTCACGAATATAATGAAGCAACTGAATGGATTGAAAATTGGCTTCAAAGCAATAAAGGGCACTACAAAGTAAGTATAATTCAGTTCGATTGATTGATTGAAAACATATGAATATTTCTGGAGAATAAATGAATAAAACCGAGATGAAAATTTCGATGGAAAGAAGGACTGAATCTTTTAAAAATAAAATTAAATTTTCTTTTTTCTACAAATTGATTGTAATGAAGTGATAAATTTTCGTTCAGAAAGTTGAGTCCATAATTTATTGCAGAGGATGGTAGAGTTTGAAACTTATGGAATTCTTGAAAATCTGAACTATAGTATTTCTTCATTCTGAAAGTTTATTATTAGCTCCTCCTATAATCATTTATCTTCAGTGCAAGAATAATTTATTTATCAATGTTTGTTAAGGTTTGCATCCCAGACTCAACAAATTATGAATTGGGATCTTTGGTCGAACCAGATGATGGCGTATCATTAGTTTCACCTATTCAGTTTATAAAGGCTATAAAGAATGAGTCGGAATTATGTGGGATGAGAAGATCAAGTGTAAGTTTCTTCAGGCATTCAATGCTCTCTCTGAAAATGATATAAATATGTTTTTTACAAACTAAGTATTCAATTTCTGAAATAATTTTGCAGTATTAGTTCTTTTAATATGTATTATATCTCTTTTTTGTCAAAATACTGGTCAAATATTTTAAGAATTTCAATGATAATTTTTCTAAGAAGCATTGAATTTGGGATCTCTAATTTTTTTTTTTTTTTTTTTTTTTGTAGTGTATTATTCAGGGAATTTGAAATTGTATTTTATGAAACAGGATAATTATATTCATTCCCTTCAATATCAATTCCAGATCCGTGATAGTGCTGCAATAATTGAATATCTTCTCTGGTTGGAAGAGCAAATTGCTGCTGGAAAGGAGATTACTGAAGTACCTTTACTTAATCTCAATTAATAGATATCATTTATTATTCTTTGCCTTTTATGATTTATCATGATTTATTGTGAAACATATTCATATTTTATAGGCAGCTGCTGGTGAAAAGATGGATGAATTTCGTAGCAAGCAACCTCTGTTTGTTGATTTAAGTTTTAAAACAATAGCAGCAGTGAATGAGCATGCCGCATTGCCGCATTATAAAAGTACTCCAGTTACGGGTGAACAACTGCTAACCAGTTCATGCATATTCTTACTCGATTCTGGTGGACATTACCGGTAATTTCTATAATTTAAGTCGTTAGATGACATGGTGCTGTTTCGGAGTTGAAAAGTGAACCAAATATGAAATTTACAGCGATGGAACAACCGATGTAACCCGAACAGTTGCTTTTCCAGATAATAAAGACGAGGAATTCAAAAGAATGTTCACTTTGGTGCTTAAAGGACATATTGCTAATGCTAAGCTCATTTTTCCTGATGGTGTAAATGGTAAAATTCATTTATTTAAATTTTGAATTCTGATCTAGTGTTTTAATTTCATTAAGTTTCATATATATTTTGGATTTTACATGCATTTTGCTGGTTCTTTAGATTCATAAAATTAGCGTTTACTATTATTGGTCAATTTAGCTTCCTTATTATATGCGCATATGCAACTAAAGATTTTCAGGAATACGTATGGATGCATTATCAAGACAATATCTCTGGAATGATGGATTGGATTTTCAGCATGGCGTAGGCCACGGTGTCGGACATTTCTTAAATGTACATGAAGGACCAGGTAAATAAAAATTTGATGGAGTGAAAGTGGTTGGAATTAGGCAGAAATTAGAATTTTTTTGATTAGGAAATAGAAATGAACATTATAAAGTGATGTATAAGAAATTGAGAATTGCTGAAGTTCAGAATTACTGGTGTAGCAAGACTTAATCGATGGTTTTAATGGTGCTTGTGTATTCTGAAGTTAACTTTCTCATAATATTTTTCTTTATCCGTCCTTATAGCATCTTTAAAAGCTGAAAATGATTTCGGGAGTGGAGTTGAGTGATAAGAGAAGTCTTCTATTATTTATCATTTTCAAAGTAATTTTAGTTCTCATGAATATTGCTTTTTGAGCATTCAATGTCTTTAATTTCGATTTTTTGTATTTTTTGCTCGTTTGTAAATTAAATTTTTTTTAGTTGGTATTACATTTCGCAAATACGAAAAAGAAGGTGGAATTCGTAAAGGACATGTGATAACAATTGAACCTGGTTTCTACGCTGAAGGCAAATGGGGCATAAGAATTGAAAATTGTTATGAAGTTAGCTTGATAAATAATAGTATTGAAAGTTCTGTGAACTATATAACTTTGATCATCCGTCGTTTCAAAATATTTTTCCTCTTAATCCATCAAAATTAATTTGAAAATCGCTTAATAAAGAATATTTGGTTTAGATTTCAAAACTTTTATGATTTTATGTCATGAAAAGTTTAGGGAAAGATAGGTTTGTTTTTTATATTGGCATCTGCAAGATTTTTATGCAAATATCTTTTTAGATATTTGCATTAAAAGTGCGATAATATGAAAAAGAGATATAAGTTAGCTAAAAATATCTTTAATTTTCTTCATATAATTACGATAATTTTAGTCAATTATTAATTATGTTACTGAGATGTGTTTTTTTTTCTTTTTTTTTCAGGTTGTAGCTGCTGATAAAGTGCGTTCAAATGCAGAGAATTTCCTCACGTTCTCACCATTAACCTTTGTACCAATACAGAAGTCTTTGGTAGACAAAACTTTGCTTTCATTGGAGGAGGTAAATTTTATACTGAATTTCTGATCTACACTTCTAGAAGGATTTCTTGAAATCTTTAATGAATTGTGGGTTGTAATAATTTGAGAATTATTTTTTCTATTACTAATTTTCTATGGAGCTCATTGCGAGTTAAGGACATCCGAGCGCGATATCTGCTATTCGATAAGCACAAATTAGATAATTGCTTGAGCTTCAGTTTCTTTTTCTAGCTCTTGAATTAGTTAACGAGATAGAAGGAAAATTATGTCAGAATCAATTTTATTCAATTTTTTTTTTTTTGGTAATCTTGGATTTTTATTCCCCGTTAGATGAATACTATAAATTTCAATTATTTTTAATGACTATTAGAAAGGAATATGTGTGAAATGATTCTTTTTGAATGAAGATTTGATCCCTTCCTAATTTTATATAAAAACATGCAATTTTGTCGTTGTAGAATATTCTAAACAAAATATTCTACTTAGCAGCTTTTTACATATATTTTGTTAATCAAATTCGATCTTTTCTTCATTTGAAGCTTCAATGATCATTATGTGTATTGATTTCAAATTTCACAAAGCCACATCGATTGCCAATATTTTTTGATACTAATAGTTCGGAAATTTTGTAGGAACTATATATTTCACTTTATAAAATCTAGTGATAAATACCTTCAAGTTTAAATTGAGTGATACCCTTGTTATATTGCAGATATTTTAAATTTCGAGATAGCTATGGTACACATTTTGTGAGAATCATATGAATTAATTTAAACCTTTTTTTTATATTTGCAGATTGAATGGTTTAATCGTTATCATGCCATATGTCTTAAAAAAGTTGGTCCTTATTTACTGGAAACAAAGAAGAAGAAGGAATACGAGTGGCTTACAAATGTTTGTGCTCCTATCTAGTTCATCTGTACTAGTATTTCTATTCCAACTTCCATTTTAGCTGAATTATTTCAGATTTTTCTTCAGTTGAATCATTGTGTGATTGAGTTCATATGTTACTGGAACTGTAAACATTGTGAACCTTAATACACTTTTTTCCAAAAAAACGTAAAATATTGTATGCGAAGATTATTTTTTCATAGCTAAATTTATTTGATTTTAGATTATATATTATCATTTATTTGCCTAATTTATTTGTTTTTCTGGAATATTCACTTGTTTTCAAAACTAGTATCTGCTCTTTCCTAGTTTCCAATTGACTTTATTGTTATATTCAATAACAAATTTATTTTGTTAATTTTGATATTTGTTGCATAAGTAGGTTTTTTCTTTTAAGCAGATGATCTTTTTTTTGTCAAATTATAACTGTTATTATGTCACATTCCTATCTTATGTTCGTGATCAAATTATCAGTTATTATCTTAAATACAACAAAAATCATCTCATATCATCCCATATTTATACACGGAATACGGAATTAGTATCTTTTGATCGATCAATTTATCATTCAAAAAAAAAGCAGAAAATTTGAATTATTGAGAATTTATTTTTCTTCCATATTATAAATGGATTAAAGTAGTAGTGGTTTTTTTTTGGTCATTCATCTTTTATTTTCTTCATTTAGGAAATCCGACAGTTACCTTAAAGACATTGTTCTCTTTTTAGTACTTCGACTTTTTATGAATTATCATATACCATTATCATTTCTAATCTCTTTTGTTTGTCTTTTTTATCGATTAAATTCTTCAATGACAACATCAATGACATTTAGAGAACTAGATAACATTTCTAGTACGCTATGCGGTGATTGGTTGGTAGTCATGTTCGATTGTTAAAAAATTCTTACGTCTTTAAAAAAAAAAGAAAAAAAAAAGTAAAAAATAAAAGAATCCATTTATTTACAATGATTCGGATTGATCCTTTTTTTAGTTTCATTTTGTCATTTTTCATTCTTACTCAATACATTCAACAAAAATTAATCAAACTTTTATGCTATCAAATTTGATGCCGTTTTTATAAATTTTTGAAAATTTTTGCTTGTCATTTGGTTAAATATTTGAATTTTTATTTTTTTCTTCAAGTTGTTTTCATTTAAATTCATGCATCAACGTGAAAATTCTGATATTATAATAAATGATGATATCAGCGCATTATATATGGACTTACCAAATAAATGAAAATTTAAATTGCTTGTTTGGTATGTATATGATGTTTTGTGATATGTGAGTGATTGTATGGTAAATGATATTATGATAAAATTATAGGATTGAAGATTTCTACACTTAATATGATGTTCTAATATTTGGAATTATTAAATTTGTTTCATTCCTCTTTTTATTATCAATTCTTTAGGAAAATTTTATCTTCATTAACCTCGTCAAATTAATTTTATGTTCGTTAATTCGGAATTGGAAAAAATAGAATTGGATGTTTGAACTGAAAAATAGAAGAATATCAATGCATGAAAATCCCTAATATCTTAATAAAAGTTTTTGCAAGTTTGTTTCCTCCTCATAAATAGTAATTCAAAAATTTCGGAATGATCAGTGATAATATACGAATTTTTATGTTTAAATATAAAATTAATGTATAATACTTTTATATAATTATGTTTTCTATATTTAAGTTATTAAATTTTCTGTTGTAAAAAGAAATTTTGTCGAAATGTTTTACCAGAATGACTGGTATTCGAACTTAAAATGTTCTAAATATTTAAAGAAATTCTGCCATGCAGCAAGATGATGGGACAATTTATCATCTAAATTTGATATTGAATAGATACCATTGATATGTTAAATGGAACTATTACCTTGTAAAAAAAGAAAAACATGACAGTATTGATTGGTTTATTTGTTAATTTTTAGCAAAATCTTTTAACTAATATTTTATATAATTCAGCTTGATTATTTAATAATTCCATTTAACAATTTAAATTCGAAAATGATTGCTATAAATTGTTTAAACATATGCTGTAAATAAGCAAAAATTAATGCGAAATTATCAGATTTTCAAGAATTGTTAATCACTTAATTGTTGCAAAGATTTTTATAAAAGTTTTTAAAATTTTGTTAAAATACCGAATAAAAAGTTGGGTTTTATGTCAACTTTTAATTGTACCAATTATCTTTGCGGGTCAAATTCCTTGGAAATTTCATGTAAAACTTTAATTTGTCACCAAAAAAAACTACCATTTAATTTAATTTATGGATGGGAGAGAAAAAAAAATTTTAGTTGTTGTCATCAAAGAATATGATCGTTTGAGGTGGGATGTAAACTGTAAATTTTGGAGAATAATAAATCAAATAATTTCTCTCTCTCTTTTTTTTCTCTCTCTCTCTCTTACTCCGTAACTGTCAAATTCAATATCTTAAAAAATCTTCTGAGAAGAAATAAAAGAGAAATTTATGAATAACTAAAAATTTTAAATTAGTAAAGCAACAAAGAATAAATTTATTATAAAACTTTTCATTTTTATCGTCTCATCGGATAAATTCATTTTTAAAGTGAATTTGCTGAAATATTAATGTGATAAAATTCGATTACATTAAAGGAAATTTCAGGAAATTACGAAAAAATTGATAGCAGACAATTTTGCCGCATTTTATTCATTTCACTATTCCAAAAAGTTTTCTTCTTCGGATTTCTCACTTTTAGTATTCAATTTTGGGTTTGATGATGATAGTTTAAGAAATAAATATGTATTATAATGGTTTAAAGAATATATTTAAAGGAATTATTTATTTATATTAAACCTTCCTTTTGATCTTTATTTTATGCTTTTAACTAATTCGTAAATTCTATTTTTACTCGTTTCCTTTCATTCTTTTGCCAAACTTTTCCAATTTTTCTTTTACCTAAAGAAACACATTTCTCGATATTTTGTTCTATTTACCGAAATATAAATCGTAAACTTTAATTTAATTTTAACTAATAGATACTTTAATTGGATGAAATTACTTTACAAAATTTTTTTTTTTTTTTTTTTGAACCGAGAGAAAAGAATATCAATTAAGCATGTTTTTCTGTTTTTAATTTGCATGCAAAAATGAGACAATATTTTTTTCGCGGAAAAAATGAATTGATATTTGTTTTTTTCACTCATCTCTCTTATTATATTCTCGACTTCTTATCTATTAAAAAATTTATTTTTCGATTATTTTATTTCATTTCCTTACTTTTAAGTTTGCTCAAGCGAGCGTCATTTAATGTTATTGTTTATCTAAGTGAAATAATATTTGTCTTCAAACAGCATTTCGAAATTTTGAAATTCCAAAATTCAAAATTCTAAGATACGAAAGGGAATCGATAATGCGATATAAAATATTGAAAAAGTTAAAACTTTTTCATTTTCATTCCATCCTTTTTGTTCAAAAACTTTTTAATTTTTATTCGATAACATATTTGTAATATATTTTTTGGATTTGAATTTAGTAAAGAATGATTTTTTATTAGCGAATTATTTTTTGAAAATAATTATTTTCCTTCGAATGGTAGAAATTAAAATTATAAGAAATATTGAATTAAACTTATACATAATATTTTTTACTTAGTAACTAACAGGAAAATAGAATATATATTCATAAATGTATTCCGGGAAAACATCATACAATTATTAATATCAAAATTATTAATCACCTTTTCGAATTAATGGATAAGAATTCTTTTTTGATTCCTTTATTTCGTATTTTATTTTATTTCTTTTTTTTAAAATGATTTTAAACATAATTTCTAGGAAATTTTTATCGCTTCATTCAATCATTCACAATTAAAATAATAATATTCGAATGCATCATGATATCAAAAATCATATTCATTATCGAAATTAAATTTAATTATTAATTCGCATTAATTATTGACAAATTTTGCGTTATAAATCGCAAAATAACTTTTTTTTTTATCAAAAATTATAAAAAACAAGAAAAAAATTAAAATCGCAAAAATAATAAAAACTAATAATAATTCGTCACGAACTAAATTTTACAATATAAATTGTGACTTGAGAATAATAACTAAATAATTTCAATGTATTTTCGGAATTGAACTAAATTTTTGAATAAAAAAACTGCAATAGAATTATTTCGTATATAGTAATTAAATAGTCAGATATGAATTCAAATATGAATTCAGAGAATGAATTTTATTCATTTCCTTCCAATTTCTTCTTCTTTTTCATTCTTTGTATTTTCTAATTTTTCACTGATCTTTTCTTCTTTTCTTCTCTATAAAATCATAAAAAATAATGTCTTTTTTAAATAATTATTATATTGCATATCATTTATACTCCATTTCCTTCATTTCGGTTCATATATTTCATCTACCAAAATATTCTCTTTTAATATTTCTTTCTTTCTTTTTTCTTTTTTCATTCCTAACTTTTCTCTTTTTTTTTTTTTTTGACATTTTCCGTCAAATTATTTCATATTTAATGAGGCTGCTATAAATCCTCTTCCTCTGCGAAAATTATTAATATTTTCGAAATTTATCATCACATCATTGAATTGAATAAATTAATTTTTCAGTCATTCTTCTTCATTCCTGATCAATATCATCTAATTATATTTCATTCATTTTTTAATTATAATCAGTAATTTTTATTTTTACCAAAGTTTTCGTTTTCATTTTTTTTTTTTTTTTTGTTTGAGACTTCTTGTTTGTCCTTCTATTACGTGGAATTACGTGAGACCACTCACTTATTCTGCGATCACGCCTTTCATACAAGATTTCGTGTTTGTGTGCTTATCACGTTTTTAAATTCAAATTCGCGATTTCGAAATTTTTACATTATAAATAAATTAAGTTTTCTTTTTTCTTCTGGAAAAAATTTAATTCTAATTGAAAGAGATGAAAAAATTTAAATTTAATCATTAAATAACAACAAACTTTATGGTTCCAGTCAACCATTATGATTAGCAGTAATTGAATTTCGATATTCAATTCTAATTTGTACCTGAGGTATGATCCATAAATGCTGGTATTCTGAATGAATATTGAACTTAAAGACCGAAAATTCAATAAATTTCAACAATAGGCTATTCAAGATCTGAAATAAATATATATTATCTCTGTCTGCTGAATAAATTGATGTAAATTTTTTCTAAATTTCATATTTTCCACAAATAAATATGCTTATATAATTATTACATCTATTAACACTATTATTAAGTAACTAATTGATTTATTATTTACTTCAAAAGAATATAATATTTGTTGCTTCTGTGATTTAAATCCTATCACTAATTTGAAAATGGTATCGATGCTTTAAAAAAATTTAAAAAAATATGCGAAATTTTAAAATATCAAATTTTTTCATTAATTTCAAAAAATTGTAATTCTTTCCTCAGGTTGGTTATGATTTTCACGTGAAATTATTTGACGTAAAATGTTGTGAAAATTTGTGTTGCAGTCAAACTTAGCAAGCAATAATTAAAATGGGAAAACATCGACGTGATGAGAAGAATTTCCATTTCGATTATCATTTCTTCCTCAGTCTTGTAGATATTTCAAAAATTCTGTTTCCACGTATCGAATGGGCCGCATTCTTCATGTTTGCTACACTTTTCTTCTCTATTGCCAGTAAGTTGAACTTTTAAAAATAAAATTAAATTTAAAATTCGAAAACAATGAATAGACAATTGATTATCTTATTATCATAATATATTTTGATTAAAAGAAACCAATTCTGAAGATTTTGGAAATGACTGAGTAAATTGTCCAGAAATTAGTTAGGAAAATTAAGGAAAACTAATGAAAAACGAAAAAATTCTCATTCAAAACATTTATAAAATTGCTCGATATGGTACATGAATTTTGCTAATGAAAATTACAGGTGAAATGTTAACTTTTTTAACGGGTATGGTACCAGGTCGAATATATCAAGCATTAGTTAATAAAAATAAATCCGAATTTTGGCACATTTTTCTCCTTGGCTCAATTGCATGTACTGGCAAATGTGTGGTAAAATAATTGTTGAAATAATTTTTCTTTTTTTTTTTTTTACGAAAAATTAAAATAAAATTTCGATGTATTTTGACGTTTCCGAAATAAACTAAAATATTTTGTTATATCACTTTCAAAATTCAGATCTTGAAATCTTTTTGATTCAGTCTGGATCGAATGCATTAATTTACTAATAAATTTGAATTAATTAATTTATTACGCGTTTATCTCTTAATTTGCAAATTTAACAGTCTCATATTAAAAACTGTTGGTAAATTTTAAAATCCTTCATGTTTTCTTGGAAAAACTAATGTGAAGATAGCTTAATAAACCAAGTGGAAATTCCAGAAAATTTCAGAAACTTCCCCTTCGTATATTTATTAAATTTAATTAATAATTAATTATTATAGCAGCAATTAATTCCAATTTCAAATACTCTTTTTTTCTTTGAATTGTTCTACAAATTGTTTTAGCAATTTTTTTTCTAAGTTACAAATTTAATTTCAAACTTATCTTAAGAAAGAATAATATGATAAATTTACTTCCTTTTGTTTCGTATAATTTAAAACGAAATATTATCATTATTATATAAAATTCTCTTTTTTATCATTTTCTATTCTTTTAGTTCATCGCATTGAAATCGTTCACATCATGGCAACTTTATTTAAGTTGGCGTAAAAATGCGGTAATCAAACTTCACCAATGCTATTTTAATAATCATGCATACTATAATATTAATAATATTGACGATTTTGGCATTGATAATCCGTAAATTAATTTTTATTATTAACTTTCTTTTTTTTTGTCGAAATATCTAGTAATATGGATGAATTCTCAAAAAATTCCCTGTTTTTAAATGAATTTCTAAATGCATTCTTTAATTAATGTAAAATTTTGTTTTACTTCTAAGACATACATACTTTTATAATTATAATTAATATAAAATAATATGATGCATTATTGAAAAATGGAATTAGATAAGCATTAAAAAAATGAAATCAAGCAGGTTAATTAATTAAGCAAAAATAAAGTTAAGTGAATTAATTAAATAAGTAAAATCAAATAAATAATGCATTAATTCTTTTTAATATCGTCTAATTTTAAGTCAGGAATTTCTTCCTTTTTTTTCTTTTAATTTTTGATGTTTGCTTTTTAATTCTGTAAATAATTTAATTAATTACTAATAAATTGTTTTAAAAATTTATTTTGTAGTGATCAGCGTATCACACAAGATACCGAAAAAATGTGTAATCAATTAGCAATAAATATAATACCTGCTATACTAATTGGACCATTTGTTATTGCCGTCTATACTTATAAGACATATATCAGGTGAATGATATATTAATGTAAAAATTTTAATTTTAATAAATTTAATTTTAATTATTTTGAAATTTAAATAAAATTCAATTTTGCAAAATTTCCACGAATCTATCAGTTAAATTGTTTGCAAGAAATGAAATAATTTTCATCATTTTATCTTCTATTTTAAAACAAATTTTCAAATTACTGCAAGGCTTTTTTTTTTGAATATTAAAATGAAATATTGAATTAATCAGCCAATATTTTGAATTATTATATTTATAATTTTGCTCGTCGTTAACAGAATATTTGCAAAATTGGATAGAAACAACGAAGTTAATTCTTTTTAAGTATTTATTAAATTAAAAATTTTTAAATATTTAGTACTGGTAGTTTGGGTATTGGTATTATTTATGGCTATTTCATTATTGGTGTTATCATTAACAAATTTCTTGTATCACCAATGGTCAAATGGAATGCTCGAGAGGAAAAAGCGGAAGGTGATTTTAGGTATTATTTTCTAAATCATTTTTTTTCCCTCTTCCAAAAAATGTTAATAATTGTTATTATTTTTATTATAATGATAATTCATAAAGTAAAATCGATCAAATTGCATTGAAAAATTTTGAACTTTCAAAATAAACTAAGTTAAATTCTTTGATTAAAATTTTTACTAAAATTTATCAAACTTAAATAATTCAGTTCGAATTCTTTTTTATTCATGTAGCTAGAAGATAATTTAAATAATATTGCTTAAAATAGAACTAAAATTTCCATTATACTGGAGTTCACATCTAGTATGCATAAATACACTCTTATTTAAATTTTAAGTAATAAACTAAATTTAATTACTGACTATGTGAATAAAATTGCCATGTGCTGATAAATATTTTTATTATTTGTCAGTTTCATATTTGAAACTTAAAATTGAAATTTAAATTTAATTAATTGAAAAAGCATATGATAAATTTTCTTACGAATCAATATAAATGTTGACCATGTTTTAAGTATCAAGTAATTGTTTTCCCCTGAATTCCTAATTGAGTTACTAGCATTTTTATTTCAATCTTACTAGAAAAGGTGTAAGAGAATTGCGATTCTAATTAACTTCATTATACTAAATTAAGATAGATTTTAGGTACAAACATGTTTCAATCCGGAATAATGCTGAATCAATTGCTTTATATGAAGCAGAACCATTTGAGCAATACGAATGTAATCGAATATTCATGTTGCTATGGTGGCGACAATTTAAGTTTATGTGCTGGAAATTACCTAATTTATGTAAGTTTATTAAATATCAATGCTAACTTGTTAGTATCATGATAAGCCATGCAGAAATTGAAATAATGCCTCACTGTATCAAATAGATAATAAAACATATGTCATTGTACTAACCGTGTAATCAAAAATATTTTGAAAATGAATTGATATTTTATTCTATAAACAAGCTGTTCGATTAATTTAGCAAATGATTTGTTTTTATTTCATATAATTTCAATATTTTAAAATTACTTGATTCATTTTATATTTTTTTTGGACATTCAAAATTTTAATTATAAATTTAATACATATGAATTTAATTATAAATTTAATACATATGAATGGTCTCTTTTATTTAATAGATAATCTATATAGAAATTGAAATAATGTCTCATTAAACTTATAATTAAACGTTGCTCTGGCAACATGTGGCATATTTGATTTATGGTATATATCGCGTGATATTATTATAGACTAACCGGCAATCTATATAAATAAAAATATAAATATTCGTTTGTTCAAAATCTTAAATCCCCGAAAGTTCTTTGCAATTGGTAAGAACTTTCGGAGATTTAAGATTCTGAATCTGTGCTTCCTCGTTGGCTTTAGTTTATTCGAGTATATATTGATCGGTTGCCATGGCTTCCAATCATTGTAATTATTACCATTACTATTATTAATAACACGAAAAATTCGGATTCAGTAAATCGCAAATGCTAATATCTGTTCCTAGTCTTATGCTACCTAAATCTGCTTCCTAATTTTCTACTTCACTTTTTTTTTTTGCTAAAATTTCTCAATACAACAGTTGTTCCATTTCGTTCTAATGTCATTTTTCAAAAGCTCGAACACCAAGCGATCAACAGCAATCATGATATTATCTAACTTTATTCTATCTTGTAACGTAGATGGAAAATCAATCTTCCATCAATCAATAAAACTTTTCTTATTAAGATTCATCTCTGGCGAAATTTAAAATGATTTGAAGAAATTTACAATGCTTAATTTCATTCATTTCTTTCGCTTATCAACAAAGAGGATGTCTAATCGTTTAGGTGCAATCTCTCTTTCCGATATATTTTTGTATTTGGAATGGATGTTAGTGCAATTCGAAAAAGAGTTCAGAATTTGAGTAGATGATGAAGTTATTCGAAAAGGACTTCAGAATCGAAATGGATGACAAAGCAATTCGAAAAAGAAACTTAGAATCTGAAAAAAAAACTCAGAAGCTTAGAATTATACGCGTGTTTGATTGTTTGCCTGTTTCGCTCATTCGTTGATGCCCGTTTCCCTCAGTTTGATTTGCAATTAATCGTCGCAATGTTTCCACTCCGTGAGTACGAAAACCGAAATTTAATCTTCTGCGAGGCATTATTCGGATGAACTAAAGCAAATCAATTACACCTCAACTGTCCTCGAAATTGAATTGTGGACTGAACTTCAACTCTTGCTGCCGTTGGATTGTGTGACTAAAACTGACTCAAATACTGAAGTCCTAACCTTTTGAATTCTTCTCTGTAAATCGGAACGTTTTGGCGGTAAATCTTACGACTTGTTGCTCCCTTTGAAACTATTTTATTTCCAACAAGGAAAAAATCACAGTATTCCTTTATGTAGTGATTTTCCGTCTGTTGAGAAAAAAAATCTAATAGTTTCTAATTTGGGTTGGAGATTGCTTCTTCTTGCTGTTAAGACTCAGCTAAGTTAGCAGTAGACTTCTTGGTATATACGATATTGTATAAAATATTTGTACAGAACAAAATAATAATATAAATTTCGGGGTACAATAGTAAGGATTCAATGAACAATACATGGTAAATAATAAACAATAAAGTTTGAATGCTTACCATATTATCGTACTTTCCTTTTGTGACTGTCGTTCTCTTTCCGCTCTACTATTGCTGTTGCTCTTGCTGAATTTTCGTTTGTGCTGTCGAACCGTCTTCGAAGTTGAACTAGGATTGAGCTGACGCTGAACTGATCTTGTTGACACTGCTGTTAAAGAAACTGCCTCGAAGACACTGCCCAGCCCAAGTTAGCTAAAAGAAAATCCATAGAAAAAAAATCCATACTGATTGAAAACACACAACTAGTCAACTCGAAAAGCCCATTTTTACATGGATAGTCTTTGGTATCGATGATGGATGGAAGCTTATAAAACATTAATCACACAAAAGATTGGTTAACAGGACAAAGGATAAGAAACGGAAATTCTTGATGAAAATCAAAAAACCAGCTGCTATCATTTCCTCTCTTTATATGAACAAACAAATCTCTTCATGAATATCTTCCCGAAAATTCGATAAAAAGGCAATCCAACGCACGACCTAATATCAGAAGTCAGAGAAGCAACTCATAAATTGCTTGTAATCCATCATGCACTATCTTGATCTCGACATTTTTGCGACGCAACTATATTCATCACAAAGGAATAAGTAAAAATTTCAAAGCATGAAAAGCATTACAGTGATGCATATACCCTTTGTTCTTGCAGCACTCTACCCACGACATCGCAATTTCGACCCACGATGCGGCGTCAGTAATAGCCCTCGTCTTCTTAACTGATGAAACCATCGCTCATTCAACAACATGCATTCACCCTCAATCCCTTGTGTATAAAATACCGAATGTTGCATGCTCAAGACACTTATAGATGTGATAGGTAAAAAAAAAGTAGGTGTATCTATGTAAAAACATATGCCTATTCGAATGCAATATTATTTCAAAAATTTCAAAAAATTGGTAAGAACCTGCGGATATTTATGATTTAGAACAATGAACATTTACATTTTTATTCAAATAGATTTATGGAGAAACCATTCATATTACTATACTAAATTTATAATTAAGATTTTGATTTAATTATAATTATTATAAAAGTTTCATATAGGATTTCAAAAATTACATATATTTATTTTTGACTTTGATAATATTGATAAAAATATTTGGAAAAGCTACAGTTTATTTCTATTTCTCTTATCACACATCATTTTTTGAATTCTGTTGGAAATGTTACACAATTTACAGTGAAAAATAAAAATTCATTTATTGAATTCTTCCAAAGAATTTAGTATTTCATATGCTTACCAAATATATACTGGATTTTAAATCAACTTAATATATGAAATTTTTTAATCCATATACATAAATTACATTTTAATATACAAACTAAATTTTTCGTTAGTTTGGCAGCAACTTTTCGATTATTATGGTGGTATTTTGAGTTATGCAATACAATTCATTCCAATATTAATTACTGGAGTTTACGATGATTTATCAGTACAAGATTTGGCAAGGATTATAATCAATGTTAGTATAAGAATTATTTTTTTGATTTTTTTTCCAAAATCATCTCCGTACTTTAATTTAAAAATTTATTATCATATTGTTACTATTATTTTCATTATTATTGTCGTTTTTATTACTGCTGTTATTGCTGTTGCTATTATTACCATTCTTGTTTTTATTATTTATTATTAGTTACTTTTATAGCTGTTATTTATTATTGTTATTGTTATTTTTGCCATTATTATTGTTACTATCAATAATATTTGGTTTACCGGACATTTTACTTGAAATTTAGAAATATTTTCATTATAAATGGACATCAACTAATTCTTTTTGCTGTTTCTTGTGATGGAAATATTACAAAAAAATGAAATAATTTAAAGAAAAAAAAATGCTCAACAAAATTTCAATTAATGAAAATATGAAATCTGATATTTTTAGAATGCATTCGTATATATGTATTTGATCAATAGTTTCACGCGAATAACAGATGTAGCACTTAGTACCGGTGAAATGGGTGGTATATTGCAACGGTACGTGGTATTTTACTATTCACAGTTAAAATTCTTAATTTTTTCTATTTAAAAAGAAAAATCTTTATTTTTTAATTTTTTTAGTCAGAAATTATTGAGTTTTTTCTTTTTATCTCCTCAGAAATGATTATGAAACATTTCAAAATATATATTAAATTTAATTTAATTGCTATAATAGAGTAAAATTTTACTATGAATTTTGAATTACTTTCAACATCTGTTATAATTTAATATTAAGTTTTATATCATAATAATAATTTCCAATAATCTTTTGTTATATAAAAAGTAAAAAAACAGAACAATTTTCTTGGTTAAAAATTAAAGATAAATATGTGTATTTAAAATAATATATTTTACTTAAAAAAGAAAAATAAAAATTGTGTCAGTAAATTTTTCCTAAAAGTTTTCTAAGTTACACAAATATTTAAAGCTGAATTATTGATTGATTTTTAAGATTAGATTTTCTTCACAATTTATGTTTTGCATTACAGATGCGACTAAAAAAAAATCCTTTTCTTTTCAGTGTAGCGGAATTGATTCGCGTATGCGAACATATGGATAATAGAAAAACTGGTAAAAATAAAGTTTCTAATTGTTCATTTTAAATTTTACCAATAATGGCCTGAAAATTTAGAGAAAATAAAACATTTATTCCAACCAATATTTCAACAGAATTAATTTAGTGAATTAAAATTGATGAAGTAAGCGAAGTTTTCTGGAAATTTGTAATTAAATAATTGTGGCAATTTGAAATAAAATATCCGTTCATTTGGTATTTTACTTTTTAATAAAATTAGTCAAATATAACTGCTTGTCCCAAATTAAACTTTTTGCAATAGCATGATACTTCATTATGTTTACTGTAATAATCAATCCCTTTAATAATTTGCCTTTAATATTTTAGAACGGCAATTAATGGATAACTTTTGTTATTTAATATTAAGTTTTATATCATAATAATAATTCCCAATGTAAAAAAAAAAACATAATAAAACACCATAAATTATTGAATGATGTCCATAAATTGTAAAAATGAAACACTTTATGAAACGAATGCGATTATTTTAATCCATTATAATTATTCCAGTTATAAATAATATAAATAATAAGTTATTCTACTGTTTCAGGCCTTGAAAATGATTTTTTAATTGATTCAACACTTGAAGAAGATAATAATAAGCAATATATGATGTATGATATTCATAATATTAGTTATTCATTACCAAATTATTATCCTGTTCGAAAATTGCTTAATGGTATTTGTAATTAAAATGCTTTTTTTTCTTTTTTTTTATCGATTATTTTTCGTATCAATTGTTAGGAAAACAGAAGTTAAAGAAAACAAAGCGATTAATATTCGAAATATGAAATCTTTCTTTTCGGAAATATATATTACAATATTGGCGATACAGTGTCAAATTATTGTCGCAGAATATGTTATTTTATATTTAGTATGTTAGAAATTTTAGTGAATAAATTTTACTTTATCATCTTGACTTCAACTTTTTTGGATATTTTTTTTTTAATTTAAAATTTTCTATAGAAAAAATTCGAATTGTTTCAAAAATTCTTTTTTTTTTTTGACATTTAAAATGTTTGCTTTTATCAAGTGATGTATTATTGCGAATTTTGGTAAAATTTTTCCAATTTTATAGATTTTTCATTGTCAATCAATAAGGATGCAAAAATAATTATATCAGGTTCTAATGGGAGTGGGAAAACATCGTTGATTCGGGTATTATCACGATTATGGCAATATGAAACTGGTATATATTTCCGAATATTAAAATAAATTATTCAGGAAATAGATTTTTTTTTTTTTAATTTTGAACTTTAGCTATATTTATATTTCGTCAGCTTGAAAAATAAATTTTAAGTCAAATTAGGATAGAATGAAATAATTCAATTAATTTATTTAATTCAATAGCCTTAGAAATTAATTTTATGGAATAATCTTTGAAAGATTTATATTATTAGATTATATGCATTTGCTTAGATACTCCTTAAGCAAATATTCAAAAAAATTTTGGGTATTCATAAAACTTTAATTAATTAATTTAAAGGTTATGTTAGACATGGAGCAAAACGTGGACAAATTTTACGCCTACCGCAAAAGCCGTATTTTCCTTGTGGTCATTTAAGTTTATTTCAACAAATTAACTTTCCGGCAACAGGCATTTCAAATAGTTTTGAAAGAATTGATAACGGTAAATATTTAATCTGTTATCAATGCTATCAGCCATATTTGGTGTTTCGTTTCCGAAGAAATCTAAATAATAGCTTTATTCAAATATAAATTATTGAATAATAATTGTATTTTTTTTTACTGCTAATATTCGTGAAATATACAGATATTTACAAATGATAATTAATTTTAAAAAATTTTTTAAAATAACTTTTTGAATTTTGTCAGTCAATTATTTGAATTTTTTCCAAAATCTAATTTGAATTAAATTTTAATCAATTAAATTTATATTGTTCCTTTTCGTTAAAGCCAATGTTTATTTTTTAGATTATGCATCTATTAGTGGTATTTTGAGTGAATTAAAACTTGACTGGTTAATTGAACGTTGTGAAGGCCTTTTTAATCCGGTTGAATTTGAATGGTTAGTATATTATTTATTTATTATAAACTTTTAATTAATTATTTCTATCAAATTTTCAAATCTTACAAAAATTAATAAAATTTAAAACATGCTTGTTAAATATCGTTTATTTTTGTCAATTATAAGCTTCCATATTATTTGTATTTATTAAGACTTCAAATTTTTTTTAAAATTAATAAAATTTCAAAAATATCTTTTTAGGCAAGATACATTAACACCAAGTGAGCAACAACGATTTGCATTTGCCCGAGTTTTCTATCAACAACCGCAATTTGTTATCTTAGATGAATCAACCAGTTGTATCGATTTAGATATCGAAGAACACATTTATCAACTTCTTCTTTTCGTATATTTTTCAACTTTTTAATCATTTAAAATATTTGTTTGTTTAATTTTAGGTTAGAAATTGAATAATTATTGTTATCAAGAATTTCAATATTAATAATTAATGACAAATGATAGTTACTGCGGGAAGAAAAATCTGATTTTTCTTCTGATTCTAAAGTTATCATCTTTCACTAATTATCAAAATTTATTGTTTCGATTAACAGTTTAAAATTCTTAGTATCAAAATGCATTGATTGAGAAACTACTTGGAGGATTTAATTACAAAAAATCCTATTTATAATTATTTGTCATAATTGATTTCCAAATCAATTAAATTTTTCAATTAAATTTCCCAAAAAGAAAAAAAAAAGATGGAAAAATAAATTTTAAAATTAGTCAATATGATATTTGCTTATTTGCAGAATAATATTGGCTTTATATCAATTACTAATCGTCCATCATTAATTAAATTTCATGAAACGATGCTACATTTGGATGGTTATGGTACTTATACGATTCAATCATTAAAATCTTTAAGTCCAACTTCCCCTACAAGTGCTATCGATTCCAATGATTTTCCAAATTTTGTTTAAACTTTTCTTTTTTTTTTATTTTTAACTCTTTTGTTACATGTTTTTCAGTATAGTTTTCAAATACAAATTTATGTAATGGGGAAATTTTAACCCAAATAACTGAAGTTTTTCACTTATGTAAATAGTAATATTCTATTCCCTGCCATGCTATTTTTAATTTTGTTCTTAAAGAACTGAGCTTTGTTAATTAATACAAAATTCAAGTTTTTTATGTAATCCTGAAATATTCTGTTATTATGTTTTTCATACTGTTAATTTTGAAGAGGAAAGAAAAGAGCCCATATTTGATACTAAATTTGCAAGTATTACTAAATTGAGTAATTGATTTGAATTGTTAATACTTTGTATAGTTGTTATAAAATACATAAAATTTTCTAATTTTCTGGTAAATATAATCGAAATTAAAATAGAAAATTTCATTCCATTTAATTATTTTTTCCAGTTTTAATTTTTTTTAAATAAACAAATTTGAAAATTTTTTCCTTTTCTTTTTTATTATTATTTTTTCATTAAAAGTCACAAAATTAATTACAATTATTAATAATGTTGTTAAATTATGAATTTGTACTTTTCACTCAAAATTCAAAAATTTTTTTCTTCATTCTGTCAACAACTAAACAACCACAACAAATGGACAAAAAATAATTAATTTAATTTAGATTTTACGTTCTCTTCCACTGAATTATAAAAATGTTAATTGCATTTTTGTTTTTTATAGCATATATGATTACACTAGTGTTCGAAAATCGGGAAAAAAAAGGATTCAGAATTCCAACTTTAAAAGTTCAAAAATCGAAAAAAGAAGGATTCAGAATCCCAATTTGAAAATATAAATTAATATGCGATAATCTTTATACTAATATTGCGTTGCAATTTTTTCAACTGAAAAATCGAATATAATGAATAAATTAAACGATGATTTCAAGCATTATATCCCTAAAATATTCATTTCCACTTTAACAATATTAGATAAATTATAAAAAATTCCACTAGTAAGCTTATTTGACTGAAATTGCTCGATATGTTGTTTTTGGATTTAAAACTATTCTTATTAATCTATCAAAGTAATCTTATTCGTATATTTTTGACCAAAATAATTATATTTAATCATTTAAATGATTATTAATTATCTTTCATTCATTTCATTCAATTACTAGTTTTTAGTTATTTCAATTTTGAAAATTACATCATATTCTCTTGTATTTGTATGAATGGCTTGCTTATTTCAACGCTGTTATTAAAAATTAGCAATCTTTTCGAAATTTGACAAAATCAATTAAATGATCAACAATAGCATTTGATCAATATTTACAATTATCAGCTGCAAAAGTGTAATATCGATAAGATTATCACTGTTAAACTGGCAGTAACACATAGCATGAAAGCACTTGGGTTTTATTTTTAATCAAAAATATAAAATATGCAAAACAGAAAGACAAATTTTATCCAAGAAAAAAGAAAAAAAAAAAAAAAAAGAAATGAAAGACTGTATTTGAAAGCATTATAGCATCATCTTATGGATAATTTTTTTTTTGTAGATTAAATTTCGAAAAGGAAAAAATAAATTTTGACATTGAAGTTCAGTTTAAATATCAAAGTTAAACTTTTACAAATGGCTTCATTTTTTTCCTTTTTTTTTTTTTTTTTTTTGCTTTTCATGCTGTATTTTAGGCGGAAGTTGATAAAAATAAATTATCCAAAAGCGTCTGCATAAGGCTCATATTACCTTTTGCACTCATTAAATTTCTCAACTCATTTTGATCAGTTAATGTAAAATTTAAATTATTTTTCTTCCTTATTATTAAAATTTCACGGTTCAATCTCTAATTTTTCAATTAAATTTAAGTCAAAAAAGCAATTAATTCATCGCTGAAACAGAAAAAAAAAGATCAGGTAATTGAGCTTGAGCAAAGTACCAGATTTATTATGAAAGCACTCTAGTTTAAATGCATCATCCATTAACTTTTTTTTTTCACTTAATATTAAAAAAAAGTTTCTTTTTTGTATTTATTTTATCAAAATTTGTTAACTTTTTTTTTTCGATGATAAAATTCAAAAAATTCGGATGATGCTTTATAAAATTTTATTAAAAAAACAAAAACAAAGTGAATAATAAAGGCAGCATAAATGAAATGAAAGCTCTTTGGTAAATAAAAAAGTAGATTTAGGTGAATGCTTTTGAATGCTTTAGAGCATTAACTTTGGCATTAAATCTTAATTTAAATTCAAGAATTGATTTCAATAACCAGTCAAATAATCCACCGAAATTTGAAAGACATTTGAAAGGCACATAGGAATGATATATGAATTCTAATTTATTTATCGAAAAATATTCAAAATTTTACAATCATCCATTCGACATTTCCGCTTGAAACATCCTTTTTTATTTTCGTGTAGTTGCCTGCGGTCTGGAAGGAATGAAAATTCATTTCTGATGATTCCTGAAATTATTTTTGATAAAGTAAAATTTGTTACATTTTTTTTGCTTAAATTTTAAATTAATTATCTCTAATTTAAGAATTATAAAAAACACGTCAATTAGTATTCTAATTTATGGTATAATCAGATGAATGAATTATAATTAATGAGCAAATAATTCAAAGCTAAATTATTAATGTTTTAAGTTTTCAAGTTTAAAAATGAAAAAGAAAAAGAAAAAAATGTTTATGAATTTAAAAAAAAATTTTTTTTGAAATGTGAGATGCCATGATGAAATCATTTGTTTCAAAAAAAAAAAAAATAGAAAAAAAAATTGGAGAGTGATGAAATGTTCAAATTAAATAGCAAAAAGAAGAAGAAGAAAAAAAGAGGGAGCAAAAATTAATGGTTTTTATGTACCAAATAGAAGTAATTCTATTATAATTCAAAATTTTTGAACTTTGGCAGTATATGTTGAACTATTTAAGTAAAAATAATTTGAAAAAAATACTTATTAACCTGTTAATGTTGTTATTTACTTTAATTTGATTTTTTATTTCAGGAATTTTTTCAAAATTGATTATTTAATTTTTCATAAAGATTACCCAATCTTTGATATTCAAAATCTTTGGTATTTAATCGATGTTTGATTATATTTTTCATATTTTCAGTATTATCAAATTATTTCGTTATCAGTTCTGATCTTTCCGCTTTTATTTGATTCAATTCAATTCCATACCTTAAATAAAATCATTTGAATTTACAATAATATATCAACTTTTTTCAAATCAAAAAAAAATTTTGACGAATTTCAATAAATTCGCCAAAAAAATTATTACTCATATTTTTAGCATACATTTTGTTTTATTTTGCTCATCAAATTTTATCAAATTTGAAATAATAATAATAATTGGAAATGATAACTGCTATAATTTCGAAATAAATGCAAGTTTGTGTTTAAAATATTTAAGCTTAATTTAAATCAAAATCTTATATACATTTAGTTGCACAAGCATACTAAATATTTAAGTTTCATTTAAATCAGAATTTCAATTTCTTTACATTAATGATACCATGCATAATAAATATTTAAATTTAGTTTAAACTAAAATCATAATTTATTTATCACATAACGTAAATGAATAATTAAATATTAAATTTCATTTAAATCAAAAATTCAATTTCTTTACAATCATTCACTGCAAATTTTTTTTTCTTTTTTTTTTGAAAACTTTTCTCAAATTTTCTTTTTAAATAAATGAATAAAAAATTGCTTAATGAATTAAAGAGAAAAGAAAAGTTTGGAATGAAAATTTACCGTTCCAGACAATTTTGGATGTTTTCTTGTTTTGAAAGGATGAAGTAAGAAGTGATTGAACTGATAAGTGATAAGCGGATGGATGATAAGAATTGAAATAAAAGCTATTCGAAAAATAGAGCAGGCAACTAAGCAAAATTCATTCAATCAGCCATTTTATATATTTGCACTCACAAACACATCAAAAGCCTTTTGCTCTCTTTCCGATACAAATAAATAAAACTTGATCGATGATCATCAGCAAGAATATATTTTCATTCAATGGCAACTAAACGATGACGTTTTTTGATCCATTCGAAAAGAGAAGAAAAGAAGAAAAAATGAAAACTTTATACTTGAATTATCCATTTTAATCCTTTTTCTTGTATTTTTATTATTAATTTCCTTTTTTTTCTTTTTTCTCGTCAATTATTTTATTATTCATTTTCACATATACAACAACATTTTTTTTTCTTCCTTCTTTCTTTGAACTTCCTTGTTTTTTTCTTTTCTTTTAATTTCAAAAAAAAGAAAAATTTTTACTTCCGGATATAATTTGAATTACTGTTATTGTTAAATATTTTTGTTTTATTGTAATTGTTATTGTTATTTTTGTTTACAAATTTATTAATAATCACGTAATAAATTTATTATTATTATTAGTATATTTAATTACTTATTAAGTATTTTTATTTTATATTACTTATCACATTTTCCATACATTTTTTGCTATTTATGCTATATTCAGCTGATGCATATGTTATTGTTGCAAATGTTTGCCTATTTGTTTCATTTTCAAAGTAAAGGAATTTGTTGTTGACAATATCACAAGATATATGACATCATTTGTTGAATTCTGATCATTTCAATGGCTCATTTTTATTACATTTGTTTATTTGCTATTTTCATCAAATTTTTGAATTTCACAAGTATGACAATATTAGTTGATAGAAAATTGTCACCAAAAAAAAATACGTAAGCTAAATGATTTGTATTTCGAAATTTACATTTCACTTCATATTTTGTACTTCTTATCGTTTTTTTCTCTCATTTCTTTGCCTTTTTTTTTTTTTTTTTTTCAAATGATAATCATTGATTCGATATTGTTATTTCTTTCTACCTTTCTACCTTTCTTTTTTTTTTTTTTTTAATTTATGGTTGATATTTCGAAACAATTTATCAAAACTCCATAATTAGAAGCAAGAAATTTTCGAAAAATTTATGAAATGTGTTATAAAAATTTTATTAATTTTCCAAATTTTGGTACATTAATGTATCATTTAGAGAACATTTTTTTTTTTTTTTTTTTACTTTGATTTCATGTCTTTCAATAATTTATAGAATTCTTTACAGTCAAAAATTCATTTCATTAATTTATTTCCATTCTTTGAAACAAAAAAAAAAAAAAAAAAAAAATAGAGTATAATTTAATTTCATAAATTAAAGAAAAAATTTGTCATTTTTCTGTTTTTTTTTTTTTTTTTTGTCTTAGCTTATCTTTTAATTTTATCTCTTACTCTTAATTCATTTTTCAAACACAAACGTCAAGTTTTTAATTAGTAAGTATGGTATGAATTAAATATATTTAATTTCATTTATTATTTGATCATTCATTTCCTTTCCAAAAGATACCGAAAGAAAAGAAGGAATTAAATTTAAAAAAAAAAAATGAAATTTTCTTTTTGCTACTTTTTTTTTTGACAAATTCATTTTCTTTCTCATAAAGAATGAAAAGGACGAATGATTTGATCGAGATTGTTTAATTTTCATTGAATGATTCAAAATGAAAAAATGAATGAAAATGAAAGGAATGAACAAAAATCAAAAAAAAAAAATGAGATCGAAATTCATCTTATCTTCTTCGTTAAGCTTTTACACAATTTTCAATTTCCTTTCATTTTTCATCCTTCCTTCACTCATTCATTCATTCCTTTTTTAAAGAAATATTTTAAAATGAACTTCTAACTATCTCCCTTTTCTTCTCTTTTTCTTTTTTTTTTTTTAAAGTGTAAACTAGAAATTTATTTTGAACTTATTGAGTTCGCTTTAAAATATACTTTGCACTTTGTTCATTCATTGATCTAATCCAATTGATTTCATCTGCTTATACTAATAATTTATTATGTTCACATAAAATTTAACTTTTTTTTATTTTATTTTCATTTTCATTAATTTTTTGTTACAATTAAAATAAAAGTATAAAAAGAAGATGGTATTTTAGCTAATGCAATAATAATAATAACAACAACAATAAACATTGGTAACAAAAGAAAAGGAAACAAAAAACAAAAGTATATGTCAAAGTTGTCTGAATTGATTTGTAATTTTAAATTTCAAAAAATTATTACTTTGAAAAATTATTCGATTTAAAAATTCAAATTCAAAAATTATTAAAAAAAAATAAAACGAAATTAAATTGTCAACAAATTAATCATTATCAAACTATGTTTATTAACCAGAAAATATTAATGCGAGTAAAATTTTCAAGTAAATTATAAAATAATATTCTTACTTTTCGTAATTATATTAAATTTTATTTAATATTTCTATTCTATTTACTATTGGTATAAAAGAAATTAATATTTAAGAATTGTAATGCTTTTAGTCTTCCTTATTATTGATTGCTAAAAAAAAGGAAGTTTTACAATGGCCTAATATTTATGGCCAAAAGGAAAAAAAAAAAGAGGAAGGAGCTTTGCCAGGCCTTAATATTTATAGCTAAAAACCAGGAAGTTTTATAATAGCCAAAAGGAAAAAAATAAGTGATGAATTTTACAATGTCTTGAATCGACGTCATAGTGCATATATGAAATAAGGTTTAATTTTGTCAAATATGCTTCATGTCATTATTAAAATCGTCAAATATGCTTCACGTCATCATTAAAATCGTCAAATATGCTTCACGTCATTATTACGTGAGTCATCATTCGCTTTAAAAAAAAAAAAAAAAGAAAGAAATGGCGTTTCTTTAATACTTGATTTCTTTAATTCCCGAATGATTTAAATTATTTGAAAATATACCATAAATACAAAGTTTATCCGAAAATAATGCATGAAGAATTTTAATTTGTGTGCAAAATGAAAAGAATAAATAATATGCAATATAGTCATTTTACAAAAATATTCGATCAATAATATTTTATTCATTATTATGCATTGTTTTTATAACATATAATGATATTTTATTATCACGATAGTTTCAATATACTATTATGATCACGATAATTCAAATAATTTCAAATATATTAATCATATTGTTGAAGTTCACAATTACATAATACCTTTTTTAACTCAACAATTTCCAATATTTTAATACATATTATTAATAAAATCAGTTGATTAATAATTTTAATTAATCTTTATTTGAAAGATTGAATGAAACAGAATAAACAGTATGATATCATTTATCATGATTCATATCTTGATTAAATAACTTTAATTGATTTTAACAGAAAAATTAAATGAATCATAGCAAATATAACATCATCCATTATGATTCATATTTTTGTTTGGTAATTTAATTGATTTTAATCGAAAGATTAAATGAATCACATCAAGTAGTTTAATATTCTAATAATTCGGCAAATTTCAATGTACACATTCTTCACATATCATCATACTTTGTCAACATGAATTTTTTTGTTTATTATCTCAAACATTTTTGGGCTTGAAAAAAAAAAGAAAAAAATTTTTTTACCAAAATTGTTGACAACATTGCACTTTTTCTTAGTTATGAAATATTTATTTTAAAAAAAAATTATTTTTGTATTATTTAATTGATAATATTTCCAATAATCATATTTTTGACTTTGATAAGATTGAAAATATATTATTTCTTGAAAGAAAGTATCAAATAATGTGCAATGTACTGAAATTACAAATATTT
This sequence comes from Onchocerca volvulus, assembly GCA_000499405.2. Classification (NCBI taxonomy): domain Eukaryota; kingdom Metazoa; phylum Nematoda; class Chromadorea; order Rhabditida; family Onchocercidae; genus Onchocerca; species Onchocerca volvulus. The sequence goes on along the minus strand of HG738137.1, from coordinate 24,247,048 downwards.
TTAATTTTACAAAGTGTAATTTACAATGTAAAAAAAAAAAAGAAAAATTTCTGAAAATTGAAAACATAACAATTTTCCTTTTCGTTCTGAAAAAAAAAAGGAGTGGGGATCATAATGAAAAAGAAAATTTAAATTTCACAAAAAACCAAATATTTGAAAATCAGACATGGATTCGAAAAAATCGAAACAAAAATCCGGTAAAAAATTTTGTCAGTAAATCTAATGGTTTTCTTTTTTTTTTTTATAAATACCCCAAAACTATGTATGATAATGAGAATGGTTTATCAAATTCGATTGGTTTTCAATTTCATGTTAAAAATTAAATGTTGCAATTAGAAAGATTAGAAATAATAGATTTAAAATGAAAATGAAAATGAACAGTGAATATTTTACATTGAAAATTAACAAAATAAGTGAAAAGATAAAAAAAGTGTATATAATATACGAAAAGAATTTCTGGAATAAATCGAAAATCAAATGATAAATTTGAATTGCAAAAAATTGAACTGCAAAAAAAAAAAAATTAGTTCATATAGATGTCTTTTGCTTATAATATTTTATCATTTATATTACTAGAAAAAAAGAAATGGTTTTGATATCTTGAAACAAATATATCGATAATGTAAAGAAAATAAAAATAAAATTTATTCAATTCCGATTATTTGATGGGCGACGAAATGTTGGACAGCAATGAATCAGGTAAAAATTTGCTAATAAATAAATAAATATTTATTGTAATAGAAAAAAATTATTATTGTAGCAGGAAAAAGTTGAACAAATTACATTATCGTTTTAAATTATTAATATCACTGAACAAACAAAATCATTACCAAATAAGTGGGATAAAATTAATGTTAGATTTATTTAATTCAAATTAGTGTTAGACTTATTTAATTAATTTAATTTTAGATTTATTTAATTCCTTTCTAAATATATCTTTTCGATAATTTTGATAAGAAAAAAGATCGCTAAAATTATCTACAATGATGATAATAAATGATAATTGCATAGCAATAATATTTATCGTGAAAGAAAGATTTTTGTTGGATTGGAAGATGAAAGGACAGAAGCCTCAAATTTCTGAGAAATGTGACAAATTTCTATTGTACACAATACCTGAGTATTTCGTCATATTTAAATTTCAAAAAATATTTCAATTTTTCTAATCTTTTATCTTCCAAAATTGGCATAAATTGATTCTACGGAAAGTTTTTTAAAGCTTGGCTTATTTGAAATAAGAGAAATAGCACAAAGAAATAGCATTCAACTTATTTAATTTGTTTATCAATAATTTTGGGAAGGAAATTATGTCCTGAATTGGAATATTAAAGTTGTAAGTGAAAGAAATCGTTGCTTAAAATGAAAAACTGAAATTTTTCGATTTTTTAGAAGATAAAATTTGACAAATTCAATTTATATATGCATATGTACTGATGGAAAATGATGATTATGATAAGGGTAGCAAAAATATTTGAATCAAAATATCTAAGTAAAGTAAAAGAATTTATTGTGTAAACTGAAAGTTGCGGAGAAAAAAAATTTTGTAATTTCTTTCTTCAAATACAATTCCTGTTTCAAATTTTGAACTCTCACCTTGAAATATTCAGCATAAAACAAGAAAAAAAAAAAAAAAAAAATTACTGTTTAATTTCGCTTCATCATTTTTTTTTTAACTTCAGAATCTCTTCTTTTTCTATTTCATTTTGCACAAATCTTTAGAATAGTACGAAATTTAGAATTTGTCATTTTCTTCCTCCTAATTCGATGTATTCGATTCGCTTGAAAAATTGGCATTTATTAAATAAGTTAATTATAAATTTTACATCTTATATTACAGTTCTAATAAAATTAACAATAAAATGATTTAATTTCTGATGGAAATGCAAAAATTTCCTAAAATTAAAAAAAAATTTATCAAATTATTTTTTCATTAAAAAATTTAAAAAAATATTATTACAGTATGTTATTTTAATAGCAAATTTTACACTGAAAAAGTTGAAATTTTTTAATTTTATTGAAAAATGGAATTTGCCAATTGAATTTTATCAGTTTGAAATAATTCGATTATTAATTTCAATACTTTGCAATTTTTATTGATAGGATTCTGGAAATGATTAATCAATAATTTTTATAACAACTGAAAATGTTGCTTGAATAACTGTTTTTTATAATTTCATAATATAATATAGGATTGTAATAATCGATTACTGATTACAAATATCATTTATTAAAATAATCCTGTCACATATATATATATATATCTCTTCTATTCATAAAGCGGTAATTGAATTTTATATTCATGTTCACAATATCCTGGTCCTTCAGCCGGTTGTACTGGATATCCTTGTGCTTTCATTCGACATTGCATTTCATATAATCTGCAAATAAATCATCTTATCAGCTTATCGTTATCACTAACCGTTATGGATTTATCATTAGTACATTATTAAAGAAGAATCTTCTATTCCACTTTCTTCTTTTCCTATTATTTATATAAATTTCTCTGTTTGCATCATTTTCTATCATTATTTGCGAATTTAAACATTGATGAAAAGAGATCAAGCTAAAAATTACACTTGCAAAAGTATTTGATAATTTCAGCGCTGGAAAATGACTAAAACGAGAAAATTTAACCAAGAGGATTTGAAAATTTTTGTATCATTTATTCATTAAAAAATGATTTTTTTGTTGATTTTTTTCTTTCGTCCAAATATTTTTTCGCAATAATTCCTTAAATAATTAATTTTTGATAGCTTAAATGAATATTAAATTGAATTGCAATAATTAAGGATGACTTATCTAATAATTAAATATGTATTAAAATGAAAAAAATAACCTTGGCCAAGCTTTTCCAATATCTGTCGTTTCAGCAGAACTCCATAAGCGTTCTGCAACAGCACTCGCACGTGGCCACAAACGTGATATCACGTTACTTTCGTCAACCCATTCACCCCAAAGTGCTGCTTCGCCGCCTATCACGAGACGTTTTTGCGTTTGAGTACCATTGAAATTCTTACATATTTATATCAATTACTTTTTTTTTTTTTCTTCAATAATTGAAATACAAAGGTGAGAGAGAGAATGAGAGAAAACTTTTTCTTTTGAAGAGAAAAAATGAGAGAAAACTTTTTTTTCTTTTAAAGGGAAAAAGAAAAAGTGTTAAAAAAAAAGATTATAAAGTATCATCTTTTGAATGAAAAAGTAAATATACTTCTTGATAGGTTAGTAAAAAAACAAAAAATACCTCCAATTTTTCGAAAATTTCGAAAATTTCATAACTTTCTAATAAATTTTGATTCATTTTAGTTATAAAAGTTTGCATAATTTTCTTTTTTTTTTTGTTTGAATTATATAATTGTTAAATATAAGAATTTTGAAATTTTTACAATTTTCCACTAATTTTTATAGTTTTTTTTGAATCAAAAAATGCATAATTTTTCTTTCTTTTTTCGTCTGATATTTTAAAAAATTTTTTCATCAAAAAATTTTCATTTTCTTTATTCCATACAATCTTAAAATTTTCATTTATTTTTTGCTAACAACAAGATGAATTATTGTTGAACCTGTGGATCACAACTGTAGTAAAATTTCCAATCAGCAGTTGATGTGATCGAATCGAGATACCAACATGCTGATAAGATTGCTGAATATCCCATTTTTGTTGCATAATCAATATGATCCTCATCTTTCCAAATATGTGCTATTATATCAGCATTTGTTATGCCATTTGTTGTTAAATTCCCCTTCATTATTACTTCCTTTTTGAAAAAAAAAAAAGTTTTTTTTATAGTTTCTTAATAAATTTAAAACTTAAATCAATGAATTAGATCAAAAAGTGCTTACATGTATTGATAAGTTTGAAAAAGTATGAATTTTGTATATGATATTGACTTTTAAAATTTAAAAATTTTTTGAAAATTCAGTCAAATATTTCTTTTTCTTTTTGAAATGACTAATTATCGATTTTCCATAAATGACTTACCTCCCATACAAGAAACTTTTTGTTTCTTCCACCCTTCAGAGTGAGAAGATGAGGAATAAGTTTACTGAAGTACCAGGCTTGAATATCGGAACCATCTTTAAGTCCATAAATCTTTTTTAAAAAAAAATGAAAAAATTAGTTTTATTTTTTATTTTTAAACAAGCTTGTTGATTCATTTCTATTATCAAAATTTGGAAATAACTTTTCTTGAAAACATAAGGTATTCCAAATTTAAATTTCAAATTCGAATTATCCAAAATTTAGAAATTCTTTATAATATTATAGTCAGGAAAAGGGAACCTCCATAAATTGTCGAATATTCGGATTTGATGTCCAACATTCCGTAAACCAATACTGTGCTTCATCACCACCAAGATGAATATAACTATCTTGGAATGTTAAAAATATTTCCTAAAAATTCTACTAAATTATCTTTCAAGAGATATTCTAATCAATTCTATCAATTACAGCATTTCAAATTATATGCCAGTAAAAAAAAAATAATAATAATTTTGGGGCGGAAAATATTTCATCAAAAAAGAAAACAAAAAAAAAAAAAAATAGATTACCTGAAAGAGTGCAGTCAGGATATCCCACGTATTTGGATTTGTAGGATCTAATAAATTCTCGAAATTCTCATATATTGAACCATTTGCATGATAACATTTAGTTAAAAGATCTTTTACACCGATACCCCATGATTTCATATGTCCTGGTGTATCAAATTCTGGTACCACACGTATCCCACGTAATCGACCATAGTTAATTATATCCTAAAATTCGTACATCTTTTAAACATATTTTTGTGAATTAAGATGAAAAATGAATACATTTAATTTGAACATTTTTAACTTAAATTCAACTATATGCTTTATTCCTGAAAGCAAAGTAAACATTTATATCAAAAAATATTTAAATTAAATTTCATTTCTATATATAAAAAAATTCATCAAAAAAAAAATGTTTTACTGTAATGTATGTTTTTACACACAATAACAACATATTTGTTTTGCTAAATATGTTAAAATTACATTTATGACAATATTAAAAAATTAATAATTTGAAGGAATTTCTGAAATATGCGCCAAAAATCAAATTTCATTTATAATTTTTAAAATTTCATCCTATAAAATGTTTTATTATAACATGAAAAGATGTTTACATATACATTAATGTATTATTTACTATCATGAAGATATAAAAAAAAATGCATTTATAAAAAATATTAATGAATTAAAAATGCAAATTAATTTCTGAAGTACTATTTTGAAATAATCGTTATCTATTGAAAAATCGATAGTTCGGTTTTTTTGTCTTAAATAATTATTAAAAGATTTCTAATATTTTTAAACTAATTTTATAAATGTAAACCTTAATCTGTGATATTGTATAGATATGATTTGGTGTATAAGCTCCTTTAATTAATTCCGGAATAACTTCAGACTTATATGGAAATGATTCGATATCAACAATATGCCAATGAAATGTATTAAATTTATTCTGAGCCATTAATTCAATATTTGCTTTTATAACATCAACCGATAAGTAATGCCTGCAATATTCTTCCTGCTTCTCAATTGATTGATTGATTATAAAATTAAATTAATCATTTCATCAATTATAAAATGTTAGAGCAAATGGTAGAATGCCACATTCCTCCCTCAAGAAAACGAAAAAATGAAAAATAATTCAGATATGTCACAGCAACTCTGTCTCATAACACCCGTTTATGCATTACAATCGTAAATGAAGTTGATAAGAAATGAGTATCAAAATTATTTATCAAAAAAATTTGTCAAAAAAAAAAAATTTGATTCTATGATAGTTAATGCACAATTGATTTGAAATTTTGAAAAATTTAATTCAAACCTTTAAATTTAAATTTATAACATTATTAGTATTCAAAATGAACTCACATATTGAGAATTCGAAATATAAAAAAGCGACTATCAATAAAATTGCAATTGGATGCTAATTTGAATCAGTTCTTATTGTTTTCTGCTTGAATTAAATAATTATTTAATCAAAATTTTTTCTCATGTATTTAATATTTCAAATTCGAATTCAGATTCGACTTATCCAAATAAAATGAAATTTAATCAAAAAAAAAAACAAATACCTAGCTGTATCCAATAAAACTCCACGATATAAAAAGCGTGGATAATCACGAATTTCAGCTTTCCTTATTTTGGTATTTTGATCGAAAAAAAGATGAGCAAATGATTCTAATCCTCTTAAAACACCCCAAACCTAAATTTCATATTTTAATTTTTAGAGTTTATATGCAAAATTAGATTTGCTGTTAATTTCAATAATTTATTAATGCTATTTAATCCAAAAAAAACCTGATTAGCTTTTAAAAGAGCAGTATTATTTGTAATGTTCAATTTGTAACTCTCATCCATACCAAATTGTGGGAATTGATCAGTACATCCTCCATCCACAAATATTGTCAAATTACTAAGAATCTGTAAATAATAAATGGTGTAAATTTGATTAATTAATTAATTAATTGGATAATTTAACTATCATCCAAGTTAATTAATTGACTAACTAATCAATCAAATAATTTTAAAAATGAAAAACGAGTTTATATTGTAGACGATTTCAGAAATTATTGATACTTCGCTTCATTTATCAATTTACTCACATTGAAGCTATTAATTCAGTTAAAATAAATAAATAGCAATTAGGAAAAAATTCAAATAAAAACACATTTTTTGAAATTTTCAGCATTTTTTTTTTTAAATGAATGAAATGTTATAAAGCTTAATTGCAACCTCATCAGCCAGTATTTTGATCTCTTGTAGCTTAGTCATTTTCACAATGCTATATTCTGTTTTATCGAATAAACGTTTATGATAACGTTTGATAGCTTTATCGATAATTTCACATTCTCCAACGGTTGATACAAATTTAAATGCTTCTGAATCAACTATCATCGATTTGCTACCGATCGTCATGTATTGTGGCTGTGGCCAAACAGCACCTTTTGAACGGAAATATGGATCAGGCCAACTTTCGATAAATTTTTCTTGTAAAACATGGCCAACTATCAGTATGATAATAAACAGCCACATTTGAATATTGCTAAAACGAATTGCATTACTCGAAATAAATTTTGACGTTAATAATAATATTATTTCATTCAAATATTATCATTAACATTGTATAATCAATTAGCACAAAATTTAGGATAATAAAAATATTGGGCAAATTTTAATAAACAATGCTAAATTTTACCAGGAAAAATTTAAATTATCTGAATTTAAATATTAATTTTTTATAATGTTTCTTTTAATGATGATTGATTAAATTAAAATATTTCAATTATTTATATTAAATGTAGCAATTATAGGAACCAGCGACCAAATTTACGCAATTTGAAAGGAAAAAAAAAAAAATTTTTTTTTCTTCGAAATTTAAAGAATAACTTTCTACTGAACAATTTGGAAGTGTAAAGATTCGAAAAGCAACATCCTAATGAATGTAGAACTATTGAAAGAAACGAAACAGAAGCATACTTCGTAGAAAATGATGAAAATTTTTTAAAAGTTCGTTGAAAAGAACTTTTCAAGTTTCAAATAAATGACAAAAATATTTTGTTTCAACGCTAAATCTTGCTAAAAAAAAAAAAAGAATTTGGCAATTAAACTGATAAATAAGCATTTAGAAAATCCCATCTCATTGGCATTTATAAACATTCGAAACTGAAATTTGAGCAGTTTAGTTTGTAATGAATCATATCTAAAAGCTCAATGTTTCAAATTTCAATAAACGAAATTGAATAAACAATTCAAACAGCAAAAGGTGGGAATAAATGTTGCAAATTGGAGTTACTAATAAAATGAAATTAAATGAAGCAAATAGCAGAAATAAATGAAAAAAAAAACAGAGCATAAAAGATGCAAAATGATTGGCAAAGAATTTATTTTACAGCCAAATAGAAATACTTTCTTTAATAAGTGAAAGAAAATATTGACAATTAAATTTAGCAAATATTAATGAAGCAAAATTAAAAGTAAATAATTTTGCTCATTAAAATAAAAAATATTCTCTTTTACCACTGTTAATAAGTCCAACATTTAAATTAGCATATATTGATGAAATTAGATTAAAAAGTAAACATTTTCGCAAATTAAAACAAAAGACTTTCTTCTTTAAAAATCAAATTACCCAATGTTAATGGAGAGAAAATACAAGAAATTCTACAAATCAAAAGCAATTTTTAAGTTAAAAACACTTTTCCTGATCACTGCGAAGAAATACTGAGGAATGATTCATCTGTTGGTATGAATAAAAAAAAAAAAAATTTCTAGCACTAGTTTTTTTTATTTGATATTGAATCAACCAAAAAATTAAAACAATGTTTTTGGTTAGTGGTTTAGTTCTTGTTGATTTTGCAAGCTTTTAGGTCTGTTCAAGTTACGCAAAAAAAAAAAAAAAAGTATTACGACAGGAAAAATTATTTCCTGAAAGAAAAAAATTTTTGTTAAAAAAGTTATTTGAAAAAATTGTTTATAATTGCGATGAAGAAATTTATCAATTGTCGGTAATGTTTTTTTATATAATTACTGTGTAAAAGTAAAAAATTTGAATGGAAGAAAGAATATAAAAATTCAAGCAACAAACTTTGTGAGAAAATCCGACTAATTTAGTTTGAAATTATTTTCAAAGATAGAATTGAGCAATTATTTTCGAGATACTAGATCCTATGGTTATATAATACGTCACAATTTAAATTAATCGATTTTTTTTAATGCAAATATTTTATTGAAAATAATAATAGTAAGAATAATAAAATACAGCATATATAAAAATAATATGGAACTAAAAAATGCAACTAAATAAAATTTTAAAATTTACTTTTTAACAGTTGATAAAATTGTTCGTCAATAATATATCCCAATTTATCAATTATAATTATGCGCACTTTTATTTTATCCGAGAAATAAATGAGTGAAATTGAAATTTTAAGAGCAAAGATCGAAATGTTGGAAGTAATGAATGAAATTTTCAATATTTGTGCTAATATAAATTGATATCATACACATTATTCTTCAAATCTGGGCCAGTTTGTTGCTAAAGCAATTACTCCTGTAGAAGTGTCGAGAGTTATTTATTGACGAGAATGAAAATTGTGTAGAGTTAGTTGTTCCTGAAGAGCAGTTGAGCTAAACTACAGGAAGAAAAAGGTCAAAATGTAACACTAATCAGACCAGGTTCTGCTTTCCTGACTGTTGCTGAGGACTCAATATCACAATCTTCCATCCAATAAACTCTGAGATCGATGGTCATCTTTGTTTGCCGAAGTTCAAATTTGGAGGAGATTATGGGTCAATTTTTAGTCATAGAAAGGTTTTCAAGCGTAGAAGATATATCCGATGCTTCCATTAAAAAAAAAAAAAAAGGAAAAAACGAGGAATAGATTTTAAAATTTTTGATATTTAAAAAGTTTTAGTTAAAAAAATTGCAAAATAATGAATTCAGTTGATATAATTTTTATAGAAGAAAGAGAGAAAGAAAAAAATTTTGGTAATGAAAGTGAAGATGACAGTAATTTTCAGCAGATGTCAACTTCGATAACCTTGCTATTCAAACGCACTGATCATTTGATAACTGGCAAATGGTAGTTTAATTGATAAATGATATTGTAGCAAACAATCAATGCATTTGAATAGGAAAATTCCTGAAATCGACATCTGTTGAAAGTTGTGCGGAAGTGAAACAAAATCAATCACATGTAACACCCAAAATCATTTGTGTAATTTTAGAAGAATGGTTGATCAATCAGATATGATAATCAAAAATCATTGATATCATTCAGGAAGTTTTAGTGATCTTTTTAGTGATCGAATAATAAATTTAACCAAATGAAAAGAAAGTAAATAATAAAATAAAAAACATTTTACATTAAATTAATTTGTATGTTTATTATTAATATCGCAAATAATTGATTACAGAATAATATATCGAATCAAAGATTATGAAGCAGAAGATTATGGAATTAAAATTATAAAAACCGAGGATTATCAAGTCGAAGAATTTAAAGTCGAGATTATAAAAATTTACAACAGCCACTAGCTTCAATTACAACAGTCGAAGCATTCCGCAGTCGAAATTGTCACACCGACACTAGCAAAACCAATTTTAAGAATAACCCTTCTATCCTCGATAAGCGGGTGGCTTATAAAATACAAAAGAAAGGAATCACATAGCTTTCTCATGCTATGTAAGAGATTGGTATGAGAAAGAATTTAATTTTTGCAATAATTAGTATATCGGATGTGTATAACCTCACATGTTACTTGATTAGCATACCGACATTACATGTGAATTGAATAATGACCCAAATAGAACAATTTTTTATAGCTTAAGTATTTTGAGAAACAAAAATTATTCTAGAAAATTATTTCGGGTTTTCCGACACTGTTTCTTTTTTTTTTGAGACTTAATTCGACAATTTCAATGAAATGTTGCAGCTAGTGGAAAAATATACAACAGAATTATTAATTGATAATGATTATGTTATCGAATTTTAAGCATTTGTAATCTAATATTTTGCTGAAAAATATTTATCAATTTCTCAACATAATTTATGCAAAATTTGACTACTAGAAAATGAATCTATATAAATAAAAAAGTAAGTGTAAAAATATTGCTATCAGACAGCGTTTCAAACTCTTCACCGACTGATTTGAAAGTGTTTCCATGTAGATATACTTATTTTTTACATCTCCATAAGAATAAACATGTTACCAGCTAAAATGCCGTAAGATAAACATGTGTCCCGCCTAAACGCTCTGATTAACAGATAAACAAAGTAATTACATAAGCCGACATGTGGATTCCGAGAAAGGAAGAGGAGCCTCGAAAGGATTTGAAAAGGCCGGATTTTGGAGCGAAATCAATTTAGGTTCTACAGCAATTCGAGTTCAGCAGACAGTTCAGTTCGGAGTTTTTCTTACGGCATTTTACCAAAGCGACAATTTTACAAAGATATAGATCGACGTACCAATAGTAGCAAATCAAAAGTCAAGGAATTCTACTCTTCTCAACAAGTAACAAAGAAAGGAATAATCCAGTGATCAATTTACTTGAATATTCTCAAATAATTTCGAAGCCAGTTTGGATGCATATGGACTGCTTTAGTTCATCCAAATAATGTTCATCATAGCAGAAGATTAGACATAGGTTATCGTACTTGCAAAGAGGAAGATTGGGACGATTTAAAAGACGAAGAATGGCTCAAATGCGAGCAGAATGACGTGCAGCTAGATTTGATGCACAGTTGCGAACATGGTTAAGCATGGCTGAAAGGCGTCAACGAGAAACAATAGATCAACTTCAAACATGATTCCGTGCTCAGCAATCGCACAATTACAATTGCCTTGCATTCCGGTACAACCCAGGTTGATAATTATAGTTTGAGTCTACATGGTTCTTATTGACACTATTACTGAGGTATGTCCTTATTGCAAAGCTCTGAAATTTAATGGAGAAACGAAAGAAAAAATTTAATGGAAAAAAAAAATGATTTTTTGGCCATTTTTAAATGGCAGCCTTATGTTGCATAGCCGGAAAAATTAAATTGTCTCAACTTGGGGTAGCAGAGCCTTGCTTGCCGGTTATACGAAAATTAAAGCATTTTTTCTTTTTTTTTTTTTTTACCATTTCAATTTAAGAGATTGCAATTCCCAATTTCATTAGTGTTTTAATCAACATCAATAAAGTTCAGAGACAATCTTTAGAATTTTGCAATTTGAATCTATACACAGTTTGCTTCTTACATGTACAGTTATATGTTGCGTGTTCTAGAATCGATAAACCACACAATCTCTGTATCTACAATGAAACAACAAAAAATCTTGCCTACAAGCATTGTGAAATTAAACATATTAGATGTAGGGGAAGGCTGAAAGTTGCAAATAACGCCACGATAATTATTGTAAGCAAGGAGTACTAACGGTTAAGTGGGGCGATATAGTTTCAAATATGTTTACCGCCAAAACGCTCCAATTTACGGGTAAATGACAAAGATCGATGCTGGATAAAGTGAAGTAGTAGCAACTGCTCGGAGTTCCAGGAGTTCCAGTTCGACAGTTCAAAGCGACACAAAAGTGACAACAATCCGACAATTCAATTGAACAGTATTCTTCTCTACTAGTGACAAAGCAAAGAATAGCCTAGTGATCAATTTGCCTGGATATTGTTTGATGATTGTTTGTTACAGAGAATCAGTCTTTTATCATTCAATAAAACTTTTCTCAACAGATTTAGTTCTGCCACACAAGACGCAGAAAAACCCTCCTCACATTTATTGCTGACTCAGCCGAATCAAAACAGCGAGAATCAGTCTTCAGTTCAACTAGACTACAAACTAAATTGCAAATTATCAGATTTTTTCTCCAACATTGAAACGTAGCGAATTCAACTTTAAGGCAAGCTTCCCAGACATTTTCGATTTGCTATGCATATACGATACTTGAGAAAATTCTCAATATTTAATAGAAAAATCACATTCCTTAGTGTTTTAACGCTCAATTCGTAATCTTTCCAGAAATTCCATGGTTAAAACCAATCTTACAGATTTGCTTTTCCAACTTATACTAGTCGTAATTTCGAATTTTGACTATAAGCATTGCGGAACTGATGACAATTGTCAGTATTGCGCCTGGTATAAATACTGCATCAATTTGAAGAGTTTCGAATGAAGAAATGAATTTTTGAATCTCTATTCTTGAAGACTGTATGAAACAAATAATAACGTGCAGCAGTTCTTATTGATAAATCGCAGATTTTAATTCATTAATTCTATATCAAATCATGCATAAAACCGTATTATTGTAGCTATATTGTATAATAATTAAAGCTATATTGTTTATAATTAAATTTTGAACTTCTCCTCTCCAAATTCAAGCTTGCAGCTTAATATTAAATATTTTTTGTACTTACTTAAAAATATTTGATATGATATGTTGTTTTTTGTCTTCATAAAAAAACATCACTACAAAATATAATGAACTTTCGATTATCATCTACATTTGATATTAATCCCGAATAATGAAAAATGTTTATTTAAAGTTTCAGAAGGAACAGTTCAAAATTTAATTATTCAAAAAGTTATAGATTAATTAATTCCAGCATTTTCGGAAATTTTTTTATCGCAGTTGTCAATGAAATGGTCAGAAATGTGATTCACTCTGGATTATTATAATAAATGATCGGAATTTTTCAACTTCAAAAATGTATCAGTTAATGTCAGTCAGATATAATTGAATTTAATTTTACTTCTCTTTGAGATATCATTTAATTAAAAAATAATTCGGATGAGTCAATGGAACAGCAAAATTAAAAACAACCAATCATTCGTTCTTTCATCCGTGACATCAGAATTAGTGGAATTCTTTGGAGAAGTAATATTTCAATATATTTATCGTAAGATTTTGCAAATTAGCTTAATAAATAATAACATACAATTATTTGCAATTATTTGGCTTCCTCTTATTGAAGCATTAGCACTTTTAGCAAAATTCATCATTTGATCAGACATCATTTTTGCTACTAATTCTTTCAATTCTGTTAAGTGCTAAATTGCCTTCTCATCTATTTTGAATTTTTAAAAAAAATGCAAACATAAATTTCAAATTTATAATTACTTTCCAGTTCCTCTTTTTACATTATAGCAGCTGTGTCTCTCTTGTTCATCAAATAAATGCTTATTTTAAAGAACTATTCAAGTATTCGTTGATTGTTGTTCGATCAAATTCACAATTTTCTTTATAAAAGTTCAAGCAGCAAAAGCAAAAAGTGCTTGCTACTAAAACAAGCACTTTTTCATCTGCAAAAACAACAGAAAAATATTCAGCATCTCAAATCCAACATAATTCATATTACAATTATTCGTTTATTTATCATTTTTTTTTTCTTAGCATAATCAAAAATGATTTAATCATTCGCAGCAAAGATACTGCTTATTCATAGTAACATAAATGAAAGCAGTGAATTATGAATAGGTATCTAAAAAACGATCCTTTATCGCATACTAATCAAAATCTTATTAATTGTATCTTGAAACCTTGTCTTCCATTAATTCTTTTAATGATGAATTTACCAAAAAAGGAATGTTGATTTATGTGATATCGTTTATTTTCAGCATGCTCCCAGTTGGGGCCACATAATATTCGTAATCACTAAGTAATTCAAAATTTTGTACGTTAGTGCGTTTCAGGTCAAGTTACATTTGAATATTGCAAGTTTTCGTCGAGTAATCATGGTAATTTATTTGCAGTTCCCATGAGAAAGTTCATATTTGTCTTCTCGCAAGTACACGTTGATTTCCGACGTGCCGAAATGGAAAGTATTTGCAGTTTGTATAAAATTCCATGTGATAACAACATTTCACTATTCTGTAGCGAGGTAATTTTGTCACTTTCGAAAATGCCGCTTTTATTCAAATATTCACTCTTAATAACTTTCATTTATTTATTTTTCGACATCTAAGAAATGAGCTTGAACGGAAAGAATTATAGATTATTCGTATGTACTTGAATGTCAAACGAATGAAGATAAATGTTAACAAAGTTGCAAGGATGTCTTTTAGCTAGATTATTCGCCTTGAATGTCAATTTTTTTTCTAATCTAGAAATTATGGTAAAATTTAGGTCGCCAAAATCAATCTGACAGAATGAATGTTGATTTCTTGATTTTTTGTATGACAGCTATCCTTATCGATACTATATATTAATTACTGTATTTCAGCGGCACGTTTATGTGTTTGAATTTCCGTCGCTTGATGACGTGATCTCAATACTTTCACGATCAGTTCTTGTGAAATTTGCAGTAGAATGGATAGCAAATTGCAATGATTATAATGAATTATATGCAAATATTGGAGAAAAAGAGCAAGATATTAAAGTAAACATTATCCATTTCATTTATGAAAATTTCTCAGTAAAATCTTATGAAGTTTAGAATAAGAATAAAATACGAGGTTTATTTGTACTTACTTGGAATCCAAATAATTGTGTATAATAGCTTTCAAAATTTGCCTTATCCTCATTCTTTGTTCTTTATTTTTATAAATTTTGAATTCTAGAATTACGATTCAACTGAACAGTCTTTTGCCATACGCATACGTTCTATTGGAAAAAAGAATAATCGTATTCCTCCTCTTCCCATAATTACGGTATTTAATTTTTTCTTGAGTCAGTAGTCCGGAAATATTTATTTTCCTTACTTCTCTTGTTCTTTTATTTAAATACATTCTCTCCTTTTTTCAGGATATTGGCAAGGCAATTAATTTCAGGAAATCTCCTGTAGATTTGAGAAATCCATGCAATATATTTTATGTTATCGAAGAATATGATTTAAATTTACTTCAGAGGCTTTATTTTGGAAAATTGGTACTTTATGGACTTTCATTTTCTGAAAAACAGACCGAGATATTTTTATCTAGATTGCTTTATTCTTATTTAAAATGATAAAGAAAAAAAAAAAATCGTAAAAGCACGCTTCTATGAGAGCATGAATTATGCACGTTATCGAACAATTTTCAAAATAGCACTTCAAAAGAAAAACCTGTAAATAAACCAATGATTTATTGCAAACAACTTTTCTTCTCTGTTGTGAAATAAATTCAATAGATAGGATGTGGCCAAGGTCAATTGAAAAACCATTACTCCTTGGCTGAACGATGTTACATTGGCAATACTACGATAGATCCAGAATTATCGTTTCTTCAAGCTAATATAGCAAAAGTAGATGTTGGATCTCTCGTCCTTGATCCATTCTGTGGAACAGGTTTCTTTCAATTTATTTTGAAAATCATATTTGAATGTGGCTTAGTTGAGAAACATTATTTGCGCAAAATTAATTCGAACGGTCAGATTGTGAGATCTTTGATTAGAAAAAAAATTTATAAACTCTAAATGTTTCATTTCTACTTCTTATTATAACTTTTTTTTTTTTTTTTTTTTGAAATGTGGCAATTTAGAAATATTAATAGTTCAAAAACTGATAATTTACTTTGAACAGATTATGAAATCTTCAGCTAGAAAAAAAGATTAATGAGCTTTAAGTATCGTACTAATTCTCTTTCACTAGTTTCAGGTGGGCTATTAATTGCTGCTGCACATTTTGGTGCTGCTGTTTTAGGAACCGAAATAAATTACCAAATTGCCAGAGCTATTGGTAATACTTTTTTTAAAGTTATAATTTATTTTGAAAACTTTTCTCTGCTTTAGGTTTTTTTTGTTATAGATGCACGTACAACATTACTATATTAATTTTCTACGAAATACATCTTTTTTTTTTCAAAAAAAAAAAAAAAAAACAAATACATGTTTCTTTTCGACTTCATTTATTTTTGGTAAAATTGCAATACAGTAATTCATCAGTTTTGGCTATTTATAATTGAAGAATGACGTTAGGAAGAGTATTAATTGAAATTATTCAGTTTGAAAGTGTTTTTTCCGTTTTTTTTTTTCTGCTTTCCATAGGTAAATCATCACGAGCTGGTATAGAGTGCAATACAGCTAAAGAATCAGTCGCTGCAAATTTTCAACAGTATGGAACAGAAGTTTATTTCATGGGTTTAGTGATAGCAGATGCCAGTCAGCACCAATTGTGGCACCCTGGTACACATTGCGGTACCTTTCCTGTATTCGATGCAATAATTACCGACCGTAAGTTTATATTTTCTCCGAAGAAAAACATTTGCAGGAAAAGATTTCGAATTTTTTTTTTTCTGTTTGCAGGACGTAAATACTTCTATTTGACTTATCTGGATATTCGTTACTTTGAAATGAATTCATGGTTGTACTTTTTTAATTCTACGCACTGATTATTAGTGATAACGGAAATGTATACCAGAGTTTTTTACTAAAGTTAGAGAGAAAGGACAAAAGGTTGGTATCAAGGGAAAGAAGGAGTCATGGATAGTTAAAGATGCTCAGCAGTAAGTTTTATAACTTTCCTCATTGATTCACATTTTTGGAGAAGTAAGCTCAAGAAATTGTCGCATTATCTGTCTTAATTTTTTTTCTTATATAACTTATTCGTTTTTAATTTTTTTTTTATTAATTTTCTTTCCAGTACAAATCATTATCCTGAAAAAGCGAAATACTCCATTTCCTCAACATTTCTTGATCTCATCGATCTCGCCAGCAAATTACTTGTTGTGGGTGGGCGTTTGCTATTTTGGTTCCCAGTGTTCGATGATGAGTTAGTTGTCTTGTCATTATTTAAAAAATTTATTAAGAGTTGCATAATTAATAATTGTAAATAATTAATAGTTAGCAATAATTAATAATAATTAGTAATTGATAATTAATAGTAATTAGCAATTAATAATTAATAATTAATAATAATTTCTAATCACTAATTATTATTAATTATTAATTAATGGTTAATAATAATTAATAAAAATTAGTAATTGATAATTGATGATACTTAATAATCAATAATAATTAATAGTGATTAATAATTAATAATTAATAATAATTAAAAATCAATACTAACTAATAATTAATACGGTTAATATAAATAATTAATTAATATAATTAATACGAATAATTAAATAGCTAATAAATAATTAATGTAATTAATATAAATAATTGAATAATTAAACAGTTGAATAATTGAATAATTATATAATTAAGAAATTGAGCAATAATTAATTATATAATTAAGAAATTGAGCAATAATTAAATGATTAGATAATTGAACGATTAAATAAATAAATAATTAAACAATTAGTAATTAATATAATTGATACAAGTAATTGAATAATTATATAATTGAATAATTAAATAATTGTATAATTTAATGATTAAGTAATTAGATAATTGAGTAGTTAAATAACTAAATAATTGAACAGTTAAATAATTGAATATTTGAATAATTGAATAATTGAAAATTAAATAATTGACTAATTGAATAATTAAATAATTGTATAACTCAATAATCAAATAGTTATATAATTGAGTAATTAAATAATTAAATAATTGAATAACTAGATAATTGAGTAATTGAATGATTAAATAATGAGGAATTAAACAATTAGATAATTGAGTAACTAAATAATCAAACAGTTGAGTAATAAATAATTGAATAATTAAATAATTGAACAATTGAATAATTAAATAATTAATGTGTAATAAGCAATAAATTATTATTAGTAACTAATAATTTATAAATAATAATTTATAAATAAATCAATAAATAATAAATTAATAAATAATAAAATAATAAGCAATAAATAATAAATTAATAAATAGTAAATAAGCATTCGTGTCCTTGTGGATACATATCATTTTCGATTGAATTTTCTGATGAACATATCACAGGCATATTTTCCCATTTTTTTTTTTTTTTTTTTTTTTATCAGTATTTTTCGTCCATCGGGACATTCTTTAAATACAAATTAACTTTTTGGCAAGAAAGATATTTCTGTAGGTGTTGGGTATTTTCAAAAGATTAATGATTTAGCATGTAATTATTTGCTCTAAGATTCCATCTTAATGATATTTGGGGAGAAATAGGTTTGATTTATATTTGCTTAATAATTTACCAGGAAAGATGGCATTAGGTCTTGGCTTGCAACAAATATGATGGGATTCGGCCAGACTGTATATGCATTCAGCATTGAAATCGTAACAGTCCGTTGATTGAGTGCAAGTTTCGGGTTCACTTCGAATTCTTAAAGTATCGTAGCATGTATCCATAATCTAGTGTATATTTCAAGATGTAATTTATTTGGTTTCATTTCTTTTATCTAATTTCAGAAAAATAAAAGATATGAAAGAAAAGAGAATTATTCTTGCTCCTTCTTGTTTCATTTTTTTTTCTCACTATGGTTTACTTAAGTGTACATTTTTTAAATATTTGTTATAAAGCTAATTATTGCTGTAATCGAATATGTAGGAAGAATAAAATAGTGAAAAAGTTACCAACAGATGCATAGATTGATATTAAAATATATATAATAACATAAACCTCAGGATGACCAAAAAATCTACAACAACAAAGAATAACATATATAATAAATGGTTTCAGAATAGGAAAATCCAGAAAAATGTCAATAAATTATCACTGGAAAGCTTTGAGGGTTATTTTTCAAAAATTTTTAATTTTTGAAGCAGTATTTTCCGAGGTCCTATTATATTTTTGCAGCTTAGTTTTGTATACATAAACCATAATTACAGAATTTCATGATAATGGAAATTGAATGTAACACATAGGCTGAAATATTCAGAAACATACCATTCGTTCCGTAACATTGGTTTCAAGAAAGGCCAAGGAAATTCGATAGAAAATTATCAAGATTAAAAGACTTAAAATACTAAATTATATAATGTATTAAAGCATTAGAAAGCAAGATGATATAATATCCTATATTTTTAAGTTTCTGGAATTGATGTTATTTGTACAGTTCAAAAAATAGTTTGACAAAAGAAATGGAAAACTTCATGGACTCACCGTTTGAAAAAATGCATGAAAAACTCTTAGTTAAGTGGTGACAATGTGCAATAAACTGTTGCCAATTATCTTTTCGATCATCTTTTATTTGGTCTGTTTTAAACGGTACTTGATATTGCCGAAATAATAGGAATAGCTTAAAAAACTGTTCTATCCTCCTTCCTGTTTCATCTATCCATAGCCTTTTTTTTTTTTTTTTTTCATTATTACTATTAGTTGGAGATCAAACATATTTGTATAATATTTATTCACTCTACTATAACCTTCTAGACAAATAGAATAATCCAACCAAAAAAAAAAAAAAAAACGAAGAATAACATAATACAAAAATCGATTTTAATAAAATTTGGATGGGAAATATATCGATATGGGAATTTATAAAAGTCATAATAATGAATAATAAGTCATTTTATCTGCATTTGATAAGAGAGTTATATATTAATATTTAAATCATATGAGATTTGTTTTTGATGTCTTAATTTAAAATAAAATGAATTTAGAATAAATTTGGAATGTTTTTATGTTTTTTGCATGTTTAAATTCTATTTTCTTTTTTTTTTTTTGGTAACCTCTCTAATTTAGATGTTCCCAATCATTATAAAAAGAAAAGAAAAAAAAAAAAAAAACAGTTGTTCAATTAAAATATACATCATAAAATAATTGAAATATGCATAAAATTTACATTTATTTTGCCATTGTCCTTTATCAAAAAATATCTAAGCATCATAGTAATCGTCGCTTCTTGGTATGATATTCAATTTTATTCAGAATTTATACCTTTCATGATATGAACCGTTAGGCGGTTTTTGTTTTCACATCGAGTGTGCAAATAATGTTGCAAATGTTGAAATGCTCAGCTCAGCGATGTGATTCATAGTATTTTAAATCACTTTCTAAGAATCTTCATTATATGAAATTTATGACAGCTTTCAATTAATTAAATGATTTAAACAAATGCGATTATACTAAATTAATTAATGCTTTCTGAAATATATGAGATAAAAAATCAAAGTGAATTACTTTTTGACTGTGTTTTCAGTTTTTCAATTTAATATTAAGTCTTGTACCAAATTTGGCGATTGGCTGAGTTATTGATTAGGACGAAAATTTGTGTCAAAAACTTCAAATAAATCTAAAATCGGATAACATGAATTACCGGCAGTCTAGCCACTGCTGATAATAACTCGAAGGTTTTTATAATTCTGCGATATTAATTTTGTGCAAGTTTTGTTGTTATACGATAATATACATCATAAAGTGTGAAAATGTCTGACATTGGATAAGCAGGTATCTCTGTAACTTTACTGATTTTTAGATATTCCGAAGCAATTTTGCCAAAACATGATGCGATGGAATTGATTTATAATTGTGAGCAGTCGTTGTCCCGGAGATATTCGAGGTGAACTACTTATTCTAATAGTCGCTTCTTTAAATTATCATTTCAGATAATCAGATTCGAGATGAAAATTATTTATGCTTCTGATGAAATTAGTCAAATTTTGATATACTGAATCGTTAAATGAAAGTTTGTTAAGCATGTTGTTAATTTCACTTGGAAATATACGCTATAAAATGTCGCTATTGTTAATGAATGATTGATAAGCACATTTTAGATTTGATAAAATTTTCATCTCGATTCTTATTTGAGTATATTTGCTTTCTTGTTTAGTACTGAAACTCGCAGCGGCAAGATAATCTATTCTAGGAGATTGCTTGTATACGAAAAGTTAAGAATGGTGAAGGATGATGAGAAGCCGTATATTGAGAAGGATTGTTACGAAGATACAACTTTTCGGCAACGCGTATTTAGGGAAAAGTGATTCTCTTCTTTGCTATTTTCTTCATCTATGGAACATATGTTTGCTAAATTTCAAAAATTCTGAAGTAAAAAATATCTTGTTAATATTGAAATATGGATGAACAAATTATGCACAACAAAGTACTCAAAATCCAAGCATATATCACTTTTTTATGTTAATTTTTTGAAACAAAAATTGATTCGGTCAATAAATTAATCTAATCTTTCAATCGAATTTGTAATTTATACGAATTAATTATTTATAGATTGAAAATTTGTTAATTATTCAATTTAACGATATTAACGATATGACTCATATAATTCTTACATTAGTTAGTATTCTTAAATTTATATAAATAAAAATGTTATCACAACTTAATCACAATATTATTTATTATCATCTTTATCACTAGTGTGGCTTTTTATGATAAATTTGGAAGAACAGTGGGTAATTTCCATGCACTTCGGAAAACGAATAAAAATTTTGAACAGAATTTTCCGTTTATTTAAATTACCGCTTCTTAAAAATGGTAATTTTCAGGTAAAAAGAAAGGTGGCAAGAAGAAAAAGCAGTATGCACTTTTTTTATTTCAAAAAAAAAATTTTTTTTTCAAGAATCGAGAAAATTTTGTTGCTTTAGAAAAAAAGTTGGAAGAAACAAATTTAACATTATCTTTTCACAAATTAATTTCATACTAAATGATCAGTGAGGAATAACAGTCAATTTTAAAATTATATTCATTCGAAGGGAAGATTAACCTATTTATAACAATTTTGAATAAGACTAACATTTAGATACTACCAAAATAAGGCAGTAAATAAGTCATAAAATAAACAAGGAAGCCAACAAAATTCTTTTTCAGTTAACAAAATTATTTCAATTACCGTTTTGCTAAGATTTGTATTTTAATTCGAACGCTTAACTTATATCGTGGCATTTCCAAAATGACAGAAAAATTATTCACCTTTTTTTCTTACTATTCTCGATATTAAAAAATTTTTACCAAGTATTGTATGTAGGAACTATTACGATAAAATATAATATAAAATAAATTAAGATAAAACATAAATCAAATTAAAAAATAGGACATAAAACAAATTGCATTACATTTCTCCTTAACAATCTTTTTAAGAAAAGAAATTTTTAATTGAATTTCTCATCCAAAAATATAACAACAAAAAAGATGAATGTAAATTTCATGATGAAAAGATAAATGTCTTCATAATAATAGCTAATTATTTCAAATTTAATTTATATTTAGTTCCTATTCAAGTGGTTATGCCAAATTTATGGAAAGATTTCAATGTTCCTGAAATGAAAAAGAGTAATGATGAATTAAAAGCAGCGCTGCAAGTAGTAACTAATGAAAATAAACGACTGGAAGAATTTATCACACAAATGATGAAAGAAATTACTTTTCCACGTGAAGCACTACTCTCAACTGTGCTAAAATTGGGTGAACTAATTGCTGCAATTTTAAAAATAAAATAAATTTCAAAAATTTTTGAACGATATTGAAGAGAAAATCTCTTCCGAATAACCAATTAAAGCAATAGTCAAATGATCTTTCATTCAAAATCCTTGGCCATTATTAATATTAAAGCAATTATAAATAATAACCTCACTTTTTTCAGCAAGTACAGGACCAGGTAGTGGTCAAGCATTATCGACCACTCTAACTGCTGGCACTCCTGCTGCGGGAAAAAGTGGAACTGACATTACTGTTGGTGGCGGTACTGAGATCTCTAGTACTATCAGAAGTATCGCTAAGAGCGCTAGTCCTGCTGTTGGCGCTATTAGTACTATTAAAACCCTTGCTGCTAGCAGTACTGGCGGTGCTAAAAGTCCAATTTATGGTAGTGCTGGTGCGGTGGCTCAAGCCGGTGCTGGTGCTGTAGGTACGGTGGCTCAATCTGCTGCTACTGGTGCAATCACCTTGAAATTTCTTCCTTTCTTCACTTGAAAAATTCGTAAAATTTAAGAAATATTCCTTTTTTTTTTTTCTTTTTTCAATACATACTTCCATGTAATGCGAAAAGTTTCATCGTTTAAATAATTATTGAGCTATCTGAGGAGGAAGTCGATATGTATATTAAGTAGATATATATTGAGATAAAATGTATTACAGTTGCAAACCTTTTATCAATATCCAGAAAATACATTTTCTGAAGTTGTTTTGATTATACTGTAATTCATTCCAAGATATATTTATTCAAATTGATTAAACCGACATACACTTGTATCAAGTGATAATGAAGAAACATGATCTCTCTTTTTTATAATTTAATCAGTGCTAATTATTTCAATTTCTTTTAACCGATATCATTTTTGTTATGTAATTCGGCCTGATATTTCTTTTCTCAGCAATCATTTGGTAATTATTTCAATATTTCTTACAAAAATAAACTTTTAAAAAGTTCACACTTTTCATCTTACGAACGATTACAAGTTCAAAATGATTTCAATAAAAGGAATCATTTAAATATATTGCATTAAGCTATGAATGGCAAATATTCGATTTGCAAGAGATGTTAAAACATTTTGAGATATTCACTCATTTTTTTTAAAAGCATACGTGAAAAAAGAAGCTATGAATTTTAGGTATAAAATTATTGAATTACAATTTAAAGATCTGAAAAAGAAGATAGAAATATGCACTATTATTAACACAATCAAAAGTAATGAACCTTGCGATATTATAATTTGAGTAAATTGCACTTTTAATTATCTTCAACCCATTGAAAGCATTTAATGATATAAAAAGGTAATAAAATTTTTTTTGCACAGCAATTGAAATTTTCTGACAATGTTATAACTCTTTATTGCTCGATTCATTTGTCAGCAAATTTATTATCATACTTTCATGTTTTTAATATTTAATGGAAAAACTTTAATAAACATTTCAAAATAATAATTTATTCACAAATTATACATAGGTAAAAGAATTCTTTTTGACTGCATAGTGACGCATTCTGCTTTCGACTGCATAGTGAAGATTGCTGTACGGCACTAGCTTCCTCAAAAGTTATTTAGTAATGATAACGTTAGTTGATAACAATTATAATAATGATAATTTGAGCAAATATATTCGACGAGATGATAAAACAAATAATATGGTAATAGTAATTTGAGTTATATTTGCTATTAAAGATAAAAGAAATAAATATGGAATTTAATTTCATTGATTAAATCAAGCATGATTTAGCCAAGTTATAAATCTTCGGCTGAAGGAATAAATAAGATGAATAAAGCGGAATTTTCGGTAACAATTAGCATTATTAATTTTACTAGTACTAATATTGCTGAGATTATTTATTTAATTGCTGAAACGTATTTAATTATTATTAATTTGTATTAATTACGATATTACTAATTCTCACGTTTTATTTTGTGTATAAGAGTCAAATGATGATCCTCTAGAGCCTCAGCATGACATATTATATCAGATGGATCATGCATGCTTATATTTGTTGGTAGTAATTTTATTATTCTAATATAAATTGCCTAAAGGGTCTTCGAGATTTATATGGAAATTTTTGGTTTCCACTGGCCTTTTGACTGAGTTTGAAATTTCAGCAGAAAGTAAAGTAGTAGGAACGAAATAAGGAAGATTAAGGGAGTTTCAAGCAGTTAAATGAAACATCTGTAAAACAAGTGAGAATCCTCACTAATTTTGTGAATCAGATTTAAAAATCAATAACTGAGCTTCTAAAATTTGTATTTATTTAGTGGATCAGTGCTATTATATCAATAAGAATCAAAATATGTGTAAATGCAATTATAGCCTTTTACTGAGAAATCTAAAAAAAAAAAAAGGGATAGTAAAATTAGTTAGGATTTTAAAAAAATTTAAAAAATGCGATTGATTTTTGTAATTTTGATGTCTAAAATAATTTACTACAATTTCTTCATCTTTTCAACAGAATGGATTGAGAACCTTAGAAATAGTACTAAAATGAAATCTAAATTCGAGTTGATAGAGTAATGATTTTTAGTTTTTGATCTTATATTAAAGTTAAAGTTCCTTAATAGTATACCTACTGAATAATGATACTTACATGGTCATGTAATGTTGAAGGTTTTATTACAGATGGATGGGATTCCAATTGTTTTGGAGGTGACTGTGTTACAGGCAGTTGAAATTCTGGTGGTTGTGGAGGACATTGTGGCGGTGGAGGTTTTGGGCATGGAGGTGGCGGTGGGGGAGGAGGACAAAATTTTGGTGGGCAAGTGGGTGGAGGTGGACATGGTTTTTCTGGTGGTGGAGGTGGGCAAGGTCTCGGTGGTGGTGGAGGTGGGCAAGGTTTTGGTGGTGGACATGAGACTTGAGGTGGTGGAGGTGGGCAGGGTTTTGGTGGTGGTGGAGATGGACATGGTGGTGGCGGTGGAGGTTTTGGACATGGTGGTGGCGGTGGCGGGGGAGGACAAACTCGTGGTGGGCAAGTAGGAGGTGGAGGTGGAGGTGGCGGAGGTGGACATGGTTTTGGTGGTGGTGGTGGTGGACATGGTGGTGGCGGTGGAGGTGATGGACATGAGACAGGTGCTGGACATGGGGCTGGAGGTGGCGGTGATGGACATGGTGGACAAGTTGTTGGTGGCGGCAGAGTAGGACAAATTTTTGGTGGACATGATAGTGGCGGTGGAGGTTCTGGACATGGTTTTGGTGAACATATAGTAGATAAAAATGGCGATGGATGAATTATTGCTACCTGTAGTGATTGGTGTGGCTTTTTTGGCGGTAGCTCGGATTCTTCTGGCGGTGACTCTAACTTTTCTGGCGGTGGCTCTAACTCTTCTGGCGGTGGCTCTAACTCTTCTGGCGGTGGCTCGGTCTCTTCTGGCGGTGGTTCTGGCTCTTCTGGCGGCGGTTTTGACCCTTCTGACGGTGGCTCTGACTCATCTGGCTGTGAATATGGTTGTGTTGTTTCTATACACGGTAACTGTGGTGGCGGTGTTTTTGGGCACGGTTTCTTTGGGTACGGTCTATGCTCACAATCAGCAAATACGATACTGATAATAACAGCTATGAACCAGAAGTGCAACATTATCCTGAAATGATAACAAATGGATATTGTTGTGACATTAATAATTATGCGCATTCGTCTAAATTAAAAATAGCCGAAACATACTTCCACGTAAACGCTATTTGATTGTCATCAAACTATTTAGCAATTCATTCATTCTTTATAACTTTTGTCATTTTCTTTTATTATTTTCACGAAATTCAATTCTTACTTTTAATACTCATTTAAAAGCTATAATTAGTGTTAAAGTAATAGCAAATGTTTGCAACAATTCTCAAACTTTTAACAAAAAGATATGATTAGATGAAATGTAAATGCTACTATTGCATTACGATAAAAATAAACCGAAGAAAAAAAATAATCGCTGCAATCGGTTTAATTCCAGCATTAATTATGCTGTATTCCCAGCAAGAAAAGTAAAATAAATGATTTAAAAGTAAGTGATTTCTTTTCGATTTATTGCTGTTTTTTTTCTTCAAAGGTCATCGTTAATTTCGAAGTAGTGTAAATTTAAAAATTATAATATATGTGATAAGAAATAGGCTGTAAGTTGGGTAGCAGTTTATATTAAGGCTAAATCTTTTACAAATAAGAATTAAATTACTATTTCTGCGAGTTAATTAAACAATTGTTTGAATTTCGAAAGAATAATTTCAAGTCAATGCAAATTTTTGTGAAATCATACCAGAGCTTAGTTATAAGATAGCTTTCAAATAATAATGATTAAGATTAAATTAAGTTCAAGTCTTTTCCATAATATAAATGAAAATTCTATCTATTTTTTTTTTTTTTTTTTTGTAGCATTCCTGTATTTTACGATAATAGAAAATTTTCAAACTAAAATTTTTATGATTACGACCATTTTCATCATATCTTCGAAAGATAATAGGATTAGTTTTCGCCTCAATAGTCTGAATAATACAATATAATTCATTAAGTTTAGTATCTGATGTCTTATCTTTTGTTTTTCCAATAGTTCATTAAATCATTTTTCGATAATGAACTAAGAAACATTGAATAACATCAGCTATTATCACCATATAATTAAAATATCGATATATTCAATAGTGGGAAGAATTTTTTGGTGACAAGAAACTTTTGCCAAAATTAAATAATACATTATCATTTTTATTGTTAGTTTTTGTCATTATTCTTGCTGAAACTATTATTGCTAGAAGTTTATTTATGATTATATGAAATAACAATTATTATACAGCTGGTAATTAAAATCCAAAAATTCAAAAGCCTCAATATGAAATTTTTTAATTATTATTGTTTCGTTAATATTGCAATACAGCTGATATAATACCGAAGATGTCGTTACATCATAATTTATCACTATAATATCTAGTAAAACATTGATTACTACTGCTAATACTAAAAATTATTAATTATTGTCCAAGAAATGGAAACAAAAATGATAATACAGCCAAAGGACGAAAGAATTCGCTTTCTTAGTTTCAGTATTTTCGTTTTTTTTTTTTTTTTTTTAAAAATGTAAGATATTTATAAGTAGTGATAGGAACTTGTTTTCATCACTTCCTTTTCATTTCTTTTTTTCCCTGTCCCACTTTCGTTTTTTTTTTTGATTTATTTTTGAAAATTTAGCATAAGTTGTTCCTCCTTCCAAATTCTTGCATGGAAGAATATTAATTTAAAAATGCCTTAACAGTACTAAAAAATAATATTATTTCAATTGCAGTAATCTATTACTGTCATACCAAATTTTAATACTTAATATGGAAATCACTGAATAATTATTTTATTGTTTTATCAGGAATTTAAAAATTAAAAGATGCATACTTTTAAATCATTTTTCATTGCAGCAAATATATTGTAATTTTGAAGTTAATACACAAGTTTCATAATTCGTCGATAATTATTTAATTAATTGAAACAGAAAAAAAAAGCGATCCATTTCAAATGAAATTAATTGATGAGAAAAATTGTGCTACTATAATATGTACCAAACTATACCATCCAGTGGCTATTACATCGGATAAGGGTTTCTTAACATCATAGTTGAGTTTGTTGAATTTTTTTTTTCTTTTTTTTTTTTTTTTACAATTTTCAATATCATTCTCATAGCGACAAATATTCTAAAATATTCGTAAAATTTTATCAATCTAATTTTAAAAATCTTCCCGCAACAAGAAAAAATCGTTCATCAATCAAAATAAAAAAATCATTGAGCTTCAGGGCTAATTTTTTTTTCTCTTTTTTGTTTTCTTAATGTGAAATTAGGTAAAAAATTCAAGATTTTTACGGATGTCAATCATAAAACTTTGTTGTTGTCATTCAGCAACAAGTTGATTCATCTGCAGGGAACAGTTTGAATTTTTCAATGAAATCAAAAAAAAAAGAAAAAGAAAAATATAGTCATCCTTAAAAATGTAAAATAAAAAGAATTTGATTAAATTTCAGCACAAATTTTTAGTTGGTTAATTCAATTGAATTAAATTCATTTAAAAAGGGAATTTTTTGCATTAATTACTTCTAATATTAATATGAAGGAACTTTTTCTAAAATTACATTCATTCAAAAAAGAAAATTATTTTTCATTTTGTTCCACTTATCATTCATATTATTACTTTTTAATCTTTGATCACCACAACATTTGATTTCAGTGGTATTCATTTTGATGTCTCATTTACTGGTCCTCTTTTTTCTTTTACTTTTTTTGGAAATATTAAAGGTTTTGACAGTAATCCTAGTTCTCAAAGTGTATATTATCGTTACTATGATAAAAAGATCATAATTAAATCTGGTTTCAGGACTTTATTCATCCAGAAGATGAGAATTGAGCTCCTAGACTACTATTACCCAATAAAAAAATTATATTGTTTTGACTGATTGCAAAATGGTAACCAATAAGTTCACATTCGATACAAGAGTGCTAAACTTTTAATTAAATGCCAAATCAAACTTATTACACTAATTAAGATTTAAATTTTTGCAAAATAATTGTCTTTTAAGACAAAGATATCGGGCATTAAATTTGAAAATCAAACTATAACTTTTTTTAAAAGTTGATTGATCTCAAAATTTTAATCGTTTTCAACAAGTTAATTTTCTTTTTTATCTCTTAGTTTAGCTCGAAAAGTATAAAATGATAAAGAAATGAGAAGTAAAAATGAAGTGCAATTCGTTATAATAGAAACATAATGATTGCTAATAGTGTCCCCTGATACTAGCCATCGTTTTTTTTTTTTTTTTTTTTTTTTTTTTTTCCGCAGTATGTCATCATTAATTTGAAAATCCATCAGTTGAATTATTTAGTTATCTTTTTTTTCTTAGAAATACGAGAAAAAATGGATTTTTTGAAACAATTTCAAACATTTTCCAATAAAAATTCACACTAATATCACACAGATTTTATTTCTAAATTTCACTATCTCAACAAGATTGTAATCAATTGTATTGTTATTTTTAGCAGTAAAAGAAAATTTAACCATATTTTTTACCAAATAATTACACTACAAATTGTTTTGGAAACTGAACTAAATTAAAAATTGCTTTTTACTGCTTTTTTACAACTCAAAAATCATTTTGCCATGCTTTCCTATATTTACCGCAATAATTTATATTTAGTTGATTAATAAAATTGTGCATCAAATTAGTATTTCTATTATAAATTACTTCACTAATTTTTTGATTTATCCGATTTAATTTTTTTGAAAGTCTTATAATGTGTTATTTTATTGGCCCGAAATATTTTAGTAAAATATGTTTTGGAAAAATTACTCGCTAAGGTTCCATAAGTCCTTTATTCCATTTATTTCTTTTTTTTTTTTTTTTTTTTTTTTTTTTTTTCATCAACAGGAGACATTCTGGTCATTGATTTCCATCAGTTGCAGTCTAGTCATGAGACACTTCATAAAGTTAACTTGATAAGTAAGGAAGTCTTTTTTTTTTTCGATCTTTCCACCAAGTTCTATTTTCCAATAGCATTGCTTCGGTATCTTGTTATCAAGCGAAGCAAAAATACTAAATTTCTGACCTTCTATCCCTCACAGTTTTAGTTGATTTGCCGAGTTCGTTGGAAGAAATGATAATTGTGAGCTTACATCAAATAGTGCCAGGACTTCCGTCTGAATTTCTGAAGTTTCTGGATTTATGACAATGATTTCTTTGCATAGAAGAAAAATCCTCTGTCCTTTTACCGTCTTCGATCAGTTACTATGCTTTTCGTTGTTGTTGATTTCATTTAATTTTTTTCGTTTGACGTCCTACTGATGGCCGACACATAACGTCATGTTGTTCTTCGTAGTGAAAACATCTTTTTCTTGGTGGAGGCAGACAATTTTGCACGAATTTTGGAATGGCTTTGAAGCCGCAGTCCATCTTCAAAAAATTCCAAACAAATTCAAAAATTAAATAATCCAATATCTTGTCTCAGAGGGGAATGTATTCTAAGCCGTTCGAGATTATAATATTGTCCTCGAGAATTATGACGATCAAGAACATGGAAAGTCATTCACTCTCAGGAAATCACTTTGTAACGAATGACATTCCATGAAGAGGTTGATAGAGCATGGAAAGTAATAGTCGAAGCAATCGAAAAGGTACTTCGATAGTTAAAAGCTATAAATTAAAACCTAGAGCATCCTAGCATCGTATCCGCCATAGAAAAGAGATTGACGAGTTGGACAGTTTATTGGACACAAAAAAAAAAAAAAAAAAAAATAAAAATTATGGTCGTCATTAGGTTCCAAACAATCTTGATGAGAAAGTTGAATGAAATGAAGAAGTTGGTAGAAACCAAACCTCTAACAGTGGGAAGACAAAGAATTCAGCTGAATCAAAGACAAATCAAGTCTCACTAATACTAGAGGAGAAACATCCGCCCTATCTTCAATCAAGCAGCCCCAACCAAATGGTTTAACATCGATCATAATTCCGAAGAAAATTACACTGGTAACTAGACAAAAAAAGTTTGTGCCTTTTGTAACAAAAGTACTGTAGTTGCCTTGTAATTCACTACATGACGAACGAAGACAATCATTCATACAAATCCTGAAATAGGACCACCATGAAATCATTCCATCTACATGTTTCTTTAATTGAATATTTTTTTATGAAAAAAAAAAAAAAAAAAAGAAGGCAAATCATTTAGTTATTGTTGCCATCATTCAGCAATAAGTCGTTTTGCCTAGAAGAAACAGTTTCAAAATTTTTTGACAAAAGCAAAACCGAAAAAAAGGAGAAGTTCAATCGATTATTTTTGAAAATTAAAAACAAAAAAGATTACAATTAAATACTGGCATAAAATTCTTTTTGATCAGTTTCAAGTGTCTTAAATTTATTCAAAATGTAAAATATTTTAACTATTCGTCATCTAATGAATACCAAGCTTGATAAAGTCCCAAATTGTTATGCAATTATATTACAGATAAACTTAAGGATTACGATTAATTATTAAGTTTTTTAGAAAAGAAGCGTAGCAAAAAGAAAAAGTTTCATTCTACTCTTTTTATTTGTGCGAAACTGACCATTTTAGAATTTTCAGTCATTTGAACTACTTTTCATGATATTTTTTCACATTTCATCTGATATGTTTATAAATATTGTCAATAATATTTGCTGTTTAGTAAATGGGATGAAAGAGTTCGAAAAAATCTATAAATAGATTTAATTTTTCATAATAACAAGAAGAACAAGTAATATAAGAAAAGGAACATTGTCAAATTTTTAGTTTCTCAATTTTTTTCCAAAAAAAAAAAAAAAAAGTAATGCATCGAAGTTTATCTGCGGAAATGTGTATTTGCGTGAAGAAATTTGAAAAAAAATTCAATAACATTTATACTAAAATTGCTGTAAAGTTTATATAGACATAATAGTATTGATACTGTATTTGAGTTTAATCACAGTTGCAATTAATTAAGAAGACTGCATTCCTTCTGGCGTCCATACCACTGATTTACTGATAGAAAATTCTTTGATTCAAATTTACATTCTTTTTGAATCCGTTACGCAGCGAAAAATCAAAAAAGCCCAGTGATTTTCCGAGGCTTACAATTGTACTATGTTCATAATCTCACCAAATAGTTTTAAGCAGTGGATAATTCACATTCATTCTTCAATCCTTTTTTAATCCAGTATCTTTCATTTGTTTTAAAACAAATCAAATATTCTTTTATTATTATTTTTAATTGAATAAAATGTTTTTTTGTTTAAAAAGAATAAAAAAGAATCGCAGAAGTTTTATGTTCTGTTTTTTTTTGTTTTTGGTCATTTAAGCATCACAATCTTCTACATTGAGAATTGATTTTTCAAACAATTTCCAAATTTTCAAATTCTCGAAACAAAGCGCTCCACCTGCTCTCTTTTTTTGTGATTCCTGTGGGGGAGAAAAATTTGCATCTTTTTCAAATTATGCTATGTTCATTAAAAATTTAATTCTGATTGAAGAAATGTTGATGAAATGATTTTCCAGCTACAAACTACTTATTCGCTTTTACATTTTTTCTCCCATCATTTCTTTTCGAAAATTTACTAAATTCTATTAATAATCATTATGGACTAATCAACGCCTATGCTTCTACCAGGATCATTCCTGAGTAAGATAAAATTTAGTGAACAAAAGTTTTAAAGGGAGCTTAAAGTTCATGCATTTTCATTCGAAATTCAGTTACCTGCCTATTGATGTCAGCAATGCATACAAGAGGTTTTGTTTCTTTTTGAGAAACAGCGCATTTCGAATGATTTTTATTATTGCCAAATTTACTTCCGCCGATTTTCAATTCCCGAACGTTTATGACCTAAAGTAATTTGAAGAAATTAGTAGAAAATAGACTGAAATTAAAGTCAATCCTAATTAATAAATTGCAGTATCTCTTAATAATTAGCATTTACTTTCAATGATCAATCCCATCACGATCTTTTTACAACTTTGATATCATAGCATTTTCATCATGCTAGTGCATGTTATACGGAAATTTGTACAGAACGATTACGTTTTTTTTTTTTTTTTAAGTAACTGTTCAACCTAAATTTTTATTAAGTTTGGATTTTATTTGTAGAATCAAACTTTGTTTGATTTTTAAAATCTAGATGGAAAACTAATTTTTGCAGCTTATCTTATGTGAAGTATTGCATTCCGAGTTTAAATCTTTCTCTCCACCATTCATCCATGTTTCAGTGAAAAGCGATATTCTCATTTGCTTTGCAATGAAATCCAAATAAAGATCTGATCTTAGCTCGTGTTAAAATTGATTTTTTAGTTTTATTAATAGTTTGAAAGTGGTAAAAAATTTGAATCTGAAAGAAAAATCGGTCTTCTGAAATTCTCCATTGTTTTTCATTTCCTTCCGAAATCTGAACTTCTCAAAACACTGTCGATGATTTTTCTCCTTTCATTTTTAAAAAAAATTTTTATTTAAAAATTTTCAAACATGTGTAAAACTATATCTCCGTCATATTTTTTAGTCTTTAAGAAATCATAGAATTTCAGACTACCAATCGAACTGAACGTCTGAATCAGTGATGAATTGGGATTGTTTTTCTTTTTTAATATTTTCAGCTCCTTCAAGAATAGAAAACGGTCGGAAAAATTTTTGGGCAAATTCATTTGATACACGGCTGGATCAATATATTTCATTGCTTCCGCTAAATTTTTGAAATTAATTATTTCCCAATCACAAATTTATTTCAGTTCGTTTATTATAACGAACAACCCATATATAAATTATTATAGAAAACCTAAATTCCTTAAAATAATTATTTACCAAATGTTCCGATGGATTCTGTTTTCATTGTAACACACAGAAATGATTGCCCGTAAACTTCACCGTTTTTAGGATACGAATATTTTGCATTTGATGGAAACCTTGTTACACTATGAATGAGCCAAAAACCGGAAGTTTTGCCAAAGAAGGTGACATCTTTTGCCTGTGCACGGTTCCCGTGACTTTTGGTTTCACCTGGTTTTTGATCATTGCAAAAGAAAAAAAAAGATTTCTGCAACGAATAAATTGTTATCAGATAGCTGTTGCAGCATCACATCAATGGTAAAGTGAAGTTTTTTTTTTTTTTAAATTCAATAAATATGCAATTCTTGGAAACGATTTTATGAATTGACTTCAAATTGCCAAAGAAAATTTTTTATCTTGCAGACTTCAACATTTATCATTCGATTAATAGCTGTTAAGAAAAAGAACCTTATTTTTGTCGTAATACTATTTAAGGGTTATAGCAAGAGCATTCTTGAATGATTTCAACTTTTCTGGTGGTCCCCATTCATTGGTATCCTTATCAGCATAATAAGATGTTGCACCCGGATATATTTGCGATTTTAATTTGGGCAATTTACATATGATGAACCTGAATCTTTTTTTGTTGCTAGGACATTTCAATTATGGCAAATTAATTAAAGTCCTCAATTTAAACTTTAGAATATATTTTTTAACTCGAGAATTTTATTTTGAAAATTATCTCATTCTTAGCGAAGCAACTTTCGCAAAATTTTGATTAATCTCGGTAAATACAAATTAGATCATTTTTTGGAGCAACCATTTAACTTTTCCTGTAGTATTGAGCACAAAAACAAACCAATAGAAAGTTGACAATCCAATGATAACCAGTTGGTTTAACCGAGTTGAATTATTCATGAAAATGCAGAATAAAG
Organism: Onchocerca volvulus; assembly: GCA_000499405.2. NCBI lineage: Eukaryota > Metazoa > Nematoda > Chromadorea > Rhabditida > Onchocercidae > Onchocerca > Onchocerca volvulus. Next base: position 24,212,137 of record HG738137.1, on the reverse strand, counting down.
TTTTTTGAAAAGAAGAACGACAAACCAATCAACATTTCCGCGTGAGAGTTCTTGCAAAAAAATTGAGCCTTTATAATGTCACTCATTCCAAATACTATTAACAATCCAATCACTTTGAAAATCATTTTGTCTGAACAAAACAGACTATAAATATTAGCAAAAATCATAATATCGCATTGTTACGATAGTTCTATTCAATTTAATGCAAGTGGAAGATGCTCATAAGAATATTAGCCAAAAAGATGACAATAAAAGATTCCACATTTTCATCATTTGAACGAAACAGGAATACAATGCTATGATTAATTTTTAACACTTTCCATAATTTTTAAATTTTTTTAGTAACATTTTACATTTATTCAATATCTAATTTGTTTGCACATACCATCAGCAAAATTTTACTAACTGAAAATTATTGGAAGCAGTTTAGATGTGCTTCGCCGTTTCATTCATTAAGAAAAACATATTGTATGGTTACTTTACTAAGTCAAAGCTTTCAAATCATTCAATAATAATGATGAGAAATAATATTTCTTTTGCCTTTTGTCTTCTTAACTAGATTCTTCTTGTTTTTTTTCTAACGCTTAAAAAATCCTAAAACTAGTAACTTAAAGTAAGGAATTTAATCCCATTTTTATTGAATAGATTAGGACAATAACTTTGCAGAGCATAGAAAACATTTTATGTTCATGTTTGAACGTGAAAAGTTAATGCTTTCCTCATTAAAGGATCTGACTGCAATTCATTCCGCTCATTATTTTGAAATACAAAAAAGGCGAAGATATCATAAATGAGGAACAATGACACCAACTACGTAATAAATTTTACTTAAAAATGAATAAAAAATTCAAAGTATATAAAATGCGACACTGTTTTGTAGTGTATTTTGTTCTAAAAATCCTAGCGATGTACTGGGACTACTTCAATGGCATTTTCATTTGTATTCAAATTTTTGAACTCAACAAATAATAGAACTTGTAATAATATGAACCTGAAATTAATAGACAAATCTCACTTTACAGACATCTTTTATTTACCATTGATTCGTCGTTTGCTTATCAGATAGCTGAAGCAAATGAGAACAAATTCATATAATTTCTTTTTTTGAAAATGTTAAGCTGAAATTATTAAAAATTTAAAGAATCAAAAAATAAGCCAATGCGTAGTAGTTGCTTTTCAATTTTGAAGCATCTATTTAAATAAGCAAAAATTTATTTATTATGGAAATGCCGAAGTATGAAATACATCAGAAAATTTATATTATTGCTAATAATTAAGCGCTCTGCGTAATGACACTTGTTTCGGTTTGGTAAGGCAAATTGTAAGAAAAGTTTCTGTCCACCAAAGATCATATGCCACTAATTCTAAATGTCCGATAGAGCGATGGTTTCATTCAGGATTCCATCAGCGGAAATGCTAAGATGTGATCAAATCAGGAACTCCCGGATGAGGAACTTAATACATCATTGAATATCTTCCAATTAATAAAAATTGCCAAATGAAAATACGTAAATTTCTCATATATATTGGAAAATTTTCTCGAAAATATCAAAGTAGATCTTTATTTTTATTAAATATAATCATGATGTTATAAGTAGATCGAGTAGTCTCTATACTATAGATTCTTTGATTTTGTGTGTATAGATGTAAGATAATTTCTACTATATGTATACATATATACATTTATATGCATATATGTGAAATATTTTCTTATATATATATATATATATATATAAATTTTTCGAGAAAAAAAAAATATATATGCACAAAAAATCAAAGAATCACTTAGAATAAATTATATATACATTTATATATACATATGTGTATATTGTGAGTGAGTTCAAAGAATCACTCACAATATATATATTTATATGCATGGATGTGAAATATTTGTAAAATATTTCCTAGTACAAAGCCTTCAAACTTCTGTAACTTTAATAGAGAATAGAAAAGTTATAACATGTTAGTTGAGCGAGTTGTCTCTCTCTTCTAACTTGAGCAATGAATTGTCTCGTGAAACGGAAGTTTCAACAGATGAGCAATCAATTATTTAACACTGTCACACAGAAACATCACCTAACACGCATCAATTTGATGCGTTTATTTGTGTGTACAATATCTATGTGTATGGTGTGATTTGCGAAAGCGAATCGTAATATGATGCATGAATCAGATAAAGTAATGCTCCGTTGTGTTTTTTATGAAGTTTATATTGTATTTCATATGCAAATTTAAATTTAACTTTTAAATTTGTTGATAAGCGAAAGAAATGAATGAAATGCATTTTAAATGAATGAATGAATGGATGAATGAATGAATAACACAATGATATAGTAAGTAGTAGTTAGTAATGATGAAATTACTACTTAATATAATCATATAATGTGTTTTTATTCTTTTCATACATTTCCCCGATTGATTCTGTCGGCGGTTATATGCTTGTCTCAAAGGCTGAGCCATGCATGTCTAAGTTCAAATAAACCTATAATGGTGAAACCGCGAACGGCTCATTATAACAGCTATAATGTACTTGATGTTGATTATCCAACGTGGATAACTGTGGCAATTCTAGAGCTAATACATGCACCAGAGCTCCGACTTTTGGACGAGCGCATCTATTAGATTAAAACCAATCGGGTTATTGGCCCGTTAATTGGTGACTCTGAATAGCTATGGCTGATCGCATGGTCTTGTACCGGCGACGTATCTATCAAGTGTCTGCCTTATCAACTTTCGATGGTAGTTTATGTGCCTACCATGGTTGTAACGGGTAACGGAGAATAAGGGTTTGACTCCGGAGAGGGAGCCTGAGAAACGGCTACCACATCCAAGGAAGGCAGCAGGCGCGCAAATTACCCACTCTCAGAAGGAGGAGGTAGTGACGAAAAATAACGAGACCGTTCTCTTTGAGGCCGGTTATCGGAATGGGTACAATTTAAACCCGTTAACGAGGATCTATGAGAGGGCAAGTCTGGTGCCGGCAGCCGCGGTAATTCCAGCTCTCAAAGTGTATATCGTCATTGCTGCGGTTAAAAAGCTCGTAGTTGGATCTGCGTCTCAGGACCTGGTCCATCCATTGGATGAGAACTGGGCTCCTAGGTTAATATTGCCAGTTTTCCCTGCGTTACCTTGATCGGTTGCGTATGGTGGCTAGCAAGTTTACCTTGAAAAAATTAGAGTGCTCAATGCGGGCTAATGCCCGAATACTCGTGCATGGAATAATGAAATAGGATCTCGGTTCTATTTTGTTGGTTTTCTGATCTGAGATAATGGTTAAGAGGGATGGACGGGGGCATTCGTATCGCTGCGTGAGAGGTGAAATTCTTGGACCGTAGCGAGA